>CAWUFW010000393.1:4200000-4530504 GCA_963921515.1 Calotriton arnoldi | reverse complement strand
CCCCCCTCCAAAGACCGTCTCCCGGAATCTGGAACTGAATTCAACGCCTTTGCTCCTATGAAATAGGTCCATTTCCATCAGAGATGTAGTACAAGATACCAGAGGACTGTGGGAAAAATGTGATGGTCTGGAGGGTAGAATATTAGGCTGTAAATTAACAGGAGTATTGGAGGCAGAACCTGAAGCATCCAAAGCCAGTAACGGGGGCTTAGAACCCCGAATCAAAGGTATGTACATGAAGGGGAGGGTCTGGAAGCTTGTTAGAACACTGGGTAGCCCCACAATTCGGCCCCCTGGTGGTGGACACGAGAATGCAGGGAGCGAGTCGTGACAGCTGTGGACCATCAGGAGATGGACAATAGAAGGAGATACCTGAACCCGCAGCCCCTGTGAATCCTCACCATTGGATCCTTCATTTCATGCATCCGTACTTAATGCCTCCACCCTGATAGCTGTGGAATGTCAGGAGACGAACAATAGAAGGAGGTACCTGTTAGACCTGGCATCCTTGGCGTGGGTCTCCCTTCCATTTTTTCATAATGCCTCCACGGTTGCCGATATGTTTTTGCTGGACTAGATGCTCATGGGCACTTTGCCGCTGCTAATCAGTGCCAAAGTGCAAGTGCTCCCTATCGTTAATTGATACATGTATTAGTGACTCCATGATTGGATGATTGGGTTACTTGTCAGTCCCTAGTACAGTGCACTCAGTGTGCCCAGGGCTTGTAAATCCAATGCCGCTGGTGGGCTCGCAGCACTGGTTGTGCCACCCACAGAAGCGGCCTGTAAAATATGTCTCGGGCCTGCCATCGCAGAGCCTGTGTGCAGCCTCGGGCTGCCATGTCGACTTGGTGAGTACACCCACTTACCAGTCCCTAAAACCTTCCCTTTACTGCATGTTGGTCACCCCTAAAGTAGGCCCTAGGGCAGGGTGCATTGTAAGTATAAGGTAGGACATGCCCTGGTGTGTGTGGCATGTCCTAATAGTGAATTACAGCCATTTTCGTTTTTCACTATTGCAAGGCTACCTGCTCCCCATAGGCCAGAATGGGCAGACTGACTATTACACCTTATAGTCAGAACTGACCCAGGGAACATGGTAGAAAAACGAATTTAGTATGCCTGAACTCAGGATGATAAAATACATCTTTTAGTGAAGTTGGTTTTAACATTCTGTGTTCGAAAATACCACTTTTAGAAAGTGGGTATTTTCTTGCCTAACTATCCAAGCCTGCCTCTGCTAGGTTGTGTATTCCTTGTCTGGAGATTGAGTGACAGGGGCTGGGGGTGGCTACCGGAGACAGGGTGAGTCAGCGCAGGGCTGAATAGAAAGATCTGCATCCAGAGTGGAGGGAGGAGTTGCACCTGGGTCTGAATAGGGCTGTGCCTGCCTTCCACAATGCTGGCTCCACCTCCTGCCGGGCGGCTGAGCACTCTGCCCCACATTCTGAAAGGAAAGAAGGAGTCAGAAAAACAAAGTGCTCCAGGACTGACCAGAACTGGTTTTGGACTAGGCAGAGGCCTCTCTGCCTCCAGAGAACAAAGAGAATCAGGGTATAAGAGGGGCACCCAGACCCCAGGAAGATTAGATCACTTTTGGGAACAAGAAGAAACCTTTACTGAGGAGCGGAACCAAGAAGAAACTGAGGAGAAACTATCCCTAAGCCTGAAGTGCTGCTTGGGGGATTGGCCTGCAGTGGTTTGCCTGACTGCCAAAGAGAGGAGAAAGGAACTTTTGCTTTGCTGTGACTTTCATCAAACTTGTGAAGGATCTCCAAGGGCTTGGAAGAGAGCTTGCCCCCTGACCGAAGTCCCAGGACCATTGGACTTCACCCCCTTTGTGAATTGCTGCTGGAAACTCTGTTTCAGTGGCTACAGAGGTAGGGAGCTGTGACCGACTCTCACGACCGACTCGGTGTCCTGCAAGCACCGCATCGAAGCACCGTCTCGCCCTGCAACGCACGGCCCTGGTCTCACCGACTCCGTCAACGAGCCGCTGCCTGCACCGCATCGAGGGACAACGCGTCCTGCAACGCTTCGCTACGCCGAATCGAACTGGTCCGACCGACACGGTCACTGCTGCTGAGTTCGAGTCCTGTGACCGCACCGGAGTTGGGCACCGCTCGCACGCTTTGCGACGCACCGCCCGACTCGCACCGCTGTCCGGACTGATCGACGCCAGCTCCTGAATCCGGCTCCGTCGCCGCACCGCAACCTGCCAGCACCGCATCGAAGCACCGTCTCGCCCTGCAACGCACGGCCCTGGTCTCACCGACTCCGTCTCGACGACGTCAACGAGCCGCTGCCTGCACCGCATCGAGGGACAACGCGTCCTGCAACGCTTCCATTTTTGCATCGCGACCGCGACGAACAGCCATCCGGCTCGCACGCCCGTGCCTGCCGCTTCAAGTAAAAGGTACTGTGACCGAGTCTGTCTACGCTGTGTTGGCCCGTCTCGACGCGGTCAGCTGGATTTGTTAGACTCTGTTTGTTCTCGACATCGCCGTAGCCGGAGGAGGCTACCGACTCGCACAGAACCTTGAATTAAGCCTTTTGATCAGAACTAAGTATTCTTAACAGTATTGTGGATTATTTTTGTCGTTTATGGTCTTGTGATAAATCTATATAAAGTATACCTATTTTTATAAATATATAACCTGTGTGGTGTCCATTTGTAGTGTTGTCACTGGATTACTGTATGTGTTCACAAATGCTTTACACACTGCCTCTGAACTAAGCCTGTCTGCTCGTGCCAAGCTACCAAGAGGGTGAGCAGGGGTTATTTCGGGAGTGTACCTACTTTCCCTGACTAGACGCAAGGGTCCCTATTTGGACAAAGGTACATACCTCTGCCAACTAGAGACCCCCAAATCTAACATTGGTGGTCAGCGGTGGGGATTCTGGACTTGCATTTGTGACTCATGTACAGTGATTGGTGAACACTACTTAGTGAGTGCAGACCAAAACGCAACCACATACTTTAATAGCATTTTTTCTGGGATTTCCTATTTTTGCAAATGCCAAGTTCAGTCACTATGGAGAAACCAGCATCAGTAGCCTCTGTTGAATGTGATTGGGAAGAAGAGAGGCTAGAATGCTACACCCTTAAGCAGCTCAAGCAATTCTGCAAAAAGTTTAAAGTGTCCATGACCGGGATCTCCAGGAAGGAGGACCTCCAAAAGGCGCTGAGGGCCTGGGTCGAATCAAGGAGTGCCCCTGTGGAGGGGGCTGAGAATGCAGAAGGGCAGCTGGAGGGGCTATTGGGTCTAGGGGCTAGAAGACCACCTTCCCCAGTAGGTAGCAGTGTTTCTGCCAGAGGACTGTCTCCAGAGGAGTTGGAGGACAGGAAAGAGAGTAGGATGCACGAAATAGAGCTGACCAAACTCAAGCTGAATAAGCAGTTAGAATTCGAAATGCAAACAAGGAAATTAGCCCTAGAGGAAAAGAAAATGCAGTTTGAACATGAGAAAGTTTTGAGGGAGTTGGAATTGAAGGCCAAGAGCTTAGAGATTACTCCCTCTGGTGGCAGTGTACCGCCTGTGCCTGTTGAAGCTAGGGTGTATATTCCCAAAGATGTGGTGAAGGAGTTTTTAAAAATGACGACATAGGGCAGTGGTTCAAAGCCTATGAGGTAGCCATGTCTTCCCACCGGGTCCCTGAGAAGGATTGGGGAGCGGGGTTGTGGGGACGGTTCCTCAGTGAAGGGCGGGATACCTTGTTGGATTTGCCCTCTGAAGTCTATAATTCGTACAGCCACATGAAGGATGCCTTAATGACTAGATATGGTTTGACCCCTGAGCTTTATAGGCAAAGGTTCAGGAACTGTAGTAAGATTGAAAGCAGTACCTGGGTTGAATATGTGACCTTCTTTTGCAGAGCCTTGGATGGTTGGGTAAAGGGTAGCAAAGCGACTGATTTTCAGGCGCTCTTTGATTTGATTGCCTGGGAGCACTTGTCCGGTAATTGTTTTCCTGAGCTACGCCAGCACCTGATTGATAGTAAGCTGACTAACCCTAGGCAGCTTGCTGAGGAGGCGGACCGCTGGGTGAGTACCCGGGTCCACAAGGGTCACGTGGGAGACTCCGCCAAGGGTGGGCAGGGTCCCCAGCAGAAGAGTGGGGGGACAAGGGTAAACAGAAGGAGTTCCATAAAGGGCCCCAAAGTAGACCCCAAGGGAACCAAGGGAAAGGTTCCCAGCCTCCCCCTGAGAAGAAGCCAGTGGCCCTGACAGGCCCCCCTGTTCACCAGGGACCACTGGTATGTTACAAGTGTGGCGCCCCTGGCCACAAGGCAAACGATCCTCGTTGCCCTTTGCATGGAAAACCAGCACCCACCAGTGCAGTCCCCCGGCAGTTGGCTAGTGTAGCCCTGGGGGAGGAGTTGGGTGCCCAAGGTGGGGGGATCCCACAGTGTTTTCCCTTGTCTCATTAGGAGACTCTGAGATGGTCCCTAGGACCCCGCTGCCTGAGAACACTAAGAAATACAGGCAGTGGGTGACCATCAATGGCCATAGGGTGGAGGCTCTGAGAGACACAGGAGCCAGTGTGACAGCTGTCAAGTGTCACCTGGTGTCTAAAGAGCAGGTTATCCCTGATGCATTCTATCCGGTTGTTGCCGCTGACAACACAGAGAGTCACTGCAAGGTGGCTCAGGTTCCCTTTGAGTGGGGGGTCTCGGGTACTCTTCAAGTAGCTGTGAGGCCAGCCATGCCTGTTGACTGTTTGTTAGGGAACGATTTGGAGAGCTCACCTTGGGCTAAGGTGGAGCGGAGTGCGCATTTAGAAATGTTGGGCTTGCCTGATTGGGCATGTGTGACCACCCGGTCAATGGCAGCTAAAGGTGTTCAAGAGGACCTGGAGCCTGAGAGGGAGGCCCAGGTGCCTGCCGGAGAGAGAGGAGGCAGGGGCGCGGGAAACCGGCCCCCGAAGTTCCCACGGTCCAGGAGGAGGCAGACCCTGAGGGGGATGCCCTGGAGCCTACAGGGGAACAGGTAGCTGAACTGGGGGACCTACCTGAGCTGACCCATTGGCAGCAAGAAGGAGGACCCTCCAGGGAAGAGTTCTGCGAGGAGCAGAACGCATGCCCCTTCTCTCGTGGGTCTGAGGCAACAGGCCACAGACCAGGCAGCAGGTGATCAGTCTGGATCACATTGGGTTTACTGGGAGAATGGTCTCCTGTATTCAGAGCCTAAGGTTGCTGAGCCTGGGTCAGCCCGTGTGCTGGTGGTACCCCAGCGCTTCAGAGCCTTCCTACTGGGGTTGGCTCATGATGTACCGTTAGCGGGACATCTGGGGCAGGACAAGACCTTTGACAGACTTGTTACCCATTTCTATTGGCCCCAGATGCGCAGGAGTGCCGCCACTCACTGCAGGACATGCCAGACTTGCCAGGCAAGTGGAAAGAGTGGGAGGAAGCACAAGGCTCCTCTCCAGCCATTCCCTGTGGTCAGCACCCCTTTGAACGGGTGGGTATTGACATTGTGGGGCCACTGGACCCCAAGACAGCCATGGGCAACAGGTTTATCCTGGTCTTGGTGGACCATGCCACCCGGTACCCTGAAGCCATCCCTCTGAGGACAGTGACGGCCCCCGTGGTGGGACGGGCACTGATGGGAATTTTCTCACGTGTGGGATTCCCTCAAGAGGTGGTGTCTGACAGAGGTACCAACTTCGTGTCCAAGTACATGAAGTCCCTGTGGCAGGAGTGCGGTGTAACTTACAAGTTCACCACTCCTTACCACCCTCAAGGAAATGGTCTGGTTGAGAGATTCAACCGGACCCTCAAGGGCATGATTATGGGTCTGGAAGAACCCATGAGGCGTAAATGGGACGTCCTCTTACCATGCCTGTTGTTTGCATACCGGGAGGTGCCACAGAAGTCTCTAGGGTTCAGTCCCTTTGAGCTCCTCTATGGACACCCGGTGCGAGGACCTCTGAGTTTGGTCAAGGAAGGCTGGGAGCAATCTCCCAGGAAGCCTCCCCAGGATGTATACAGTTACATGCTGGCCTTCAGGAACCAGACTAGGCGTTTCAGAGAACTTGCTGAGGCAAATCTGGAAGCCAGCCAGGAGGAGATGAAGCGGTGGTACGACCAGAATGCCACTCTGGTAGAGCTTCAGCCTGGTCAGAAAGTGTGGGTCATGGCCCCTGTGGAGCCCTGTGCGCTCCAGGACAGGTGGACCGGCCCTTTACGGTGGTGGAGCGCAAGGGTCCAGTTACCTATTTGGTGGACTTGCAGTCTCCCAGGAACCCCTTGCGGGTCCTGCATGTGAACCGCCTGAAGCCCCACTTGGAGAGGTCCCAAGTGGGCATGCTCTTAGCGACAGATGATGGAATGGAGGAGGAGACCGAGCCTCTTCCTGACCTCCTGTCAGCCCGAGAGCAAGATGGATCAGTGGAGGGAGTAAACCTCTCTACCTCCCTGACACCTGAGCAGCAGGGTGACTGTCGCCAACTGTTGGGACAGTTCCCTGACCTGTTCTCCCTGGTTCCCAGTGTCACCCATTGGTGCGTCCATGATGTGGACACTGGGGACAGTCTTCCTGTGAAGCACAAGGCTTACAGGGTGACTGACAGGGTCAGAGCCTGCATCAAGGAGGAGGTCTCCAAGATGTTTGCGCTAGGGGTGATTGAGTCCTCTAACAGCCCTTGGGCCAGCCCCGTGGTCTTGGTTCCAAAAGCTGCCGCGCCTGGTGCCACACCAGAACTCCGGTTCTGTGTGGACTACAGGGGACTCAATTCCGTCACCAGGACTGACGCCCACCCCATCCCCAGAGCTGATGAGCTCATAGATCGGTTAGGGGCTGCGCGGTACCTCAGCACGTTTGACTTAACGTCTGGATACTGGCAGATCGCCCTGACTGATGGGGCAAAAGAGAGGTCAGCATTCTCCACACCAGATGGGCACTACCAGTTCCGGGTGATGCCCTTTGGGATGAAGAATGCCCCTGCCACCTTTCAGAGGTTGGTCAACCAGGTGTTGGTTGGACTGGAGGATTTCAGTGCCGCCTACCTGGATGACATCGCAGTGTTCAGTGCCCGTTGGGAAGAGCATCTGCGCCACCTCTGGGAAGTGTTGATGGCGCTGCGGAGGGCAGGCCTCACAATCAAGGCGAGTAAGTGCCAGATTGGGCAGGGTTCTGTGGTGTACTTGGGACACCAGGTTGGGAGCGGCCAGGTGGCGCCCCTCCAACCGAAAATTGATACCATTCTGGCTTGGGAGCCCCCAAGACCCAGACAGAGGTGAGAGCCTTCCTAGGACTCACCGGGTATTACCGGAGATTCGTCAAGGGGTATGGCAGCATTGTTGCCCCCTTGACCGAGCTGACTTCCAAGAAGCAGCCCAGGAAAGTGATTTGGACTGACGCCTGTCAAAAAGCTTTTGACACCTTGAAGACTGCCATGTGCACGGCGCCTGTGCTCCAGGCACCCAACTTCTCCAATGAGTTCATTGTTCAGACCGACGCTTCAGAGCATGGTGTAGGGGCTGTTCTATCACAGATCAATGAGGAGGGCCTAGACCAACCTGTAGCCTTCATCAGTAGGAGGTTACTTCCCCGGGAACAGAGATGGAGTGCTATTGAGCGTGAGGCATTTGCTGTGGTCTGGGCACTGAAGAAGCTGAGACCATACCTGTTTGGGACTCACTTCCGGGTTCAGACAGACCACAGGCCCCTCGGATGGTTGATGCAGATGAGGGGTGAGAATCCAAAGCTGTTGAGGTGGTCCATTTCCCTACAGGGGATGGACTTTACGGTGGAACACCGCCCTGGTACAGAACACGCCAATGCTGATGGACTGTCCAGATTTTTCCGCCTTAGCGATGAGAACTCCCTAGGGGTAGGATAGTTCTCCCCACATTTCAGCTGGAGGGGACACGTGTTAGACCTGGCATCCTTGGCGTGGGTCTCCCTTCCATTTTTTCATAATGCCTCCACGGTTGCCGATATGTTTTTGCTGGACTAGATGCTCATGGGCACTTTGCCGCTGCTAATCAGTGCCAAAGTGCAAGTGCTCCCTATCGTTAATTGATACATGTATTAGTGACTCCATGATTGGATGATTGGGTTACTTGTCAGTCCCTAGTACAGTGCACTCAGTGTGCCCAGGGCTTGTAAATCCAATGCCGCTGGTGGGCTCGCAGCACTGGTTGTGCCACCCACAGAAGCGGCCTGTAAAATATGTCTCGGGCCTGCCATCGCAGAGCCTGTGTGCAGCCTCGGGCTGCCATGTCGACTTGGTGAGTACACCCACTTACCAGTCCCTAAAACCTTCCCTTTACTGCATGTTGGTCACCCCTAAAGTAGGCCCTAGGGCAGGGTGCATTGTAGGTATAAGGTAGGACATGCCCTGGTGTGTGTGGCATGTCCTAATAGTGAATTACAGCCATTTTCGTTTTTCACTATTGCAAGGCTACCTGCTCCCCATAGGCCAGAATGGGCAGACTGACTATTACACCTTATAGTCAGAACTGACCCAGGGAACATGGTAGAAAAACGAATTTAGTATGCCTGAACTCAGGATGATAAAATACATCTTTTAGTGAAGTTGGTTTTAACATTCTGTGTTCGAAAATACCACTTTTAGAAAGTGGGTATTTTCTTGCCTAACTATCCAAGCCTGCCTCTGCTAGGTTGTGTATTCCTTGTCTGGAGATTGAGTGACAGGGGCTGGGGGTGGCTACCGGAGACAGGGTGAGTCAGCGCAGGGCTGAATAGAAAGATCTGCATCCAGAGTGGAGGGAGGAGTTGCACCTGGGTCTGAATAGGGCTGTGCCTGCCTTCCACAATGCTGGCTCCACCTCCTGCCGGGCGGCTGAGCACTCTGCCCCACATTCTGAAAGGAAAGAAGGAGTCAGAAAAACAAAGTGCTCCAGGACTGACCAGAACTGGTTTTGGACTAGGCAGAGGCCTCTCTGCCTCCAGAGAACAAAGAGAATCAGGGTATAAGAGGGGCACCCAGACCCCAGGAAGATTAGATCACTTTTGGGAACAAGAAGAAACCTTTACTGAGGAGCGGAACCAAGAAGAAACTGAGGAGAAACTATCCCTAAGCCTGAAGTGCTGCTTGGGGGATTGGCCTGCAGTGGTTTGCCTGACTGCCAAAGAGAGGAGAAAGGAACTTTTGCTTTGCTGTGACTTTCATCAAACTTGTGAAGGATCTCCAAGGGCTTGGAAGAGAGCTTGCCCCCTGACCGAAGTCCCAGGACCATTGGACTTCACCCCCTTTGTGAATTGCTGCTGGAAACTCTGTTTCAGTGGCTACAGAGGTAGGGAGCTGTGACCGACTCTCACGACCGACTCGGTGTCCTGCAAGCACCGCATCGAAGCACCGTCTCGCCCTGCAACGCACGGCCCTGGTCTCACCGACTCCGTCAACGAGCCGCTGCCTGCACCGCATCGAGGGACAACGCGTCCTGCAACGCTTCGCTACGCCGAATCGAACTGGTCCGACCGACACGGTCACTGCTGCTGAGTTCGAGTCCTGTGACCGCACCGGAGTTGGGCACCGCTCGCACGCTTTGCGACGCACCGCCCGACTCGCACCGCTGTCCGGACTGATCGACGCCAGCTCCTGAATCCGGCTCCGTCGCCGCACCGCAACCTGCCAGCACCGCATCGAAGCACCGTCTCGCCCTGCAACGCACGGCCCTGGTCTCACCGACTCCGTCTCGACGACGTCAACGAGCCGCTGCCTGCACCGCATCGAGGGACAACGCGTCCTGCAACGCTTCCATTTTTGCATCGCGACCGCGACGAACAGCCATCCGGCTCGCACGCCCGTGCCTGCCGCTTCAAGTAAAAGGTACTGTGACCGAGTCTGTCTACGCTGTGTTGGCCCGTCTCGACGCGGTCAGCTGGATTTGTTAGACTCTGTTTGTTCTCGACATCGCCGTAGCCGGAGGAGGCTACCGACTCGCACAGAACCTTGAATTAAGCCTTTTTGATCAGAACTAAGTATTCTTAACAGTATTGTGGATTATTTTTGTCGTTTATGGTCTTGTGATAAATCTATATAAAGTATACCTATTTTTATAAATATATAACCTGTGTGGTGTCCATTTGTAGTGTTGTCACTGGATTACTGTATGTGTTCACAAATGCTTTACACACTGCCTCTGAACTAAGCCTGTCTGCTCGTGCCAAGCTACCAAGAGGGTGAGCAGGGGTTATTTCGGGAGTGTACCTACTTTCCCTGACTAGACTCAAGGGTCCCTATTTGGACAAAGGTACATACCTCTGCCAACTAGAGACCCCCAAATCTAACAGTACCTGAACCAGCAGCCACTGTGAATCCTCACCATTGGATCCCTAATTTCACGCATCCGTACTTGGTGCCTCCACCCTCATAACTGTGAACCATCAGGAGATGGACAAAAATAGGAGATACCTGAACCTGCAGCCCCTGTGAATCCTCACCATTGGAAGCTTCATTACACGCATCAGTACTTAGTGCCTCCACCCTGATAGCTGTGGACCATCAGGAGATGGACAATAGAAGGAGATACCTGAACCCGCAACCCCTGTGAATCCTCACCATTGGAAGCTTTATTACATGCATCCGTACTTGGTGCCTCCACCCTAATAAATGTGAACCATCAGTAGATGGACAATAGAAGGAGATACCTGAACCAGCAGCCCCTGTGAATCCTCACCATTGGATCATTAATTTCACGCATCCGTACTTAGTGCCTCCACCCTAATAACTATGGGCCGTCAGGAGATGGATAATAGAAGGAGATACCTGAACCCAGAGCCCCTGTGAATCCTCACCATTGGATGCTTCATTACATTCATCCGTACTTAGTGCCTCCACCCAGAAAACTGTGGACGGTCAGTGGATGGACAATAGAAGGAGATACCTGAACCAGCAGGCCCTGTGAATCCTCACTACTGGATGTTTCATTTCACGCATCCGTACTTGGTACCTCTACTGTTGGAAGTGGGGGTCCTTATCCCTCACCGCCGCCACCAAATGCTGGAGGCAGGAGTCCCCGTCCCACACCGCTGTTGCCAGGTGCGAGATCTGGACCCCTCGTTTCAACGTTAGGCTAAGTAAGGACACCGTCTGAGATAGCCCTGCTCACCCCCTTAATAGCTTGGCACGAGCAGCCAGGCTTATCTCCAAGGCACGAGTGTACAGTATGTGCAACCACACTCACAGCAACCCAATGATGTCACCACAAATAGACTCCATACGAGTTTTTATAAAACAAGTATAATCTTTATACAAGAAGATATACGATATGACCACACAATACAAAACCAACATATAATAATGGGTAGTATTTCTTCCGGTGGATTGGTAGGTTCTAATCCCAACCACCGCTTCTAAGCAACAGTTAAGCTGACTTCTAACCGTTTCCAAAAGGTTAGGTAGGTCGTATTGCTAGAATCACACACGTTGCAAAAGAAACGAAATACTGCAATGCGTAACGATATACTCCTGAACGGTGCAATAGAGAAACAATGCCATACGTAGCGCCACAGTCATGTACTTTGCAATAGAAGGAATAATGCAATGCGTATCACCACCAGCATGCCCTGTGCAAGGAAGAAACAAAGCAATGCGTCACGCTACAATAATGTACTGTGCACTGAAGAAATAATGCAATGCGCCACGTTATAATCAGGTACTGTGCGATGAAGAAATAATGCAATGTGCCACGCTTACAATCATGTACTCTGCAAGGGAAAATAACGCAGTGCGTAGCGCACCCAGCATGTAGTTCGTCAGGCACAAATAGAGTCAGGCGTCATACGACAGTTCGATAGTTCGTTAGCAGCAATAATGCAAAGTGTAATACGACAGTCTAGGTGCTCCGTTAACAGTTGCCCCTGACATGGATCAATGTTGACACAAAAGTACCGCTTCTCACTCCGGCCCCAGTACTGCCCCTCCTTGGGCCAGCACGGGCCTCGATCCGAGCCGAAGCAACAGGCTCACGCAGCTGCCAGGAGCGAGAGGCTGAGAGAGTGTCCCTCCGAGCCCGCACCCCACCCCAGGTGGTGATCCACGTTACCTGGGGGGGCGTGACCCCACTCTCCTCCCCTCCTTCAGTGACTTGGGCCTTGATCCAGAACTCCGTCAATGGGCACGGCGAGCTCGGGCCGGCGACTCCGCTCCTCCGGGAATGCCGGTCCGGGCCGCTACTGTTGCACTCCGAGGGCCCAATGACCTGGCCCTCCTTCCGGCGGTCTCAGTGGACACCAAGACCCGCCCTCAGCACTCGTGGAGACTTACTTCGATTTCGGTGCACACGCTACCCAGGCACTCCTCACCAGCGCCTCTGGTTGCACCGCAACACGCACTCTGCGCGTCCGAGACTCGCCTCTTCTCTGGTGCACACGATGACCAGGCGATCGTCACCACTCCTCGGCTTGCACCTCGACACGCACCCTGCGCGTCCGAGTCTCACCTCTTCTCCCGGTGCACACAATGACCAGGTGCTCTTCACCAACGCCTCGGCTTGCACCACGACACACACCCTGCGCGTCCGAGTCTCACCTCTTCTCTCGGTGCACACAACGACCAGGCGCTCTTCACCAACGCCTTGGCTTGCACCACGACACGCACCCTGCGCGTCCGAGACTCACTTCTTTTCCCGGTGCACACAACGACCAGGCGCTCCTCACCAACGCCTCGGCTTGCACCACGACACGCACCCTGCGTGTCTGAGTCTCACCTCGTCTCCCGGTGCACACAACGACCAGGCACTCCTCACCAACGCCTCGGCTTTCACCACGACACACACCCTGCGCATCCGAGACTCAGTTTACTCCTGCGTGCCCACGATCACAAGGCACAACTTCTGAGGTTCTCAAGCTGCAAAAGCACGTGCACACCGCGTTGCTTGGGACTTCTCCGGAAACTTTTATGTTCCTGTGTTTCCAAACAGGGAGCCAGCTCACCTCGGGCCCTTGGGGTTCAGGACACAGCACAAAGCACAGTCCTGTTCAAGAAGGGGGGGACACCACCCACTGCAATGTCCCTTCAGTCTCTTCCTTAGAAAAAGCTACAAACTGCAGGCCAGCCCCAGATCACGAAGCAAGGGTCAGTCCTATCCAGCAGTCTCTTCAGCAACTTCTTCCTTGGCAGAGGTTCTTCTTGACCACGAAAGAGGTCAAATCCTTTGCAGACTCGACCTGTCCATTTCGCCATTCAAAATTACACCAAATTCTAGGGGTTTCAGTTCTCTTAGTTATACCCCTTCATGTCTTTGAAGTTCGTTGTGCTCAGGGGTCCCTGACCCCTGCCTAAATCAGTTCTGGGTGTCTCCCTCCCAGTGTCACCTTTCTCTCTTTGATACTGGGGGTCTGGACCCTTAATCACTCAGCAGGAGATGGGTCAATTGTTTTATAGCTGCAACCCAGGCCTCTTCACCTCCCGGGGTTTCTCCTCGCATACTCTGCAGATGCAGGTCAGCCAGGTGCCATCTCACCCCCTCCCAACTCAGATCCAGACAGTCAATCCACATTCAGCAGAGACACACAGAAATGCTTAAAGCACAAAACTCAGCCACTTTCTAAAAGAGTGGTTTCTGAACACACAGTGACAAAACCACTTTCATAGAAAGATGTGCTATGACACTGTGAGTTCATACATACGAAACTTCACCTCTCCATTATAAACTTATAGGAAACTAGGCTCACAAAACACCATACCCAGCCTCGCCCATTCTGTCCTATGGGCAGAATGGCCTTTCACCAGTGAAAACGAAATGGAGTGTTTTTTCACTGTCAGTATATGTCCTGCCTTTTACCTACACTGCACCCTGCCCAGGGGTTACCCGGGACCTACCACAGGGGTGCCCACAGTGTACGCAAAAGGGAAAGTAAGGCCTGACAAGTAGTTGCACTTGCAGGACAACATGCTAACTTAGCAAACTGCGCGCAGGCCCTACACTGAAGGCCTGAGTTCCCTTCTCTGCGCACCCTTGCATTACTAGCCCTTGCACACACAGTGCACATCACTAGGGACTTTTACTAGTAAGGCAAACCTACCAATCATGGCCAACCAATTACCATTGTACTTTACATAGGGAACCCTTGTACTTTGACACTGATCAGCAGTGGCAAAGTACCCAAAGCATCTAAATTGGCAACTCTATGTCAGGAAAACGGTCTAGGGGGAAAGCAAAAAGTTTAGGGAACTTTAGCCAAAAAGGCCAAGTCCTACATCTACCCTGATAGCTGTGGACTATCAGGAGATGGACAAAAGAAGGAGATACCTGAACCCACAGCCCCTGTGAATCCTCACCAATGGATCCTTCATTAAATGCAACCATACTTGGTGCCTCCACCCTGGTAGCTGTGGACCGTCAGGAGATTGACAATAGAAAGAGATACCTGAACCGCAGCCCCTGTGAATCCTCATCACTGGATGCTTCTTTTCACACATCCATAACTAGTGTCTTCACCCTCCTATTTGCATTTGAAGGCTAAGAAGTCAATCCTCGTTGAAAACAGGCAAACAACACATCCTGCAAGGACTGATTTCTAAGGCCAATACTGTGGCTTTCCTGGCCCCTAGGAAGCTTTGCTGCATGTCCTCAGCACTGCAAAAAGCAGTGGAGTTTGTAAAAACATAGATAATGATCAATAACAGCAGGGACACTGGGTGCCCAAGCCAACTTCAAGGAATATAAACATGAAATGTATGTAGTTCGTAAGAAAATGGCCACAGGATTGTTGCTAAATGCTTTCTGTGTGTCAGAGTTCAACCAATAATAAGTTTTACAAAGGTGTAACGACAATTTTCAATTTCAAGTAAAGTTTAATGTGGCAAGCTGGATCCTTTAGCCACAAACCTAGTGATTACATGACACTAGATTGCTTTACCTCTTTCACTCTGTGATTTGATGGGGTATTTCTATAGGGAAACCCAGCCAGAAGGCAATGGAACGCTGTACGAAGACAAGCATATGACTTAATGCTTGATATGACCAGGGGTCAGCTCTTCGCTGGATAAGGTTGTTCTTGGAGGATCGTTCCCAGTCAGTCCGCCTAGCTCAGTTCACAGCACCTAAAATGAGTATCACATGTGGAGTACTCCAGGGTTCATCGTTGTCACCTTACCTGTTCAACCTACATCCCCGTCCATTGATTCGGCCCTTAAAAGAAAGGAAGGTGTGTATGTACAATTACGCTGATGATCTACAATTAATGTTTACCATCAACAACACACCCGATTATGTGTCCGAATTCCAAACTACTATGCTGTACATCCGTGACTGGATGAACAGCAACCATCTAAAACTCAATCCGGACAAGACCGAACTCATTTTGATAGGGGTATTCAGAACCCATGGAGCTCCTATTTTTGGCCAACTGAGTTGGGCTCCTCCCCCATTCTATCCCCCTCAGCCAAGAGCCTCGGGATGATAATCAATAGTGAACTGACCATGAAAACCCAGATTGGATCAGTTACCTCGACCTGCTTCCTTCAGTTTAGAAAGATAAGGAAGATCAGTAGACTCATTACTAGGGAGGCACTGATACAGGCTGTTCTAGCCAGGCAGCAAGATTGATCTTTCAGCAGCCTAGATGGCAATACGTCTCCCCTCTTATGAGTAAGCTGCATTGGCTCCCTATCCCACAACGATCAGCATTCAAAGTCGGCTGCCTTATCTTTAAGTCCTTGCATGGCACAAGCCCAAAATTAATCTCCAGCCTTATTCAAAGGCACATACCTACTCGCAACCTGCGCTTATCCTATATGAACCTTCTGGACACACCCTCGTACAAACTGAAGCGCCAAGGTGGATGCAGGTTTGCAGTGCTGGCACCCAGATTCTGGAACTCCCTTCCAGCCGATATTAGAGCCTGCAGAGACCCTTTGCGATTCAGAAAGCTCCTTAAGACATGGTTATTTACCCAAACCTATGACTGAAACTTAAGCACACGATAACTTAACAGGGCTTCAGCAGATCCCATAATTAGCGCCAAGAAACCAATCGGTGTACGTGCGCTTTACAAGACGCTTTAACATAACATAACATATGCTTGACTTATGAGTGATGGGAGAAGGAGATGATTATTGTATGTGGAGTCCTATAAAGAGGTGAGTCTTTAACTCTTTCCTAAATTGGAGCAGCCTTGGGGTGGGCCTGACAAATACCGGATGTTGTTCCAGATCCAGGATGCATACATGGGAAAAGCCTGCTGCAGGTTTTGTTTTTCTTTCTTACACTTCTTCGTGGGCACTACAATAACCTATATCTGAGCTCTCTTAACCAAACCTTCTGAGCGCAGTAAACAGTGAAGGGAATTCCAAGGGGATAAAATACAGCATCGAAAAAGGCAGCCAAAATTCACACTAACATCATAACATTTATACTTTCTATTTATAATCTTTCAAAGTGTAGGAGCAGCCAAGTGGCATGCACACCTCCTCACTGCACGTCAGAGTGTGGCCCTGATGCTGATGCAAGCTGAGCAGATCCAGCCACCGTGATTGTATTTGATTCATTGTTCTTGCACCTGTCTTCTTTCTGCTCTCAGAGATGGGCCATGAAATACACCAAGGAGAACAAAGCGGCCTGTAAACAGCGCAGTGCATGCTGGGAGCAAACAACGCCAGCTCTTTTTACTGCGGTACAGCAACCGAGCTCTTGAAACACGCACTGCCAGAAACCAGTTCTCTGGCAGAGGGCTGTGTGGTGATGAACAGAGTTGCCTCTCTGACGTCTGAAGTGCACTAATAAAAGGGGGAGACTCCTGCAGTGCAGTGAAATCCAAGTGACGTATGCAGCCATGCATGTGCTCACTTACTGTGTGTACGAGGAATCCGTGCTGAACTCTTCTGAGTAAATCCTGCAGACACAGGGTAAGACAAACAGAGACAGCAATGATCAGAAACACACATGTTCTATTTTTGGTGACTTGATGGAAGAGCTGTGCGGACAGGTACTGTACAGATGCAGTATTGCTTGTAATTCAGCCAAAAGCTGAAGAGTCTGTTCAGAATGTGCCACTGGTCCAGCCCTGACTGCTGAAATCCATTTAGTCATTAGCACCTCATGCAAAGAAGGCACTTTTTTCTCAGCTTTTCTATGCAAGGTGCATTCGACCGTAGACAAATAGCGACATATCTGGGCATTTTTCTACCTTACCTGCTAAAACGTGTGTTCTAATTAATCCATGAAATTTAATGACCTAGATTCTGCTTATCTTTAATCTGCACCTTCCTCATCCCTAATTAAAGTCTAAATGCCTACCTCCTTCAGGTCAAGTATTGTATCTGTGATTTCGATCTGCCATCTTCATCCCTATTCATAATCTAGAGCTCTTATCCTTGTTCTCAGTCCAGCATCCTCAGCCCTGATCAGAGTGCAGAAGCCTAATCAATAACCCCAACAAACCACACCACCCCAGTCACAGTTCAGGAGCCTTATCAATTATCTCTGAGTCCAGGCATCATCTGCAAAAAATATTTTTGAATCCTTATTAATGTTCTCCATCTAGCGTTCCCTACCCTAATCAGTATAGAACTCGTGTATCTAAACTCTGTTATCGTCATCGCAAATCACAGCGTAGAACCCTCAGCAATAATATCCGTCTGCCATCGCCATCCTCAATCACAGTTGTGAGCCTTTAACCATGGCCTGTGTCGACTATCCTCGTAGCGAATCACATCTAGAACTCAATCTGTAGCATCAGTCTACCATACTCAGTCTTAATGACTATCTAGAACTCTTATCCATCATCCCAATTTACTATCATCGTACCAGGAACCTTGAAGCTGCACCCGTGATCTCAGACTACAATCCCCATGCAGACTTCCAGCTCTATCTACGGCTCTTATATCCTGATCTCAGTTTCTCACCCTCAAACCTGTTCTCAGTTCACTGCCCATATTCCTGAACGCCGAATATGATCTACATCCTGGAACGTAATATGCCATTGATCCAACATATCACCGTTTTTCTTTAATCTTACTCTCATCTCAATTTATCATTCCCATCTGTGATCTCAGTTCATGTCACTCATCCTTCTTCTAAGCCTATTTGTTTTTTTACTCAGTTCTCATCTACCATCCCCATCCAAGAGCTCAGCCTACCATTGCCATGTCTTTATATCACTTTGCCGTACATATCCCTTTTCTCAATCTACCGCCCTTTCCGCTCAACTCAGGCACTTATTCTCATTTCTGATCTCAGTCTGTTATCCTCTTACCAGATCTCAGTCTCTGCCCAGCACTGGGCACTGAGAAGGTCTCTTGAGTACCCTTGTAGACTGCCAGAGGAAAGGGAGACTCCTCCCTTATTGATGGTGCCACCCTGCACAAATGAATATACGTGAACCGTGTTAAATGTCTCCTTAAGAGGGCACAGTTCGGCGGCAAACACCACAAAGGGAGTAAAACCCTCTGATGGAAATGACCATCTCCTGCATGCTACTCCCCCAGACTTTACTCACCAATCCAAGATCTACAAAGTATTAAAAAGTGTCCTGAAAAGCAGACACACAACAGAAGTAACAGTGACTCACTTAGACATATTGATATTGCATGATTAATAAATCATTGATAAATACTGTATGCCATCTTTACAGTACAGATCTGCATAAAAAGGCAGCAAAACATGCATTTCACTTTTGCGCATGCCCAGAAGCAGTAAATCATGCATGGACAGTTCATGCAGCGGAAGATTGGGAATGTGCCCTGCAAATTGAAAATTACCCCTCAGTGTAAAATATGTATCTTAGCATGTGTAAAACGTAACATTTTGTCTTTCTCAATGGAATGCCTACATGCGAGCGGGCCTTGGATGCTCTTATGGCTCTCTTATTTTCAGTAGCAATTACTTTTGCTTATGGTTCTCTTACTTTCAGTAACAGCAACTTTTTTTTCTTTACTGTCCTAATTATAGGAGATATCTTGTAGAAAATAACAAATCTAGTCAATAATTAATTCGTATATTTAGGATATTTATATGTGTTCTTCCTGACGCTTAATCAAGAACTTCCTTTTTTGCAACCAAGCCAGTGGGTTTTTCAGACATTTATATCTCAGTGGTGTGAACAGTTTGATCCCAATAATTAGCAGCCAGATGTCCTGTTGTGATTAAGTTGTCAGTATGTGGTGTAAGTTGGACCAATACACCAGGATCAGTGCCTGAACCAGTCAGTGGAATAACACCATATTTGCTCTCCTAGTTGACTTACACTGCCTATCAGTGTTTTGGAATAATATTAATCTTGAGTCACACCCTAAGGTTAATATTTTAAGATTTCATGAACCATGTTCTTGATGATGGATGACAATGACATACAGTATTAAATGACATAAACAAAGAGTTTAAGATGACTGCTAGGGGCATGATAAGAAGAAGAATGTAATGCAATCACCATCTATTGCGCGCTCAGATACCTACAAAACAAACTGGGGCCCTATTACACAAAGTGCCCTGGGGGTGCACAGGCATGTGCTCCCCTTCTTTTTGCGCCCCAGGTCACTTTGGTATAACAGAAGGGCCACAGATGCTTGTGTGGCCCCTTCTGTAATACTGAAAGCGCTGGCACTCAGGTAGTGCCAGCTCCATCTCAAGAGGTCATCCCTTATGAGGGCATTGCTTTGCCTCTGTGCCTGTACCTTATTATGGACGCTGACGCTAAGGAAAATAAGTTCTCAGGTGGCGCATCGAAAGTGCGTTACAAAAAGGTGGCGCACTGTTAGTGCACCTCTTGATGGCAGCCCGACAGAGGGGGGGAGGGTCCCATGGACATCCTTTTGCAGGTGGGTGCAGTCACTCACTGCACCCGCCTGCAAGGGGATGTCTAATCCTTGCTCAAAGTGCAGGGGGGTTGGCGCCTGCACTGTGAAAACACTGAGCGGCTTTGAAGCAGCCACCTGTATTTTACTTGAATGCACTGCCCCCAGAGCAGCACGAGTTCGAGGCTGCCCTGAGGGCAGCACCTTCTCTGTAATAGGGCGCACTTTCTCTGTTTGCACACGGCACACTTATTTAAAGGTGCGCTATGACGCAAACAGGGAAAGTGTTTCTTATGTCAAATAAGGGCCCTGGTGCTCGTAAAACAGTGCAGATTCAAGGTACAAATGAATGAAGACCTGGAATGCCATGAAGTTGTCCTGGGAGATTAAAATAGACACAAACTTGCCTAACTTTTATGGTCCTTCTGATATTCTGGTTCATCTCCAAAATGTGAAATTATCAATGGCTGAACTACTGGTATCATCTGTCCAGTCTTGGGAAAGGTCAATGCTTATACTGCTTAATCCAGCCACGCCTCCTCACATCACTCAGCAAGGCGGCACTGCTTCTTGATATAGCGGTGTATGTGTGGCTCAGGCCACTGCGCTTTGTACCCTCAAACTGCGGCACTGACTGGCCAACATAGGGTTCCTTATGAATGATGGAGTTACAGTGCAAAACCTCCTGCCTGGCTGTTCCCTCTGCTGCATCTCTTAATAATGCTGTAGCTGCCCATCTCCCCTGCCTTGTTGCACCTTGATGACTTTCAGCCCACCTTCAGCCCCACTTCCCACCTCTGATCCTCCCAGTTTTAAAGCTCCTCACTTTGCTCTGCGTGGCACCTGCTTCCTTGCCTTTGGTTGTTCAGCTGGCAAGGTCTTTCCAAGACACCTCCCCTACTCTGCACCCCGCTCAACCCTTTCCCTTTGTAAGATCTAACATGGCTGCATCGCATGACCTAGAGCCAGAGCCACAAGCAGCAGAGCCGCCTCGCTCATAGACAATATGTGAGGAGGGTTGGCTGGATTAAGCAGCATAAGCAAGAATCAAGGTAAAGAACAATGAATGAGCCTCTTGAAGAAGCTCCATGATAAGAGAGCATATTCTGTCAATGACATTTCAGCTACTTCTAGGTCTTACACTATTAGCACCAGACAGGAATTGTTATTAGGGATACTTCTGACCTGAAGTCCATCTTCCATGTTTATGACCTTAGAACGAGATGCTTAAAAGCGTATCTCTCTCTCTCTCTCAGGCACACACATAACACAACACACACAACACACTCATACACCCAGTATCCACCCCACTTGCTTCTTTTGCCAGCTTGCATCAGCGTCCATTCTTGCTGTATCCTCTGCGTCTACAAGGCTGTAAACAGAAGCACCCCACTCTATCTGACACACAAGATCACAAGAGCAACATGTCCTGTGGATCTGACAATCTGCACAGAAGCAAAATAGAAGGTCTCAGGCCACATGTGCAGGAAGAAAAAGACAAGACAACGAGCTTTATTGACGGACCAGGACCGGGTAATCCATTCCTACACGGATCTGACACGCTGCCCCCCCCTCCTCCACTTCCGTAGGATCTAAAGTCTCATCATTTCTAATAATGTCTTAAAAATGTTGCATCCTTGTCAGCTTCCCCGTGACTGGACTTCTCCAGAAGAACCCCCCATTCTGCAGCTATCACTGTCTTTGCTTGCCCTGCCCCAGCCATATGTCCTCTTCCCTCCTGCTGCACCATCCTCCCTTTACACTTTCTGCTCATGACGTCACTTTATTTCAAACACTTTTGCTCACTGCCTTGTTTCTTTGTAGCTGGGTGTGTGTGTGCGTGTATGTGTTCTATACATCCAGTGCATGTGAGAACTGCATTGTTGTATACACGTAGGATATCAAATATTTATAAGTATAATGTGCGTTATCAAATTGTTACTCTGCATTGTTTCCAAAGAGGCTTGAAAAGGTAAAAGGCCTTACCCTATTGTGATGTATCTTCCTATAGTAGGAAACATTGGATAATGCGTATCCCTTATGACGTTATGACCCTATGCATGCCGTATTACTCTCCATTTTAGTGAATAGGTCATGATATTAAGTGATCAAAATAAGTGAATTCATCCTTATTGGTTGTAAGGTTATTGACTTCCTTTCCTAAAATTCCAGGAGTGAAGAACTTCTACATGCGTTTGGTGTAAACTTCCAGCCTTATGCTTTTTAAACTGAAAACAAAATGGAAAAAAGTGGTCAGATACATCTGTAAGAGTACCACCTTAGCACAGAAGGCGGGGGGGACTTTGGAAAGACACCTCAGGGGAAACAATTAAGCACCCCGAAGGATTGGCTTTGTTCTGCGGAAGGGCACAAGAGGTCAAGAGTACCAGTGGCGGTGCGTCCATTGGGGGCGTTGGGGCGTTGCCCCACTAATGCCACGGAAATCGTTCTACTTCTGACGCTAATTGCAGCAATCAGGACTCCTGATTGGAATTAGCGTCAGAAGTAGAACAGGGACGCTGAAGGGGGTGGGGCTGCGGCAGCACTCTCAGGGTTGAGTGACAGCGCGCTAGTGCGCATGTTCGTTTTTGGGCTGATCATTTTTACGATCAGCCCGAACATGCACACTAGCCTTCCCCTTAGGAGAGCGAGGGTTGCTTCATGCGCAGCCCCCGGTCTCCTAATGGGCAGGGAGTATCCCTGCCCTCAACCAATCCTGGCGCTGCTGCCTGCTGGAGCAGCGTCTGGATTGGCTGAGAGGCAGAAGACGTTGAAGGCGCCAACGCACCGGACCCCGGCCCAGGAGCAGACAGCAGAGGCAGCGCGGACCCGCCCGGTCAGGTACGTTTTTTTAAATTAACTTTATTTAAACCTCCCCGGCCCCCACCCCCGCGCGACCCCCGCAAGTATTGCGAGCGCGAGCCGCTACTGATTATCCGGCTCCCATTGAGAGGCCCTTCCAGTGGCAGCCAGGCTGGCTGGCAGGGTCGTTTGTCTCCTCATTGTACTGAGCTGCAGAATGCAACACCTGTCAGGGCCCCCCATTCACCCCCAGGATACTTTATTGATGAGCTCTGACTTTTAGCACTTTTCACATGTCAAGAGAAGTCAAGTGTATCGTCCAACGGCTTCATTTTACCTTCTGCACCTTCAAAGTCCGCTTTCTCCCGGCCCGCTTCTGGCTGTCTGTCTGCACACTTGTTCGGGTTCGCCTCCGAGCGCCCCGCCGAGCAGGCTTTGGGAAGCGGCGAATGGGACACCCTCAGCTCGGACTGGTGCTCCCTGTGTATCCCTGAGTGCATGCGCCGGGGGGAGGCTTTGGGGTGCACTGAGGTGTGCCCTAATAGTCGGACATTCAACAAATGTCGCTGTGGTGTGTGGTCAACACAAGAGCGTCATTGACTAACTTTCCACGGGTCCTTGGCAGCCCTGGCTCTGGAGACCAGCAACTAACAGGGAACAAAGCCGGCAGGCCAGGCGCCTACTTCAAAAAATAAAACTCGGACACCCCTTGACGGCCGAGGGCTCCCAGTTATCCCTGGTGGTAAAATGTGGGGGGCTAGCAGAGCAGTGTGTGCCCGCCTACTGGAGTCGGGGGCAGGCTCCGTTTATAACAAAAAACGAGATTCCTCGCGTCTGAAAAGGGAAAGTCGTCGTTTCTGGATCAGGAAAGCTGTGAAGAGGTAACGCAAGCTCAGCTCTTGGTCAACAAACGGCACATGGGGAAAGTTTGTGTGAGAGTTTTCAAGGACACTGCAGGGCCTCGGCAGGAGCACTCAATACACAGAGTGGAGTGTGTGAAGGAGCGCTCCTTCGAGCCACAGGAGACGGGTTTCTGTTAGAATCGGTATAAACAAAACAGCAACACAGTGCCTGCATCACACTTGTTCAAACGCTGCTTGTGCCATTTTAAAACACAGATCTTGAGAACCTCTTTGTGAATTGCACAGATATCTACAGATAAGTGAAATGAGTGCCATGTCAATATCTGTTATTGATCTAACTATTATCATGCTGTCAACGTGTGCGTACAGCCCCCCTGCTGGCTTTTCAGCAACAGGTAGTTGCGTTTTATAGATCGGCTGAGGGCACGCTGCATAGATTTTTGTATTAGCTGCCCTGCTCTCTTTTCTACATCGGTAAACTCTGATCCAGAGACAACACAGACGCGCAGTTCTCAATCTTAGCGCCTAAAGTTCCGGAGCGGGATTTGGGAGCTAGGAAAACATGTGCCTGTGCTTAATGATGCCACCATGGGAGCCTGCCCGGCAATCATCAGAGGGCAGGGAAACATGCTCACAGCCTTTTTCTGCTCTGGAAAGTTTCCAATTTTCCAGCGTGTTCTGAATGCTAAAAATGAAGAAATATTATCCTCGCTGGAGCGCTTTCTGTCCCACAAACAGAGCATTAGAGCGAAGGCTTGTCGACTCCCCCCTCTACTGCAGGCCAGCAAAAAGCTTTGATTTTTATTTCCAATCTGATTGGAGGGCGTCACATGTTTTTAGGCCAGCAGTGATGAATGGATTCTCAACGTGGGGCAGCGGGCGAGGGGAGGCAATAACATCATTTTGAAATGCATAAAAATTAGGGGCTCTTTCACTGGCGCTTCTAGGCAATAGGTTTATCTTGGCGCGTTCTGGAGATGGCGCGCGGCATGGGACAGGTTGCGATTCAGGCTGACGTGTTTTATTCCTTGCACTGTCATTCCACTGTTTATAGCAAGCTGCATTGATGTAATTTAATGATCGTTCATTTTAACCGAGATCTATCTGCATGTCTGTCATCACCACATAATGCATTTCGTTGTTACGCAGATGGATCTGCTGATTATAATCACCTTATTGTTTGATCATGTTATAATTGAAGTGATGGTCTCATAGAAATGAAATCGTACCTTTCAGTTGCAGCGAACACATATCACTGGCCGATAGTTTCGTTTGCATTTCCCTGGGTGTCCTACTCTTTATATTGAGCATGGGAGTGAATTTGTAAACTAGCCGAGTACCGCAGGTTCCATGCTGCTAGACTGTTGTTTAAGTGTTTCGGTAATGCTGTGGTGACAATCGCACGTTTCTGGTGCATCTTGAATATTTACATTGTCACTCTGTCGATTGTATGGTACTCTGGGTGTACGTTTTATCGTCTTTATGTTTCGGAATGTATATGTCAGTACCTGATTTAATTTGAATTGTAAATGTCTGTGCATTAAGAACTATCGCTGAATCTTTATTTTCTTAACACGCGCCTGTTTATTAATGCTATCTTTGGAAGTGTATTTGATGCTGGGGAAAATCTTTGCCCCTGGGGTCAAGAGAAAGGCAATTTCACTAACGTAACGTGCTTTGACTGACAGGTTGCAAATATGTAGTAAATTTGTTTATTTTTTTTTGTTACTGTACACGGCCTGGCACCGCTATTTGTAAATCATTCTTCATTTGTGCCTCACTACAGCACACGTGGAATTGTAGCCCACCTGCATTAATGTGATAAATATTTCTACACACATCGATCTGGGAGCTAACATTAACGCCCCTTTTTTCTGTGAGCGTGTCCGGCATTCCTTACATTTCAAGAAAAGTTATACGTTGGGTAGTTTTTAGACTACTGCAACGCATTAGTACACTTATCAAATGACGGAAAAATAAGCATCTTTAACACACGCAGTTCCAAGTAAGCACCATCACAGGTTTGCATCATGGCTCTTCTCTGGTGGGTGGAAAAACTCGTGCTGTCACGAAAAGCGGAGTATGTCTCCCATATACAACATTTTGCTTGCACAGCCTGGCAGAGGCAGAACAAGTCCAGCAGCAATACAAGAGACCCTCAAAAACAATTACATACACATTGCAGAAGCACATGTGTATATGTTACTTGTGCTTTTCTCTTTTCTGACCTCATTCACTAGTTTTGTGAAAATGTTACCTGGCTGTACTCAGACACCTGCGCAGGTTATCTGGGAGGGAAACATCCTCAACCAATAGAAGCCGTCAGATTTATTATACTGTGACCCAGCCATAGTATGGCAACAATGGGTGAAGTCTATAATGCATTCCACGTTTCAGATGTGGCACTCAACCCACTAAAAATTACGTATTAATGGATATACACATTTAGCAGCACATCTATGGAGCAACTCAAGAATACAATGCAGCAGCAAACTCTAAAACTAGCATAACTGTTGTACAGCAGGATTCATCTATCTGGAAGACATGTTTGCTTGAAATAGGATTAAGACGTTTCAAGAAATCTGAGAGAAATAGTCATGGGAGTCCAGACAGCTGGATAATCGTTTCAAACTTAATAAACCAGTTTCTTCAAAAACCTTCAAGTCATCAATCTGGTCTCTCTCGAAATCATTGGGTCACTATAAAGGACTATATCTGGATTGTAAGGCACAATTATCGAAATCCTTTTTTTAGAACGCACCAGTAAAAACGGAGAGATAAATGCAACAATTACTGGAAACGGAAATAGCAGTAACTGTTGAACAAATTAATGCAAGAAGATACGGGGCAATTTTTAATGTGTTTAATATTTCAAGACTATACGTTCCCACTGCTTAATAAGCCTTGCTTTATCGCTGCATTCATTTGCTTTAAAATGCACCATTTGCCAATCTTTTTTAAATTTCTTTCTCAGGAGAGGGACTCTCCCTAGACCCCAGGTTTGTCCATTGAACTTGTTCACATCGCTAACTAGTGTTTTCTATTGGAAAGGGTAGAGCAGTCTTGCTTAGTACCCTAGCCCCCTTCAGTAGTCAGACTTGCTTGGCAACCCAGAAATGTTATGAAATAATGTTTGAGTTTTCTTTTATGAATGCCTAGAAGAACAGAATTTTTAGTCCATTTATCACAGAAATAGTGCTGAAAATTGCACCAAAAAGATGCCAATCTTTTAAAAATTTCTTCACGGGGGGAGAATCCCCCCGAACCCCCTTTATTGCCGTCGGGCTCGCTCGCTGCGCTCGCTCGCATACGTTGATTCGCTCTGCATACGCCTCACCAGTTTCAAATTCCACCAGCCGCCACTGCATTCGAACCGTGGCACTACCGTAAAGCAATGCCCCCGAAGACACGTGCACACTAGGAAATAGGTTTGAGGAGTCCGTGGCAGCTCCAATGTCCTTTACTCAATCGCAGTTGCAAATAATCCTATTTAAAAAGTAGTTGATGGGAAATGTTCTCTGCACTGTTTCACCAGACATCAGTGAGAGGTTTCCAGTTGCAGGGATCCCCACAACTTCTCTGTGCTCCGAAAGTATACAAGCGTTCAAGAACGTCTTCCCTGGGCCCGTATATGCACTGTGCCCTGGGGAAGCAACAGGCGTGTGCACTCACTTTGTCCGGCCCTGGGGCACATTGATATTACAGAAGAGGCCGCAGACACTTGTGCGTGCCCTTCTGTAATGCTGATAGCTCTGGCTCACATGTTGCACCAGCGCTATAATGAGAGGGCATTCCCTCATGGGGCGTGGCCCATGCAAATGGGGGAATCACTTTGTCTTTGTGCCTGCAACATATTTCCGACATGGAAGTCACTCACTGCACCCGCCTACAAGGGGATCTCCCTCTCGCAAGCGCAAGCGGCATGCATGTGAAACAGGGAGCGGCTTTGAAGCAGTCGCTCCGTATTTCACTTAATTGCACTGCCCTGAGGACAGAGCAAGTTTGTGGATGCCCTGGAGGCAGCACATTCTGCATAATCAATCAATCAATCAATCACAGAATTTGTAGAGCGCCCTACTTACCCGCGAGGGTCTCAAGGCGCTGGGGAGAGGGAAGGGGGGGGGATGCTGCTACTGGTCGAACAGCCAGGTCTTGAGTAGCCTCCTGAAGGTCAGCAGGTCTTGGGTCTTTCGTAGGCTTAGTGGAAGGGTGTTCCAGGTCTTGGCGGCGAGGTGTGAGAAGGATCTGCCGCCGGTGGTTGTTCTTCGAATGCGGGGGACGGTGGCGAGGGAGAGGTCGGCGGAGCGGAGCTGGCGGTTGGGGACGTAGAAGAAGAGTCGTCTGTTGAGGTAGGCTGGGCCAGTTTTGTGGAGTGCCTTGTGTGCGTGGGTGAGGAGTTTGAAGGTGATCCTCCTGTCGACGGGGAGCCAGTGCAGGTTCCTCAAGTGGGGGTGATGTGGCTGTGGCGTGGTACGTCGAGGATCAGTCGTGCGGAGGCGTTTTGTATGCGTTGCAGTCGCTTGATGAGCTTGGCCGGGGCTCCCGCGTAGAGGGCGTTCCCATAGTCCAGTCTGCTACTGACGAGGGCCTGGGTGACTGTTCTTCTTGTGTCTGTCGGGATCCACCTGTAGATCTTGCGAAGCATGCGGAGGGTGTTGAAGCAGGAGGAGGAGACTGCGTTGACTTGCTTGGCCATGGAGAGCGTTGAGTCGAGGATGACTCCCAGGTTGCGTGCGTGGTCGGTGGGTGTCGGGGCTGCTCCCAGCGTCGTTGGCCACCAGGAGTCGTCCCAGGCTGAGGGGTTGGAGCCGAGGATGAGGACCTCCGTTTTGTCCGTGTTCAGCTTTAGTCGGCTGATCTTCATCCAATCGGCGACGGCCTTCATTCCTTCATGGAGTTTGGCTTTGGCGGCGAGAGGGTCCTTGGTGAGGGAGAGGATCAGTTGAGTGTCGTCGGCGTAGGAGATAATGTTGAGGTCGTGTTGTCTGGCGATGCGTGCGAGCGGGGCCATGTAGATGTTGAACAGTGTTGGGCTGAGGGACGATCCCTGGGGTACGCCGCAGATGATCTCGGAGGCTTCGGATCGGAAGGGTGGGAGGCGGACTCTCTGGGTTCTGCCGTCGAGGAAGGAGGTGGTCCATTCCAGGGCCTTGTCTCGGATCCCTGCGTCGTGGAGGCGTGCGCGTAGAGTGCGGTGGCAGACAGTGTCGAAGGCGGCGGAGAGGTCCAGCAGGATGAGGGCTGCGGTCTCACCATTGTCCAGCAGGATCCTGATGTCGTCGGTGGCGGCGATGAGGGCAGTCTCAGTGCTGTGGTTGCTGCGGAACCCTGATTGGGATGGGTCCAGGATGCTGTTTTCTTCGAGGTATCGGGTTAGCTGTTTGTTGACGATCTTCTCGATGACCTTGGCTGGGAACAGAAGCATAGAGATGGGCCGAACGTTCTTGAGGTCTCTCGGGTCCGCCTTGGGTTTTTTGAGTTGGGCGTTGATCTCTGCGTGTTTCCAGCTCTCTGGGAAGGTCGCGGTCTCGAAGGAGAGGTTGATGATGTTGCACAGGTGGGGTGCGATGGAGCTGCTGGCTTTGTTGAAGATGTGGTGCGGGAAAGGGTCTGACGGGGAGCCGGAGTGTATTGTGCTCATGGTCTGGATGGTGTCCTCGATGTTCACGCTGGCCCAGGCTGGCAGGGGGTCATGGTCGATGGTGTGTGGCGGGTCTGGTGTATCGATCTTAGTTGGGGTTGTCTGGGTGTCGAAGCTGTCGTGGATGTCGGTGATCTTGCGGTGAAAGAAGGTGGCGAGGGAATCGCACAGGGGTTGCGACGGCGGGATGTCGTTGGTGTTGGAGCTGGGATTGGAGAGTTCCTTCACGATGTTGAAAAGCTCCTTGCTGTTGTGTGCGTTGTTGTCGAGGCGGTCTTTGAAGGAGATTCTCTTGGCGGACCTGATGAGGTGGTGGTGGTTACGGATGGCGTCTTTGTGGGCTGTGTGGCTGTCCGGTGTCTTATCGCTGTGCCATTTCTTCTCTAGTTTCCGGCAGGTGCGCTTGGAAGCTAGGAGTTCCGAGGTGAACCAGCTGGCTCTTTTGGTGGTGTCGCTGTAGGTGAGCTTTTTCAGCGGGGCGAGGGTGTTGGCACAGTCGTCCATCCATCGTCTGAGGTTGCAGGCAGCGTCGTCGGTGTTGGATGGGTCGGAGGGAGGGCTGAGAGCGAGGGTTGCCCGGAGTTGGTCTTCAGTGACTTTGCTCCAGCAGCGGCGTGGGATCGGTGGTGTGTTGTGGGTTTCTGGAAGGTGAAATGGATGCAGCGATGGTCGGTCCAGAGGAGTTCCGTGGTGTGGCTGAAGGAGACGTGGGAGCTTGAGGAGAAGATGGGGTCAAGCGTGTGGCCGGCGCAGTGGGTCGGTGTTGTGACGAGCTGGCTCAGGCCGAGGTTGGCGAGGCTGTCGATCAGGGTGGTGGAGTTGCTGTCGTTGTTGTTCTCCAGGTGAAAGTTCAGGTCTCCGAGGAGGATGTAGTCGGTAGAGGTCAGGGCGTGCGTGCTGATGAAGTCGGCGATGGAGTCGCTGAACTGGGGTCGGGGCCCAGGGGTCTGTAGACAAGGGTGCCTCTAAGGGTGGTGTTGGGGTCCGTGTGGATCTGGAAGTGCATGTGTTCGGCGGTGCTGAGAGTGTCGTCGGTGCTGGTCGAGACCCTGATGGTGTTCTTGTGGACGATGGCGATTCCTCCTCCTACTGCATTGACGTGGTCTCTGCGGGTGATCTTATAGCCGTCTGGGATGGCTATGGCGATGTCGGGGGCGGAGGAGTCGTTCATCCAGGTCTCTGTCAGGAAGGCGATGTCTGGTGATGATGTGTCGAGCAGGTCCCAGAGCTCGACGGCGTGTTTGCGTGCGGAGCGGGTGTTCAGCAGGATGCACCGGAGGTGGTTGAGGTCCTTCTTGGCGGGCGCCTCGGTGGCTCTGAGGCTGGTGTAGCTGCAGTTCCGGCAGGTGAAGGGACCATGGGTGCGTTTCGGGCGGCCTTGAAGCAGTTGTGCGTCTGTCCGGGGTTGAGAGCGTGGAGTGTGGTGGCATCGTATCGGCGTCGGTCCTCAAGGCTGGAGCGGGGGCGCGCGGTCCAGGGGTTCTGGCGCTGGGCGCGGTCCAGTCGCGGACGGGCGCAGACGGGCTTGCCTTAGGCGCGCCTTGGCGCGCCAGCGCGCGGCGCGCAGCGGCCGCCATATATGGGGAGGTGGGAGGGAGGAGCAGCTGGGAGGCGGGAGGCAGGGGCAGCGAATGGGCAGTCAGGGGTCGGGGCCGCAGGGACGCAGCGGCGGGAATGGAGAGAGGCAGCGGGGGCACAGAAGGAAAACGGAGAGAAAACAAACAGAAATACGGGCACAGTACAATGGGGCAGCGAGGGGCACAGAAGGGAAAATGGAGAGAAAACAAACAGAAATACGGGCACAGTACAATGGGGCAGCGAGGGGCACAGAAGGGAAAATGGAGAGAAAACAAACAGAAATACGGGCACAGTACAATGGGGCAGCGAGGGGCACAGAAGGGAAAGTGGAGAGAAAACAAACAGAAATACGGGCACAGTACAATGGGGCAGCGAGGGGCACAGAAGGGAAAGTGGAGAGAAAAACAAACAGAAATACGGGCACAGTACAATGGGGCAGCGAGGGGCACAGAAGGGAAAGTGGAGAGAAAAACAAACAGAAATACGGGCACAGTACAATGGGGCAGCGAGGGGCACAGAAGGGAAAGTGGAGAGAAAAACAAACAGAAATACGGGCACAGTACAATGGGCAGCGAGGGGCACAGAAGGGAAAATGGAGAGAAAACAAACAGAAATACGGGCACAGTACAATGGGGCAGCGAGGGGCACAGAAGGGAAAAAGGAGGGAAAACAAACAGAGAAATACGGGCACAGTACAATGGGGCAGCGAGGGGCACAGAAGGGAAAATGGGGAGACAAAAGCAAAGAAATACGGGCACCGAGGCCACAAGCGGAGGGGCGAGCTTACCAGCAGCAGCAGCGGGCGGACAACACAGGCGGAGCTGTGTGGTGGGGAACGACCTACCTGGCAAGGTCAAGGGCGTACTTTTCCTGTTTGCACCCTGTGCAACTTTTGAAAGGTGCGCCGAGGCTCCAACAGGGAAGATGTACTGTATGTGTAATATGGCCCCTGGGAGGCAAAGGCATGGGCTCAAGTGACCATTCAGGTCCACAGCCAAAGGACCAGTAAGCTCTGGTTTTGCTGGATTTCTTCCATGCAGATTACCTGTCTTGAATGATGTAATGTTCCACAATGTAGTGGTGGTGATGTAATTCTCCATGATGTAGTGGACTCGTTGTAGTGTACATATATAGGGGTATATTCACAAGAACGTGTGATAACTACCGCAAGAGTAGTGTAACGCAACTTTCCATATCGCAGCCTATCTCAGGAAAATAACCCCGTGTCAACGTGGAATTCACAACAAGGCGGCAGCAAGCGATAGTCTGCCGAAACCGCAGACAATGTCCGCGATACAACCACCACGATGGAGATAAAAACACAAACCACAACACCAAAAAACACGCGATGGGCCAAAGCGCGATGAGGAAACCAGCGACAAGCAGCGCCAGGCCTGCAACACACACCTGGCAGGCGTCAAAAATCACCATAAAAGTAGAAAAAACACCCACACACAAACTGACCAACACCCAAGCACCATGGAGGCAGCCGAAGCAGGCGCAGAGGACGAGCGCAACCCCACAGGCACCCCGGACGACCAGGCTGGGACCTCGGGGACAGGGAAGGGCAAGGACAAGAAGACGAGGAAGACCAAGTTCAGTCCGCAGGCGAACAGGATTATAGTCACGGAGGTGATGGAACACCATCAACAACTCTTCGTCACCTCCAACGTGTCATTGGGCCCCAAAAATGGAATATGGCGGGACATCGTCGACAAGGTGAATGCTGTCGGAGAGCACAAGCGGACAATGGACGAGGTCAAGAGGCGATGGAATGACATCAAGCGGAAGACCAAGGAGAAACTCAGCGCCAACCAGAAGGCAGCAACGCAGACCGGAGGTGGGGGCCCAGCGCCACAGCTGGAGCTGGATGACATGGAGGAGCTGGTGTCGACAGTCATCAGTATGGATACTGTGGCCGGAGTCGGGGGACCGGACACTGCTCGACAGGACACAACACAACCGCAACAGGGTGAGTGACCACCAGGTACTGGGGGGACGGGGAGAGATGGCCACAATGGCACGCATGCACAATCAAGCAGGGCACAGTGCACACCCACAATGACCCGGGGTCCTCGCCCAGACCCACAGACTGTCACAATGTACAATGCCATGCTGTCTGAATGTCAACCTGTACCATGCGGCTACATACATGTGGACACATTGTAATGCACCATCTCCCCTTCACATCGCAGGGGCATCGTCAACACCTCCTGCAGAGCAGTCCCAGCCACTCTTCACTGATGACGAGGAGGAGGACAACACCAGCATCGACACCCAAACCATCCAAGACATCATTGACCTCATCCGCCAGCCACCTCCAGGATCAGGGCAGTCCAGCTACATCCATGAGACCCCACCCACCACCCAAACCACCCAGCAGGAGGCACCCACAGCCCCGGCACCCTCCCAAGACCCCCAGGAACAACAAATGGCCTTCCAACGCCGTTTGCTGGAGGGCCAGAGGGAGACGGCCGATCAGGTGCGGGTGGGGTTCGACCTCATGGCTACCAAACTGGACGCCATCCTTGGGTGTCTATGTCCGCCCCATGGTCTCCAACGAGCCCTGACTGACATCACTGGAGTCATGACGCGGAGGGAGGAATACCTGTCCGCTCAGAGTGGCCCCAGCGATGCCAGCCGTGAGCTGGCACACATGCGGAGGCTCATGGAGGACATGGTGCGGATGGAGACGGAAAGGATGGCAGCCACCGCTGCACATCAGCAAAATGTAGCTGGGATCTACCAGGCCCTGCATGTCTTCATCATGCCATTGCTGCCACAAGGCGTGGCAATGATGAATGCTGCTGCCCCCACACCATCCACATCTCCCCCCCTTGTGTGTCAGTGCCTCCCAGTGCGGCAGGCGTATCCACTCCGGCACCTGATGTGTCACTGCCACACAGTGCGGCCGACAATCCTCCTCCGGCCCCTGATGTGTCAGTGGCACACAGTGCCGCAGCCGGTACTGCAACACCCACAGGTGGGGCAGAGCACACATCCGGGAATGAGGACGTGGATGGGATTGAGTTCAGAAGGAGGTACTAGCATTCATTTCCGCCACCTTGCCTGTTTCTGCTTGGTGCCACACATGGCCTCAAGACCTACCAGGGACCCCCGATACACTCCGATGCACTCACCTTGGACAGCGACATGGACTGCCACATCCTGTTTGACGACCATTGACACGGCGGACAGACTGCGGACTGCACCCTTCCCCTTCCGCATTACAGGTCATCCCCGGATGTACACTGGCTGGCCCTCCACGGGCCCATTTTGTGTAGTGTGCTCGGCATTGCCCTGTACCGCTCCAGCTGCATGACTACACTGGATGTGCAAATAAACATCCAGTGACGCACTGCTGTGTAATGTCTTACGTCATTCATGTATGAATGTGTGGATGAATGTGGGGACAGTGCCTTCCCTTGCGTCAATGATGTTCATCCTGTGGGATGCCAGTCAGAGGGTGCGACATTGCATTTTGTGTATCGGGTCCCTTGAACACTACAACAGGGACACACGCATCAGTCACTTCCTTGTCCGGACATGGACTGGACCACGCCCAGATCCCACGAGCCATTGTTGCAAGCCCTGCGCTGGTCCGGCGTACGGCAGGCCAGACCACTCCGCTTACGCCCCGAGGGGGGGCCCTCATTGCTACCCGTCGCAGCCGTACTCGCTGGTGGTGTGCAGGTCATTGGTCTAGTTGTCAGCATGTCACAGCCACTACCTGAGGGCAGGTTTTCACACACACCACACCCATCCGGCACAGGCATCACAGGCCATGTGACTCCGCCAACATAAGGGGCCGACGACGTCACATTCCCCTCTTCCGGTGGTGACTGGATGAGGGACGCTCCACGGTTCGCACTCATATAGGGCCCATGAGTTGTTGCGCACAGGGTTAGTGGCATCCGAGGCTTTGAGTACGGCACAGGCCTACCACCACGTGGCGCAGACTGGGGTTGCACAGGGTTAGTGGCACACGGGGCTTTGCGGACGGCACAGGCACCCCGCCACGGGACGGTGACTTTGGGTGCACTATGTCAGTGGCACCTTGAGCTGCTGAGCAGGTGTGCAGCCTGCGATGATGCCCCGTCCTGGCGGTCCGGACAGCTCAGATTTTGTGTGCCCTGATGGACCGCAGTGTAGGCCAGAGCCAGCGGGCAGCGCGGGCCTACCGCCACGTGGCGTGGCTTCCGGGATCCCAGAGTTGGTGGCACCCATTGGGCTGAGCGGGTGTGCAGCCTGCGATGGTGCCGGGTGCACTGGTATGTCCTCTGCCATGGAGTAATCAAGACCCAGCACCAAACGTGAGACCTGGTGGCCTGCCGAGTGGGGCTGCATGATGTGGAGGGTGCCATGTCCGCGGGCCCCGGGCTTGTGGCTTGCAGCGGCATGTGGTGGGACCTCCTGTCTACGCGCCGGTGGCGGAAGGTGAGCATTGAGGCCTGGGTGTGCATGGGCGGGCAGGCTCCGATGGGCAGCGGGAGGGGTTGGGGTGCCTCTGCCTGGGTGTGCATGGGCGGGCAGGCGATGTTGTCTTGTGCAAGTGTGTGTACTGTGCCAGTCATGTATCTGGGCTCTGTTTCAGCTGACGGCTCTGACTCAGATGTGTGACCTGGTGTCCTGCTATACATACCGGCACGTGGTTGGAGACACACCGGTGGCAGCAGGTGAGCAGTGTGGCCTGGGTGCCCAGGGGCGGCACTCTCTCTCTCTCTCCCTCTCTCTCTCCTCTTCTCTCTCTCTCTCTCTCTCTCTCTTCCTCTCTCTCTCTCCTCTTCTCTCTCTCCCTCTCTTCCTCTCTCTCCTCTTCTCTCTCTTTCTCTCTCTCCCTCTCTTCCTCTCTCTCTCCTCTTCTCTCTCTCTCTCTCCCTCTCTTCCTCTCTCTCTCCTTCGCTCTCTCTCTGTCCTCTGATGTGCGCAGGACACACCTTCTCATCATGTTTTTTGTCTTACAGGCTGTGACCTACGTATTGTCCGGAGGGGAGCGGCCATGTATCTTCATTTCATTTCGGTGTTCATTTTAATAAAGTTTCATTTGTTGCTTCGAAAGTGAATGTGTGCTGCTCATTTCTGTGACGACACATGCATGTCACCAGTTGTGATTGTGCGACATCAAGCGGAATATTTTGTACATGTTTAGGTGTGGCTGATGTGGCATGTCTTTGGTCGGGGGGGTGCCAGGGAGGGGTGGTCGTGGGGGTGGTGGCGGTGGGTGTTGTGGCCCTCTTGAGTGTCCAGGCCGCATGATGGGTGGCTCCATGGCATCTGTTGCCCTTCCGATGTAGCCCTGGGCTATGCTCCCTTTTGGTTTGCAGGCTGCCGTCCGACTTTACACCAGGTAAGAGCAGGTGTAGATTTCCTGGTGCTAACGTGCCTTATCGCCTGTTTTGTGTTTTTATTGCCGATGTGGCTGGTTGTTGTGAATGTTGAGGTGTGCTGTTGTCTCGGCTTTTGGCACAGGAACGCCTACTCTGCATCTCATTAGCGATATTTGCGTGGGTCCTCTATGGCGATGTTTTTGCGGCTGCTATCGCGGGTAAACTGGTGCTGTGGGCTGTTAACACCAGCTTGTGAATGGGGAGGTAAATTTATCACGACTCTGGCTGCGATAAAGTGCCGTTAATTCGGCGATAGCTCCTTGTGAATATGCCCCATAGTTTTTAGAAAGATGCTCCAGCCCCATCAGGTTTTTTTCTAGACCAAACTTTGCCCTCTAAGCCTTGTGGGTTATCAGGAGGCAGCTGATATTTATCCTGTTTAGCAGACCCAAAATGAGCAGGAAGTATTTTTTTCATATTGACAATGAAAGCAAATTAGTACGTTAGATCCACAAAAAGTTGAACTGTTGTTATCTTTTTATCTTATCCGCTTTGGAGTTTTGTAACTTTATAAATCCTTATCAAACTTTTTTTTAATTTTTTGCTAAGTGCACCTATTTTAACTTAGAAAGCCTTTTTCTTCTTTCACCATTAAAAACCTTTTCAGTTTCAAAAACATTTATGGTCTTTTTGGAGTCACCGGTCTTTGAGGTCTTTTCTGCGTCAAAAACTTGGAGGTCTTGTCCTTAAGAGTCACGCACCAATAACCATCTTTCAAATCTCAGCGTGCTTAGCAGTTGCTTTGACATATTTTGGCTTATTCCTGTCCATGTCCTTTATCTTTGACCCAGTGGGTGTGTTTTTGTGTGATAACTCTTCGACTGAGGTTGTCTTTCAACATTGATGCTGTCCTGCTTGGTTCAGACAGCCTGTTGCCTTGAAGTATTGGGAGCAAAAGGTCTATTAAGGGCTTATTAAGACAAATTCTGGCAGTAAATCAGGAATGTCTGCATTATGTGTATTTTGTTAATCAGAGTCTCTATATTGCTCACGCTAGGCCACTTTAGTTGACTACAGACCAGCGGTTCTTAACCTTGTTGCTTCCATGGACTCCACTGAATCACTATTGGAAGTCCTGGACCCCACCTAAAATTTCCTGATTTGAACCTAGGAACTATACACAAAAATACAGAAACAAGTGTACATCAAACACACAAATTATTAAATATTTTATTTAATTCACAAACAAAAACGTATTCAAAATTGGAAGGTAGGAGCGTTTCAAAATGTAGTTTTATTTCTAAAAGATGAAGTGATGTGCTGGACTGCAGCATATCGTTTGTCTTTTTTTACTCCTAATGCATACATTCCTTTTTGCTGGCTTTTACCAGTGCTTCAGTCGGGCAACCAAATGTTCATACAAGAGTCCTTTTTTAGGTCTGGCCTGCGTGAGCATGCACCAGCACATGCACTCTTGCTTGCGAGACTTGTGTTCTATAATGGGTTTGGAACCCGCCCGTTATTTACCATTCATTTGCCGCATTGTCACTCTTCTTTTGCTGACTTATAATTGGTCAGCACTTGCCATGCATCATTTCCTTTTCATTTTGTGGCGCAAGGCTCAAGTACCAATTAAATAAGTGTAATTAGTATCCCTTCGCTGCTCTCGCTATGATTCAGGTACTAAAAAAAGTGCTATGACACGGTCAACGCTGACCACATCATAGAGCTGTTTTATTTTAACCTTCTCCTACCCACTCCCATCTTGACTCTTCTTCCCACTAATGGGCCCCTCCCTCCCTCCCGTTTGTACATCTCAAACATATTGCAAATTAGTTTAATTGTGCTGACACAGTTACGATAAATCCAGCTCTGTGTTACTAGAAAGGAAATCGGGGGCCTCCAGTCTAAAGTAGTTTTTATGCCCTGGTCTAAGATAAGGAAACTTCGGAAACCAGCAGCACTTGCCCTCCCCCGTCGGAGGTTGAAATCTCTCCCACTCTGGATGTATATTTTTCCTGAAATCCACATTTATACTATTGTGGACCCTACTAGAAGGCATTGAAAAAACCAGAGGACCGAAGTCTGCATCATGACACTCCAAAATAAGTTATCAATTTAATTCACTCTATTTTATTAAAATTATATTTACGTATATGTACCTGTCTTTTTGGATTTTTTAAAAATGATTTAAGCTGTGTTACAGTGCAAAATACTGCACCCAGATGTGTGGTTGTTTGCTCCAGGGCCAGGCATCCACTGGAAAAATACTGAATTTCATTTAACTGGTCTATGTAAAACAGCCCCTGTGAGGGCTTTTTATCTCAAGGATGATTTGTGTTAAATATAGTAATTTTTGTGAATATTGAGTTTTCTTACGTGATAGGTACTCTGCTGCTGGGAGGCGCACTTTGACTCTTATGGGATGAGTTCCTGCCTGCTGGTGGTCTCTCGCTGCTTTGCAAACTGGGGTGAATTCCAGGGTGTTCAAAAGTCATTCTGTGTGCCCTGTGCACCCCCATGTTTTCTGACTGGTACTGGTGGTAACTGCCTCTGGCTGTCCCTGGGCTCTGTCTAGCCAGGCTCAGGCCCAGGGCCAGTGCTTTGTTGAAAAAACACACATGCATTAGGGTACACTAAGTATTAGGGTACACTTACAATTGGCATGAGCTACCCTATAAGTAAGGGATTAAAACTACCTTTAAGTCCCTAGTATATAATAGGGCATGGTAGTTTAGAGGCCAGAAGCCCTTTCTGCACTTGCATGTGTGCACTGCTGAGCCCCTGAGGTCATTTTAAAAGCAGCCCTGCCTTGCAGCATTGTTTTTAAAAGTAAATTAATTGCAAACTCGATTTTGGTGGTAGGGCCACTTGAAAAGTGAAAATCTACATTATTGTTACATATTAGGTACCCCAGGCTCTTCCCTAGGTGTCCTAGGGGTGGGGGGTCATGTAATTATAAGCAGGGTACTTAACAAATATGTTTTATATGCCCTGGGGATGGGGAAATGGCACATTTCACTTCCCCCATTGTAGTAAAGTTCCATCTTAAAATCAACTTTGGTGTTATGAGCACTGTGGAGTGAGGATCTACACTATTTTTGTATATTCAGGACCTCCAAGATCTCTTGTAGGTGTCCCAGGGGTGAGGGGTTATGTAACTGCAAGCAGGACCCTTATAAAAAATGTTTTTATATGCCCTGGTGATGGAGAAATGGCACATTTCAGTTTCCCCATTGTAGATGCCTCGCCCCATAGGATAACATTGCAGTAGTTTATGAATGCATAAATCTTGCTAGGAAATGAATTAAATATCATTTAAAGACTTAGGAGAATGATATTGATAAATCCAACAATTTGCTATTGTTGAATTTATCCTAACTTGTACAGAAAAGAAGTTATATGACTTTCTTGTCTGTAAGCCAGAATTCAGCCTGCCTGCAGTCTCCCCTGATTAGTCAGAGTTAACAGATTTAGCCAGGCTGCTTTGATGAAGTGATAAGTGGCTCACCCAGGGAAAGGCTATCTGCTGGAAAAAGCTCTGCTACAAAGGAATGCCAGAGCAGGGGGGAGGGGGCGTAAAGCATGAAGCTTCAAGGGAGGAACAGGACAGGCATGGAATGCCAGGTCTGCCTACCCCCATCTCCTCTGACCCAGCCAGATTGGAGGCTTAAAGAAGATGTTAGGGGGTGGAGAGCTATGGAAATGAGCCATACTGAGAGTTGGTTTAGTTAGCTCTTTATGCTCTGCTGAGAGTTCAGCCATGATGAATTTTGGAGGAATAGTGCTTTCTGGGAGAAGATTATGCCACACTCTGGAGGAAGTGGTCATGCTCTGAGCTGTTACCTTCCACCCCATTGGATAAGAGTGCTCTCCTGCTTGACCCCAGAGAACACTGAATAAATATGTGAGAGGTGCAGAGCCTCTTAGATCTGCTGCTTGAAACTAAGAGAAGTAGAAGGATTGCCATGCTGGAAACTTGATTGGCACCACCAGGTCCTGCATTCTGACTGACTGTGCCTGCTGCACTATCTGGAACTACATTCCTGTGGATGTACCTTGGTTCTAAAGAATTAAAGCGTGGACTTCCTGCAAGCTACAGGTTAACAGAGATCACCTGCATCATCACCACCAAGAATCCCCTGCCTGGAGTGCATCCAGTGGACCTTTGAGGGTTTTGGCTAGGTGCATTGTGGGAATTGTGGTCTCAAACTTTCCTGGACCATCTTGAAGCTTCCAGACGCTTGGATTGTGTTTTGGACCATGTGGACCCTCAACAGAAACTTCAGGAAGAAGTTCCGGAAGTTTGGAGCAACTTTGGAAACATAACTCCAGTGCTAGAAAGGGTTTGTTCTTTAAAAAATCATATCTCCCGTTCCCTACATTGGATGTTTGTCATTTTGGTGTCATTTTAAAGATAAAAATATTTCCTATTTTTATAAATTAGGGTTTTGGCTAGGTGCATTGTGGGAATTGTGGTCCCAAACTTTCCAGGACCATCTTGGCGCTTCCAGACCCTTGGATTGTGTTTTGGACCCTTTGGACCCTCAAGAGGAATGTCAGGAAGAAGTTCCGGAAGTTTGGAGAAGTTTGGAGCAACTTTGGAAAAAGAACTCCATAAGGTGACTCAATCAATCAATCAGGGGTTTATAAAGCTCGCTACTCACCCGTGAGGGACTCAGTGCTAGAAAGTGTTTAGTCTTTAAATTCATATCTCTGGTTCCCTACATTGGATTTTTGTGGTTTTGGTGTCATTTTAAAGATACAAATATGTCCTATATTTATAAATTAGTGTGGGATTTTTATTGTGTGTTGTGTCTTAATTATTTACTGAATTGGTGTTTTTAAATGCTTTAAATACCTGTCTCCTAAATTAAGCCTGCCTGCTCGCAGCCAAGCTACCAAGGGTTGAGCATCGGAATAATTTATTGAGACCTATACTGAGCCCTAGACTGGGTTAGTGGCCTTATTGCCAGTGGTAGATGCATATTTTTGACTATTAATAACCCACTTTTAAACACAGCGGCATGAAATTGGGTCTAATTTTGGTAATCTGTTTATAGTATGCTTCTGGTGACTATAGTGTCAACGGTGGATTAAGATGATCAGGACTCCGATTCATGGCTCCTGCTCTTAACCACAAAGTGTAACCCTGGACTTGTAACTTTACATTTCTGTGCCAGTCGTGGGGTAAGGGGAGGGCACCTAAACATTCTATAAGAATATCAAGGTGTGCACATGTCCAGCCCCTGAGGCATCATTCGAAAAACATAAATGGTGTTACAATGCCGTTCAGTCTCACTGAGACTGAATAAAACATGTGGGTTAAAATAAATATCACCAGGAGCCGCTTGCAAGCAAACAATTGGGCACTTTTTAACACTATTCTCTAGTGAGAACAAAGTCCCCTCAGATTGGTGTATGTAATGCAGTGTACATACCCCCATTATTTAACATCACCCATTAAAATACCAGCACGGCAAAGCATACGTCAGGGCAACTTGTGTGATCTTCTGAAGAGAACTGAGATCTGGCCTTACCTCAACTAGGACGTCAATTATCATCCGGGACGTGTGATAATAAATGTGAAGATCCTGTACCGACGTAGACACAAACCCCCTGCAGTTACTACCCACCTGTGTTCCCTTCAGACAGTGCATAACTATGGTCCTCCTCCTTGTTTTGCGGCAAAGAGGTGTAACTTACACACAAATTGTCATGCAATTTTACAAATATTTTTAACAGGGTTTGCAACAGAGCAGCGACATAGCACTGGTCTGCCAGCCGTTTCTAGGCACTGAAAATAAAAGGCACTACTATTACCCGAACTACTGGTACCCCACTTATTGACCTTGGAAGGATGACATGCTAAGATGGCTCTGCATGATGCCATTCTCAATTTCTCGACCTCTGCTCAGTTTGGGGGAGAGAACCCATGAACAGCGAGCCACGTGCAAAATATCAACAAGGAGCGTGTAATGTCCGCTTTAAGATCAAAAACACTTTAAGCTGTTCCCTAAGATGTTAGCTTTATTTCTCAGCTATGTGGACAAATGCTAGAAAATGTCAGATGCAGTGACAAAGAAGCGTTATCGTGAGGAGTCTTTGGCAAAGTAGTGGATGGGCTCTGTTGAACTTTAAGAAGTGCTTAAATTGTATGTAACGTTCAGTAGAGATCACAGAACACCACATTGCTATAAGAAATGTAGTCCCTTTGTAAATTCACTCTTCTCTCTTTTAGTAGCTATTACTGGCCCAATGAGGGAAGGTTATCTCCCAAACATCACACATTCTGGTCAAACATGGAAGCAGGGATTAGAACCAGGTCAATAATTAAAACACAACTTTGACAGTACACTGTTGCCCCCCCACTCCCCCCCCGGTTGCATCTTGTCTCCCTCCCCGCAGTAAAGAAAAAAAAGGTGCTCTGACGTGGCCAGCGCTGGCCATGTCTTAGGGCCTGATTACGACTTTGTCGACCGCCGCTTGCCAGATTATGAGTTTCCTCATTGTCTGGCAAGCAGGCAGGTGGCGCAGTGGTCCCATTGCGGTGCTATTGAAAAGGCACCGCAATGGGAGCGCCTAAGGCTGTTCCTGCATGGCATGAACTGTGCAGGAAATGGTGTGCATGCAGACAGGGGGGCACAAAATTGGCCACCCTGCATGCATTCTTGTGCACAGAGGCAACAGAGGGCCCTGTAGGGCCCCTTTTGTTTACACACCGCCAGCCTTTTCATGGCAGGCTCACCGCCATGAAAAGGCTCGGGGTGGGGAAACTCGCAATATGCTTGGTGGTGCTGCAGCTACACTGCCAAGCATATTGCTTCCCCAGATTGCCACAAGACCGCTAAGGATAGCGGATCCCTGGTGGTTGTGATGGTCCCCTGGAGGTCCGACCGCCGTACTCATAATACATGCTGTCAGACGGCCCACTACCGCACCCCCACAGCCACCCCCTCCACACCTCCACCGCGAGTTTGGCAGTCTTATGGGATGAAAAACTTGTAATCGGGCCCTTGGTGTTTTTATCCCACCCCTCCATTTTGCCCCGCTACACCCTGTCTCCCCTGTGTCACTGCCGCTGCCTGTCCCACCAACAAATAACAAAGCACTATGACGTAGTCAGCGATGTCTGCATTATAGGTATTGCCTGAGTGAGCATGTGGTCCACTTGCAAGACTCTTGTGTTTTATAATGGGCTTAGAACTCACCCACAGCTTACCATTCATGTGCAGCATTGTCACTCTCCTTTGCTGCCTTCTAATTGGGCAGCGCTTGCCTTGTGTCACTTCCTTTTCTTTTGGTGGTGCATGGACCAAACACAGATTAATTAAGTTTAATTAGTGTCCCTCCACTGGCCAGCCACTGCTCATGCTGGGATTCAGATGCTATTTCTTTTTTTTATAAAGCGCTATGCCACGGGCAACACTGTCCATGTCATGGAACCTTTTTTTACCTTCCCCCAGCCGGCCACAATCTGTTTCTTCTCCCAACTAAAGCACCCTCAGTCCATCCCTTGTTCTTAACACCCTCCCACTGACAGAAGTAAAAAAAAACACTATGAAGAGGCCAGCGCGAGCTGCTTCATAGCGCTTTTTTTTAACAGTCCCATTACCCTCCCCCACCTTTACCCATCCCCACCTGATTGCCAAAGCCAATAGATCGCTGAAAGGCTAGACCTATTGACTTTGCCAACGCTTGTCTTTTCTTGTGCTGGTCCCTCAAATCAAAATACTAACTTAGGGACTGATTACAAGTTTGGCACAGTTGCACCGGCTCTCCGCCGGCACAGCTGCCCCAAACCCACGTAAGGACCGGCCGCCGTATTACGAGTTGAACTCATGTACGGCGGACAGTCCTTCGCCTTTCCCATGACGGTGCCTTGAAAACAGGCACTGCAATGGGAATGGCAAAAAGTTCTAGTACAGCATGGATGGTGACGTCCATGCTGTGCTGGAACTTTGAGGGTATGCAGACAGGGAATGTATCCCCATGGTGGGGGGTTCATGGGCCCAGTGGGGACCCCTTTGTTCATCCACCGCCAGCTTTTTCATGGGGGGGCTCCTGCCATGAAATGGCTGGTGGTGGTGGAACTTGTAATATGCTCAGCGGGACTGTGCCAGTCCCTGAGCATCTTACATTGTGGCGCAGCTCCGCCACCACCAGGGAACGACTGTTCCAGGCCCTTAATTTTTATCCCATAATTTCAAATTCCTTAACACAGAGCGCTATTACATTTTCAATGTTGCTTTTCTATATATATTAATTTCCTTAATCTGCTAATATTTAATTTCCTAAACAGTCATGGACCCCCTGAGTAGGGGTAGTGTACCCTTGAAACGCCCCTTCCACATACTGAATCGGTATTTATTCCCAAAATGAATTAGCGATTCGGTAACATCTGAACAAATCACTCTTTGGGATTGGGGAATGCAAAATGCCATTTTGCGGTCGGATTTGCTCAGATTTTAGAAATCTGAGACTTACCGGCCGTAAATTTGCTTAATACATGTGGGCCAATAAACTGCAGAGCTATTTCTGCTTTCATAAGAAACTTGCTGGCTGGGCCTTGCTAAATATGAAGAAAGACGCTATTTCAAGTGTAAAATGTAATATTAAATTAGCATTTTTAAACTAAATACGGTGCTTTCCTGGTGCACTTTCAAGCTCCTTTTTGCGTGGCTTAACAAACCAGCATTCTGCTCAGCGTGAGCCTTTGTTGTTCATTAACGTTGCAGTTGTGTTTCTCCGAGCAAATGTAACTTAATTGATGTGAAATGAACCATTTCAGCATCGAAACCGCAGACATAATAACTACAGCATCACGTGCAGGGATTTTAGTCACTAAGGGGCATATTATCAAGGGCTTTATCGCCGCTTTAGCGGCACTTTTTGCCGCTAAAGCGGCGATAATTTTATCGCCCTATTAGCAAGCTGTCGCTAACAGGCGTTAGCGACAGCTTTCAGGCGTTAGAGGCCGCGTTAACCATCGCCTTGCATGTCAGCGATAATTATCGCTAATGACATGCAAGGAAGGCGTTCCCTACTAAAAGCGACTGAAAACAGTCGCTAATCCCACTACCCCTATTAGCAAGGCAGGCGAAGCGATAAAATAATTCGCGCTAAGCGCGTTTATCGCTATATTTTATCTCCTGCTAGTGAGGATGACTTACCTGTTTAAGGTATAGGAGGTGGATTCTAATGCTGAATCCACCTTAGCGATAATGCGAGAATATCGCTGCTTTTCCAGCGATATTCTCACATTTTACCGCTATCGCTGGAAATTTTATCGCTATGGAGATAAACCTTGTTAATAGGGTGTTATCTCAGCGATATTTTCCAGCGATAGGCGGCGTTAACCAAAGTCGCGCTAAGCGCGGTTAGCGATAAATATCGCTATTCCTTGCTAATATGCCCCTAAATTACTTAATGGAAAAAACATAATTTTCTTTATGTCCCAAAGTCAGATTATTTTCTTGAGGGAAATTACATTATCAACGAGTCCGTTGGGTTCACAATACAGGATTGTCACAAAAGGGTTTTTTCATGGCTTGTACAAGTGTGATACCCCTGGGTAACAATATCAACAGTGAATGTGTGGAGACAAAGGGGCCAATTCCGATCTCGGCCGGTAGTGCTCCGAATCGGATTCGGATTTACCGGATCCGATTCGGAGCCCTGTTTCCCGACCGAATCGTACGCGGGTCCGGCCGAGCGAGTACGATGCAAGCGCCCGCAAAATCTCCGACCGACTCGTACGCGGCTTCAACACGCTCCGACCGACTCGCATGGACACGACTCGCACCGCGCTATGGAGACGTTTCCCGGCCGGGTAAGTACGATGCGCGCTGCGAGCAGTCCGACCGACTCGCGCCGTCCGGCTCGAAAGAGCTGTCGGAGCCGTACTTTGGGGGTCCGCGTCGGACCCCCCTGTACGCGTAGCCGCGCGAGTCGCACACAGGGGGGACCCATGGGTCCCCCCTACCTGTGCATGCACGCCGCGATGCGCATGGACGCGTACCCGCTGTAGGGGGCGCCCTCGGTCGCCTCGCACCCATTGAGTCAATGGGAGCCCGCGTACGCGTTGTACGACCGGCTCCCATTGACTTCAATGGGAGTCCAACCGAATCGAGTCCGATAGCATGCGAATGCATCGTACTCGTCCGGTCGGACTGCTAAGGTCCGATTCGGTCGGAAATCTCTCCGGGTCCGGCTCGGTCGGAGAGATTTCCGGCCCGAATCGGAATCGGCCCCAAAGTGTATTCAGGCATTCAAAAGATATATATTTATTCATTTTGAGACTCATTGGTTATGCTGTGCCAAGAAAAAAGAATGCACTTTTTTTAATGCTGGAGAAAACATGAACAAACCCAGAACTTTTTGTGTTAAGAGACAAGAAGGCTTGTGAAATGATGACCACTGCTTCATGGAGCCTTTTGTCTCACCAGGTTGGTATTTCTCTTTTTAGGTCTTGCCTACAAAGAGCTATGGTTGTCTGTCACATACCTCACATTAGCAACACACTTACACATGCACATATGCAGTACAGAAGAGTTGGGTCTTGGTCACCCGCTTCTGCCTTTGACTGTTTGTCATTTTTTAGAAGTCTACAACACAATAACGCAAATTGGTGGTCACCAGACCACCCCTCAAGGAGGGGAGGGAGAAGTTAATGGATAATATGGATAGGGGATTCACTCTCCCTGAGTATCACTGTAACACAATAAGGTATCCCATATCCACATAACATATAAACATGCAATTATAGGATCTTCGCGCCCAATTGTAGAGACTGTTTGTCTTGATTCCCAGATTGGGAACCATACTATGCAACATGGGAGGTGGGGGGCACATGCCCCTGTAGTCACACAATCGTCAAGGGTGCCATGTTGCCTCTGAACCTATTATATCCCCGTTCTCCTACCGATTCCTCTCAAGGACTACCCTATTAATTTGTTGGCATGTTTTAGCCCTATTTTCATAGGTCTCTTGGGTCCATGGCTTTCGTCAGGACTAGCAAGATGCCCCGGAATTCATTCATGTCAACCTGTCTTGGGACATACAACATGTAATATATAAACATGCAATTATAGGGTCTGCTAGGCCAATTGTAGAGACTGTTTGGCTTGAGAGGAAAACATGAATTTCTGCTACTGGTGCATTGGGGCAGATTTATAAACATGTTAGAATTTGATTCATGGGCACTACACATATGATAAAAAGGATCTGGTTTGTGAGTTGCAATACATGACACCTCTGGTTCATAAGCCCAGACCGCAACCATTCATTTTTGTGAAATCATTCAATTTCTGGGAATCTTGGTGTATGTCACAATATCGACCACAAAAATATCTAAGATCAAAATATTGATAGTCAAACTATTGATGTTCTCTACCAATAATGTAAATAATTAAAATATATACCACTAAAAAATAGACAGTAAAAAATATAGTAAGTATTCATCATCGTAAAATCTATTTTGGATTTAAATCAAAACCGTAAAAAAGGAATCCATAATTACAACAGCTAAAAACCCTGTAATGATCTTTTCATTACAGCACCATTTAAAAAACACACCACATAAAAACATTCCAAGACAACATTTGTAGGTATAACAAAGCAGGTTTAACCTGAGTAAAATGTAAACGTTTTAACAAAGGGATTAAAAAGCGTTGCCCAGTTCCCATAAAAACCACAGAACATTGTAAAGTGCATAGTATCTTGTTGAGAGGTAAAGTCTCAACCACAATGACCTAGGTTTTGATTTTGAGACCAACCTATCAGAACTGCCAATAGGGAAAGGAGCAAATTTAACCTGAACATTAATAATAAGAATCGATGATTGACATTTGTGACTGTGATGAGATGTGGCTCAATAGACAGTGACGTTGTCAGTAGAACATATGATTTTATGGAGTGTTTATGGAGTGTTTTTGTATTTCCAGTAGTTCTATTATGTCGCTTAGATATGATTAAAAAAATTACTTTTAGTCCAGCTCAAATCTGATTTGCTGATGTCCTCTGTGTTCAAAAACAACTTTGGGCTTAATATAACATGCATGAAATACAGTAGCGGTCGGTGGTGGGAGTGCCGCCGGGCGCTGACGTGGGGCGCGGGAGGGGCAGGGTGGGGGGGTAGTAAACTACGGATTACGGCCGATTACAGGTAAGTACACATATAAATAAATAAAACGAAATTCGTTTTATTTATTTATATGTGTACTTACCTGCAATCGGCCGTAATCCGTAGTTTACTACCCCCCACCCTGCCCCTCCCCCGCCCCACGTCAGCACCCGGCGGCACTCCCACCACCGACCGCTACTGATGAAATAATTATAAAAGCCAAGCAACATGAAAAAACCATCAAATCAAAGTAAAAAAGTCTAAACTATTCTAATTATTCCAATTTTACAAACATTTTATAAAATATATATAATTTGAGGGGTGTTGAATTTTACTGTTCTAACTCCAGTCCAACTAAATAGGAGAACAGTGCATATTTAAAGAATAAGATTTAATATTCTAACTCCAAACCAACTAAAATTAAGGAAAATGCATAACTATAATTCGTGTGATTTATTATTCCCACTTTAATCTCACAAATTATGGAGAAAGTCCATGAATTGGAAGAGTCAGATGTACTGCTCTAACTCCAATCCAACTAAATTTCGGTAGATTGCACAGATAAAAGGGGTGAAATGTACTATTTTAGTTCTAGTCCTACAAACATTGGTGAAAGTGCAGAAATCAAAGGGAGGGTTGAGGTTTACTAATCCAGCTCAAGTACAACATTAATTTCTGAAAGCACATATATTACAGTGGGGGACTGTTGGAAAGTGGATTATTGGTGGGAGTAAATGTACATCTACCTCTAGCAATAAGGCCACTAACACAAACTAGGGCTCAAAATAGTTCTCACAGAATTATTCCCATGCTCAACCCTTGGTAGCCTTGCTGATAGCAGGCAGGCTAAACTTCAGAGACAGGTATGTAAAGCATTTAAAAACATCAATTCAGTAAATAATTAAGACACAACACACAATATAAATCCAACACCAATTTATATAAATAGGAAATATTTCTATCTTTACAATGACACCAAAATGAAAAGGATCCATGGTAGGTATGAAGTTTAAAAGATTAAAAGCGTTCTTGTGCTTCGAAACTAATGCCACTTCTGGACATTGGGTCGTCTCTGACCGGGACAAAGTCAAAGTTTGAGGCCAACCGCGATGGAGCCCTGGTCGGATACACTAAGCAGGAGGCCCAGGACAAAAGTTTACCTTCACACTGAAAAACATTTCAGGAGGATTTCTCACCAGACGTCGTGCAGCCTCCTCCAGCAGGCCGGATTCAGTGAGGGTTCAAAGTGTCATAAGCAAAGTCAAAGGGTCTGGAATCTTCAGGATGGTCCTTGAAAGGTTGGGACCACAATTCCCACAATGCCCTTGGCCAACACCCTTAAAAGTCCACAGGATACACTCCAGACAGGGGACTCTTTTTGGAGTTGATGCAGGTGAGCTCTGTTAACCTGTAGCTTGCAGGGAGCCCACTCTTTATTCCTCTTGATACAAGGTGGAGAAGTGTGGCTCAATGGTTAGAGCGGCAGACCCTGATGCAGAGATCTGGCCCGGGACCAGGGTTCAATTCCCGCCTTGGCGGGTCTTGGGCTCAATTTCCTCGGACCTGATAATTCTCGCCTCGGTGCCTATTCTAATCATGGGTCCCACTCTGCAACTCTGGGCAATAGCTTGCTTAATCTCCACAACGGCCCCAACAGCGCTGGGATGCCTGGCTTCACCCTGGGGGTGCCCAGGAGTGGACATTTCACAGGGAAAAGCCAGGAAGGGTTCCACAGCGGTATGCGTACAGCGCCTGGACACCCCTTTGGGGGTATGGGTGCGCTTTACAAGTACAAATTTAATTTAATTTAATTAATTTAATTTAATTTAAGGTGCATCCAAAGGGCTGTAGTTCCAGATAATGCAGCAGGCGCAGTCTGTTAGAATGCAGGGCCTGATAGAGCAATTCAAGTTTCCAGCTTGGTGTCCCCTCTTTATTCCTCTTGAAGCAAGGTACATCCAAAGTGCTGTAGTTCCAGATAATGCAGCAGGCGCAGTCTTTTCAGAGTGCAGGGCTTGATGGTGCAAATCAGGTTTCCAGCTTGGCAATCCTTCTTCTTGTCTCAGTTTCAATCAGCCGTGCTGAGAGGCTCTACCCCTCTCAGATACTTATTCCAAGTTCTCTGGGTCAGGCAGGATGGCACTCCTGTCCAATGTGGTGCAGGGCAATACCCCAGGGTATGACTATATCCTCCAAAGTGTGGCACTATATTCTCCTAGAGAACACAATTTTTCCAAAATTCAGCATGGCTGATTTTCCAGCAGAGAGAGAAGAGCTAACTAAAAACAGCGTACAGGATGGCTCATCTACATATGCTCCCTCCCCTTTGTATCTGGAAATTCCTGCCTTAAACCTGTCGTCTGGCTGGGTTCAGAGGGTAGGGCAGTAACTGGAGCTGACTTACACTGTCCGTCCCCTCTTATCTTTGAAGAAGATGTTTTATGACCCCTCCCCCTGCCCGAGCATTCCTATGTAGCAGAACCCAGTATGGCTCCCTGTCCCCCTCGGCTACTTATCACCTTATCAAAGCTGCCTGGCTAATCCACTTAACGCTGGCAAATCAGATCAGAGCACTAGAAGGCTAAATTTTAGCTTACAGATAAGAAAGGCTTATAACTTCTTTTCTGTACATTTTAGGATCAATTCCACAATACCATATTGTTGGATTTATCCATACCATTCTAGTAAGTCCCCCACCCCTGGAACCTTAGAGGTTCTGAATATTTATTTTATTTATTTATTTATTTGAAAAGTTTTATATAGCGCTGGCTAGACCCGGAGGTATCAGAGCGCTTTACATGAGGACGAGCATTGTTTCAGAGCATAGTTACCAGTTACATAGTTACAAGTTACACAGTTTCAGAGCATAGTTACAAGTTGCTGGAGCGTAGTTACATGTGTTAAAAACATATACGTAAGGGAAAAAGCAGGCAAGGGGAGAGATTCAGAGGAGAGAGGATAGGAGCAGGGGAGATAGACAAAGAATGAAAGAGGGAAAGAGGTGGGGGGTTGAAGGAAACGCAACCGGGAGACGAGAAAAAACAGTGTCCAACGTCCGGAGTGCTGTGATCCCAGTGGAAATGGTGTCATTCCAACACCTCCACTGTGTGTGGCTCCCTTTACGCTGTGGACTCTCCCAGAGGGGTCTCTAAGACTCCAGGACATAAATACTGGATCCTTCCCCAACAAGGGGAGAGGGAATGCTTTGGCAAGGGGCGCCATTCCCACACCACCGCTGTGTGTGGCTCCCTTGACGCTGTGGACTCTCTCAGGGGGGTCTCTGAGACTCCAGGGAATAAATGCTGGATCCCTCCCCAACAAGGGGAGAAAGGAGTGCTTTGGTAAAGGGCACACACCATGGTGGTAACTTTAGGGATAATGGTGTATTGCGTGGTAAAACAGTTTTAGAATGGAGGGGACAGTTCCAAAGTCTGCAGAATTGTGGGGTAACCCCTCGTTCCTGCCATTAGCCCTCTTGGCGGGAGTGAATCTGAAAGAGGAGTCCGTGGATAGTCGCCATTTTAAGGTCAGGCAGGTCAGAAATAGTGGATTAAGGCATTGGGCATCTTTTTGGTGGCCATTTTGAAGTTAGGCTGTTCACTAGTAAAACTAATGAATCATAAGAAATAAGAAAATACCTGAAGGGTTCCGGAAAATCAACAACCCCCAGTGTAGTCAGGATTCACATAGTAGGCACCGCCCCCACCTGGTACTTAGGCCTCGCCGCTGCTGGCATCGAAGTCTTGACAGCAGACAGCATGCAGTAGTCCAGTGCCTGGATAGCTGAGATGACTCTTCACTCTCCTCAGGCCAAAGCTGCCCACCGATCGTCAGGGTCTGTGCGCTTCACTCCCAGAGCCGCGGGTGGAGTCACCAGTAGTTCCTGTACTCTAGAGCGATCCATCAAAGCGGTGGAGAGATGTTTGGCAGACTTCTGCATTATCTGGTATGAAGTGCGTGGCTGCGGTGTGTAAAATCACAAATGATGTGGAATGCCAGGCTTCCACTATGCGAGCGCCATCTTATTTGCAGGGAGAAGAGAGTCAATAATGATGAGGTCAGTTGCGATCATTATAGAACCCAAACAACAAATGGGCATCTGGCAAGCGATGAGTTATGGATTTGGCACGAGTGAGGCACAGCGTTAACTCACCTAGACGTGTGCACAATTAAAAGAGAACTGGTATTGTGCGAGTGCTGCTAGCGCAGTCGCCATTTTAGGGTCAGGCAGCGTTTGAGGGATTGATCGCACCGCAGATCATATTGGGCTATTAAGGTAGGAAATAAATGGGTACCTGGAATAGAAAATGGCCTGAGCATCGTTGAGGGGCCATCCTTTAGGGGAGCCGTCGCTCACAGCCGGCACTCCACAGTGCCCCTAACACAAAAGTCGATTTTGGGAAGCACTTTACTACAATGTGGGGAATGAAATGTGCAATTTCACTAACCAGAGGGCATATTAAAATAATTTCATAAGGATCCTCCTTATAAGTACCTGATCAACCCCCCCCACCCCTGGGATACCCAGGGGAGTCCCTCGGGGTCCCTAATATGCCCAAACATTGTAGTTTATTAATTTGTAAGTGCCCCAAAAACCTAAGCCGAGTTTGGGCACAATTTGCATTTTAAAAGCAGTCCTGCATCTCAGGGCTTCTTTTAAACTGACCTCAGGCTTCAGCAGTGCACACATGCAAGTGTAGAAAGGCTGCTGGCCTTTAAACTGCCATGCCATATTATATACTAGGGACTGATAGGTAGTTTCAATCCCCCTGCCCTATTATGTACTTGGGCCTTATAGGGGAGGTCATGCCAATCATAGGGGTCCCTAACCCATAGTGTACCCTACTGTATGTAGGTGTTTTCACTGTATTCTAAGGGGGAGATTTACCAAATCTCCATGCAACGCAGCACAGTTCCCTGCCAGGCTGCACTGCATTGCGCGGCAGGGAAGGAGCAGGAGAGCACCATTATTTTCAAATATATGGCTCTCTTCTCCCCTTTCCCTTGCGCCGGCGCTGATTACAGCTGTTGTGCGCCACGCACCACCTTACCGCCATAGCGCTAGGGTGTGTGTGTGAGTCTAGCATAGGTTTTGTACAGGAAGGGTATCCTTCATGTACAAAATACTATGCCTAGACACGAGGGAAGGCTTTTCCCACTTTTATGCGTGCTGCATAGTGCAGGAAAAGGAAAGAGAAATGAAAGCATTTCTCTTTCCTTGCGCCTAGTTTAAAAGGTTGCAGTTTTCTCATTCTAAATCCAATCTACTGTATTTAGTAACTTGGGCTTAGCGTGAGAAATCTTGGGTGGTTGCATGGGAACGCCCATGCACCACCCTTGGTACGCCCCGTGGTGCAAGATAATGCGAAGCTGCGCCATGCGCTTCTGCGCATTACTTTTACGTTATTTCAAGCGCTAAACAAGTTTATCGCTGGAAAGTAAATGATAGAAAAAAGATTTTTAGTCACTTATGTGACGCAAACACTGTGCAAAATCTTAGTAAATCTCCCCCTAAGTGTCTTTTCAGCATTGCACAGCCCCTGGGTCTGGTTAGGCAGAGCCCAGGGTCAGTCAGAGTTAGTTACCACCAGTACCAGCCAGCAAAAAAATGGAGATGCCCAGGATGACTTTGCAACAATGACATTTACTATTCTACCTTCAATTTCACAGAAATTGGGGATGTCCACTAATCAGAAAGGTGAGATTTTCTATGCCACTCAAATCCAACTAAAATTCAGGAAAGTGCATAAATGAAAGGGGTAAGATTTACTATTCTAACTATGTGGCTGGGGATCTGCGATGGGGAAAATGAGCTGGGCAATTTCTCCAAAACCAGGGCCTATAAAACATATTTTATAAGGACCCTGCCTACATCTACAGGACCCCCACCCCTGGAACACCTAAAGGAGATCTTAGGGGTTCTGAATATGCAAAAAGATTGCAGATCCTCACTACACAGTGCTCCTAGCACAAAAGTCTTTGGGAAGCACTTTACTACAATGTGGGGAGTGAAATGTGCAACTTCACTAACCCCAGGGCATATAAACCTAATTTTATAAGGATCCTCCTTATAAATACCTGACCCCCGCCCCTGGGACACCTAGGGGAGACCCTCGGGATACCTAATATGCACAAACATTGTAGCTTATTAATTTTTAAGTGCCCAATATGCCAAAGCCAAGTTTGGGCACAGTTTGCATTTTAAAAGAAGTCTTGCAACAAAGGGCTGGCTGCTTTTAAACTGACCTCAGGCTTCAGCAGTGCACACAGCATTGCACTGGCCCTGGGCCTGGTTAGGCAGAGCCCAGGGACAGTCAGAGTCAGTTACCACCAGTACCCATCAGCAAAGAAAATGGGAGTGCCCAGGATGACTTTGCAACAGTGACATTTAATATTCTATCTTCAATCTCACAAACATAGGGGAAGTACATTATCAGAAAGGTGAGATTTCCTATGCCACTTCAATCCAACAAAAATTCAGGAAAGTGCATAAATGAAAGGGGTAAGATTTACTATTATAACTCTAGTTCTCCAAACAGTGGGGAAAGTGAATAAACCGGGTTTGGGTGGTTGAGATTTACTATTCCCATTTCAACCCAAGTAAAACTGGGGAAAATACACAAATAATATTAATATGATTTACTATTCTAACTCCTGTCCAATGTTATTTAGAGAAAGTACATAAATAAAAGTGGGTAAGAATTTCTATTCTAACTCCAATCTCATAAACATTGTGGAAAATAGTTTAAGAAGAGGGGTAAGATGTACAATTCAAAATTCAATCCAACAGAAAATGAGAAAGGCGTCAAGTGAAATAGGGGAGATTTACTACTTTAACACCAAACCAAATTAAATTGAAGAAAGTGCATAAATTAATGGAGTGAAAATCACCATTCAATTTCCAGTCCAAATAAAATTGGAGAGTGTGTCTAAAATTGTGTTATTCGTACTCTAGATTCACAAAAAGTATTTTCAATTAAAAAAAGGTTTGGGTTGTTAAAATAAATTACATATAACAAAAAATATTAATATTTAGTGTTTTTGTTTCATATATATCATGCTTTTATTTAATAAAAAAACATTAACGTACACACTAAAAAAACATAAACTGCAAACTACAAACCAAAGTACATATGAAAAATGAAACTTATAACAAAAATATAGATTTCTAAATTTGAATTTTGTAATGTTTAACATTTTTACACAAACAAAAAATTAAATAAACCATTTTGTTTTAAACCACAAAGACAAGAATATTAAATCTATAAAAATGTAAAAATATTAAAAGAAAAACAACTTTATAAACACAACCAAGGCTCCAGTAATGCCCACAATACATTTTTTAAAGTATTTAAATATAATTGTTTATAATATTTATTTCAAAATTTTCAATACGAAAAATGTTAATCAAATAATTCATAAGAAAACAAAGCACACAAGTTTGAATCCCCAAAAGTACCCAATGTTTAAGAATAAAAACATAAAGTATGGTGTTTAGAATGGGATTCCCCACAAACAAATCTTCATCTGCCCTACCCTTAAATAAACCCCACCACCCATTTATAAAATAATCTTAAATATGGAACCTAAAATAAATGAACCTTAGTATAGGCAACATATTTACACACATTTGAATTGTAATATAAAACGATATAAATATGATGTAGGCATTGATAATAAATTCATAATTTTCATTTGTAAATGAAGTGCTACCCAATATCTCCGAAGGTAACCCAAAACCTGAAATAAATAGAACCAAAAAAAATCATGAAAGCAGAAAACATATGAAATCAATAATTGAATTAAAAATGTATGTGTATAATCATTAAAATTACAAGACTAAAATTAGCCCTGTTATATATCATGATATTCAATTAAGCAATATTGTTAACATCAATATTATTGCAAAAAGTATATACATAAATATATACATATATTTGTATATATATATATATATATATATCCAAGAAAGAAGTGACTCAAAAGATAGATTCACCAAAGAACATAAATATATTTCCACTACAATGTTTCAGCTTCCGCCTTCCTCAGGTAGTACAAGATGGTTTGCTCAGTGGCTGCACAGATGACACAGCTGAATTTTCAAGACGCATCATGAGTGAAGATTCCATTTGGAATGTGGAATCAATGCAGTCCTGAGAGCTCTTGAGATATGCAGTAATCAGGTTGTATTATCAGTAATGTTCAGTCCATCTGGATGCAGTGATTTTAAACGGTACATCCAGAAGTTTTCTCTGGAGTCCAGTAGTTCTTCCTTTGAGACATGTTCCACGGGGAAAATCTTCAAATCTGATAGTAAATGATCCACAAGGTTAAAATGATTGGCTACAGGCTGGTCAATTTTCTTATTAATTATTGCCGATTTGTGGTTCCTGAATCGTGTACGGAGGTCATTATATATATATATATATATATGAACTCCAGAGAAACGCTATACTTAGCAGCTCCCCTTCCCACGGTGTCGGTGCCTGCTAACGGCGACAGCGGCCGTTAAATTTCTTTGCAAGGCTTCCAAAACGACATACCCCAAGATGAGGAAAGTAAGGAAGCGGCACACCAGGAGACTGCACAATACCTTTATTGTGCACAAATACGACGCGTTTCGGCGTGTAGCCTTTTTCGAGTGATTTGTGCCAGCAATTTCCTTTCAAATAGTTCATAGACATAAAAGAAATACATCACGTGATAAATCTCCGTTTGCATTTAAAATCTAAAAAACGTTTCGGTAAATAAATCAAATCAGATATAATTGATTGATATAATCATATGAAATTGCATTCATTTCACAATTCAAAAAGCAGAATTTAAGACCTGACAAGATATCGTAACTCTTGTCCATCGACCACGTTTCAATAAAGTTAATTCAAAAACAATTATTGTCACTTTTTGGTATACAATCGCTATGACCACTGAGAATTAGAATGACACTACATGATTTTTTGTAATTCTATTGGAAAATCCTTCCAAATACATGATCGCGCATTCAATTTTACAGTAAATGGCGATATTGTATGTTAATATGAAATTATTTCCAGGTCAATTCATTCTGCTGTACATGCAAATTACCTAAGCGATTTCAAAATTAGTTATTTAGCAGTTGGGCTGTGATCCTATATACACATGATTGTAATCGTAATTTGTTACTATAACCCTCATTTCATTAACCGGTGGAAATTCGTTCAATCATGAGTTATGTACTCTAATATTGCACATATATATATCAGATACTGTATCTACCATCAGCCGGTAAAGTTTTAGCTCAATCCTGAGTCATGTACTTATATCAGAATATATTACACTAGTATATCCGATGCTATATTAAGGCAAAAGATCTTTACCTTTTTGGTGAAATACCCCTCAATCCTGAGTTATGTACTCATATTGTGGCAGCCTATACTGATTATGTCCTCCCCTCCAAAACAAAGGAAAAAGTTGTTCAGTGATGTTCTTGTTGTGTGAAAGTGAATGGGAAACCAATAAAGTGAAATTTAACGTGACAAGTTATTGAGAGCAGACTGGATCTGCCTGTTCATCCTCTATAGGTGACAAGGATATTGCACCCATCAGAAAATTGACTTAACACATCTACCCAGGCTTGTAGTATTCAAATAATAACTGTATCATCAGCCCTGAGTGTGGTAGGATGATACGGGGTTTGCCTTCTGTTCTACTTAAAAACGTGTGATAATAAGAAAAGAATATGGTTAAAAACATAATAGTAATGACGGAACGACTGCTACTAAGTGATGTTGAATCTGGATTCAGTGTCCTATGTGGGTTGCCAATTCTTCTCCACTATTGAGTCCATTGGGAGTTTTCGTATGGAGATCGCTTATATATCTGGACTCTAGTGTACGGAGATGCTTCTCCCTGTCGCCTCCTCGTATTTGGGGCAGGACCCTGTCTATTCCATAAAATTGTAGTAGATTGCTATTGCTTTGGTGTTTATCAGCGCAATGTCTCGCTACTGGGTAGCTAAAATCATGGTTGGTCACTGCTCGGAAATGTTGCAGTATTCTTACTTTTAGTTGTAATTTTGTACTGCCAACGTACTGGAGGCAACAAGGGCACTCCAGCACGTAGACCACAAAGTCGCTGGTTCAATTGATGGGTTTGTTGATCGTTTTTACTAATTCTGAACCTGTAGTGTATGTTCGACGGCTCTTACTTTTCTTGCAAGCCTTACAGGAATTGCAAACCGTGAAACCCTTTGTCGGTGTAAGCCATTGTTTTTTGCTTTTTTCTGGTGGGTAACTGTGGACCAGCCGGTCCTTAAGTGATCTAGGGCGCCTGTAGGTGAATTTCGGTGACTTTCCTACATGTTTCCCTATTATTGGCTCTGCTAATAACAGACTCCAGTGGGCCTTCATGATTTTTCTTAAGTTACTAGCACCTCTACTGTAAGTTGTAATCATGTTGGGTGCTTCATTTGCATTGTTGCTAGAACTGGGGTCTGACCTTAGTGGCTGATTGAACAGTAAGTCCCTCTGTGTTTTGTCTTTTACTTTAGTTTTGGCTCTCTGTAGGACTTTCTCGCTATACCCTCTCTGTTTAAATCTTTGTTCCATTTTCATTTGTTCTAGGGCAAAGGCTTCATTAGTGCTGCAGTTGCGGCGTGCCCGTAGCATTTCCCCATAGGGGATACGGTGTACTAGGGGAGTAGGGTGGTTGCTGGTCGCATGCAAAACAGTATTGCCTGCCGTATCTTTTCTGAATAAGCTAGTTGTCATTTTACCCTCCACTATTCGCATGTTCACATCCAAAAATTCACAGTAATTGCAGCTTATTTTGTGACTAAAGCTAAGATTTAAATCATTATTGCCCAATTCCTGGATAAATTCCAATGCTAATGACTGTGGACCGTCACAAATCAGAAAAAGATCATCAATATACCTTATCCAGATGGGTATATGATGGGTATATTTTTCATTGGCTTCAGTCCAAACTATTTGTTCCTCCCACCAGCCTAGGAACAAGTTCGCTAGGCTGGGGGCGAAACATGTACCCATCACGGTACCTGACTTCTGGCGATATACTGTTTTTTCAAAGAGAAAGATATTTTGCTCCAGACAGTATAGCATCATATCACCCAGCATTTTGTTGTGCTGCCAAAAAGAAATATGTCTACTTTTTAGGAAATACATGCACTCTGCAACACCTTTCTTCTGATCTATGCATGTATACAGAGAACATCAAGTGCTATCATCAGAAAGCTATTTTCCCATTGTATATCGTAGATTCGGCTAAAAAAATATGAGCTATCTTTGCAACATATTTACACACATTTGAATTGTAATATAAAACAATATAAATATGATGTAGGCATTGATAATAAATTCATAATTTTCATTTGTAAATGAAGTGCTACCCAATATCTCCGAAGGTAACCCAAAACCTGAAATAAATAGAACCAAAAAAAATCATGAAAGCAGAAAACATATATGAAATCAATAATTGAATTAAAAATGTATGTGTATAATCATTAAAATTACAAGACTAAAATTAGCCCTGTTATATATCATGATATTCAATTAAATAATATTGTTAGCATCAATATTATTGCAAAAAGTATATACATAAATATATACGTATATATATATATATATACATATATATATATATGTATATATATATATATATATATATATATATATATATATATGCATATATATATATATACACACATATACTGTCTCCTGTCATATTCAACCTTTACACGGAACCGCTTGGTGATCTACTCACAGATAACTCCTAATCTGGCGGGCGGTCGGTGGTCGTTACCATCTATACATTGCCTAGTAGTCTGTTTTCTATGCCTATATGACCATGTGACACGGGTTCAGCATTGTATAAAAAAATGGTGTTTTTGCAAAGCTAGCCATATGTGAACAAGGCCATTGTACTGGCCGAAACGCGTCATGGCAGGCAGCAGTGAGAAATAAAATAATACCTTCATTGCCACCACAAGAGCAGTTCGCCTGTTCCTTCTCGCCATCCTGGAGGTTTAGGAACGCTTGATATCTACATCATATATATATATATATATATATATATATATATATATATATATATATAAATATATATATATATACATATATATATATATATATATATATACATATATATATATATATATCCAAGAAAGAAGTGACTCACACATATACTGTCTCCTGTCATATTCAACCTTTACACGGAACCGCTTGGTGATCTACTCACAGATAACTCCTAATCTGGCGGGCGGTCGGTGGTCGAGTTTGGAGGTGCGGCGCAGTGGAGTGCTGCTTCGCTCCCGCAAAGCCAAAGACGTAATCAGCCCCTTAAATATGTCCATAAGAGACATTTTAGAAGCCTGCATAATGGCGGAACATTTGTTTAAGGACTCTCTTCATGGTATTGAAAAATTATGGGTGTTTTTTCTACCTAACTCAATGGTACTCTTTTATTGACCTCAGAAGGATGAAAGACTGAGTTGACCCACCAGAATTTTCATGTTTTACCATATGGTCAAACACCGATACTGGCAGTGGATGTGTTAGTCTGCTGACGTACTATGGTATTGTAATATATTCTCTGATTTCTTGATCTTTAATCATCTGAAAAAGCTATTACTTAAGAAAGAGCAATAAAAGTGAGAATGGTTCACGTCTGTGTGTATCACACAAAGTTCACTTAGGGAACCCAGTCTATTTTGACCATAATAAAAGCTTCAAGTATCACGATATAAACTGCTGTATTTGTCCTTCCAATAAGGGTCAATCTTTTCCAAATACCTGTAAACTTCTGAAAAGAAGAAGCAGCTATTTTTATAACAAAACTTTTTTTTTCGTTTGCTGTTTCCTGTGCCCAAGTCAATACTCTTAGGGGCAGATTTTCAAAGGTCGAGTAGAATTCGCGCTGCACCAGAAAACCTTAGCGCTGCATTATATTTACAACGCGAGGCGTCGCGAACTAGTGCATACGCAAAAATAGTCTGGCGTCGCAGCGCAAAACATATGTGCGTCATGCACGTCCTTAAAAAAATTGCAAATCAGCGCAAAAGGATGCGATGTATTTTGGTGGAAGTCCAAACACAAGAAATGGCAGAGAACCTTGCCCCACAACCCATTCCTGTAATGCAGCAGTCAGAAGAGAATCCAGCTACCAGTATCTCCATGTGGAGGAGTGATATTCTCTGCTTGTAGATTCTTTCCTTCCTCTGTGTTTTCTTTTCCGCCAGGGCAACTATCCGCTGATGGTGACGGACTATAACAATCTCCATGGTTGACACAGCCAGTAGATATTTGTTGTGTTTCTGCTGGTAGATCTCCCAGTAAAGGCTCCAGCTCTTTTTGTGCCTGTTTTGTATCCGCGCTTTTTGTTCCGCACTAATCTTTTTTGCACTGCTTTGCATCACTTTGCGTGACTCTTGTAAATGTCTGTGCCTACAGGGTTTTGGAGCTTTTTGCGTGGGTAATGCCCTGACACACCCACTCTGCATACATTAAATCGACTTTGGCGCAGGAAGACGCAAAACCGTTTGTGCGTCACGCTAACTTTAAAATATGGCGCAAATACTTACTTTCGCCTATCTGAAAATGTGTGCGAGGTTTTGCGCAGCTTTGCATTATGCAAAAACAACAATTGATGGACAGAATGCAGAACAATGTCATACATTCACCCCAGTACAGAGACTCGGGCCTAAATCCATCGTTTTTTTTGCTCCCCATGCCATTCCAGTTTAGACCCAGTCATATCCAAATCAGTCTTGACCCTGCGCCCAATGGGAACAGTCCAGCCCTAACTGCCAGGCCAGGTCCTCCCTGGACTGGAAACAAGCATCCTAGGACCGGTTTCAGGGTTTCACCCCTCATCAGCCAGGATAGCATGACTCCAGTGGCATGGAGAGCACGGGACCCATGTCTGGGCATACCTGTCCCACTCGGGGTGACAAATGCAAAAACAACAATTGACGGACAGAATGCAGAACAATGTCATACATTCACCCCAGTACAGAGATCTGGGCCTAAATCCATTGTTTTTTTGCTCACCATGCCATTCAGTTTGGACCCAGCCATATGCAAATCAGTCTTGACCCTGCACCCAATGGGAACAGTCCAGCCTGAACTGCCAGGCCAGGTCCTCCCTGGACTGGGAACAAGCATCCTAGGACGCATGACTCCAGTGGCATGGATAGCACTGGACCTACGTCTGGACATACCCGTCCCACTCGGGGTGACAAATGCAAAAACAACAATTGATGGACAGAATGCAGAACAATGTCATACATTCACCCCAGTACAGAGATCTGGGCCTAAATCCATCGTTTTTTTGCTCACCATGCCATTCCAGTTTGGACCCAGCAATATGCAAATCAGTCTTGACCCTGCGCCCAATGGGAACAGTCCAGCCCGAACTGCCAGGCCAGGTCCTCCCTGGACTGGAAACAAGCATCCTAGGACCGGTTTCAGGGTTTCACCCCTCATCAGCCAGGATAGCATGACTCCAGTGGCATAGAGAGCACGGGACCCATGTCTGGGCATACCTGTCCCACTCGGGGTGACAAATGAAAAACAACAATTGATGGACAGAATGCAGAACAATTTCATACATTCACCCCAGTACAGAGATCTGGGCCTAAATCCATTGTTTTTTTGCTCACCATGCCATTCCAGTTTGGACCCAGCCATATGCAAATCAGCCTTGACCCTGCGCCCAATGGGAACAGTCCAGCCTGAACTGCCAGGCCAGGTCCTTCCTGGACTGGGAACAAGCATCCTAGGACCGGTTTCGGAGTTTCACCCCTCATCAGCTGGGATAGCATGACTCCAGTGGCATGGAGAGCACTGGACCCACGTCTGGGCATACCCGTCCCACTCGGGGTGACAAATGAAAAAACAACAATTGATGGACAGAATGCAGAACAATGTCATACATTCACCCCAGTACAGAGATCTGGGCCTAAATCCATCGTTTTTTTGCTCCCCATGCCATTCCAGTTTGGACCCAGCCATATGCAAATCAGTCTTGACCCTGCGCCCAATGGGAACAGTCCAGCCTGAACTGCCAGGCCAGGTCCTCCCTGGACTGGGAACAAGCATCCTAGGACCGGTTTCAGGGTTTCACCCCTCTTCAGCCAGGATAGCTTGACTCCAGTGGCATGGAGAGCACGGGACCCACGTCTGGGCATACCCGTCCCACAAGCGCCAGCGCAAACTCTTTGAAAATCTGCCCCTTAGATTCAAGTTCAAGATGCCTCCATTTTGTTATCAGTCAATCATAACCATGAATCTGGATAAAGTAAAATAAATGCAGTAGTTTGTTAGAAAATATTTTTCCTTGTTTATGATTCATTACACCTGACAATTGACTGCCCCGGGATGTTTTTAAATGGAGATGTTGCAAAACATATGTTTCAAAACGCTGTGTAATTTGCCTCTCCTTACCACATAACTCAGCGAACCCTGCCACATAGTGCAGAATCCATAGACCCATAAATCTAGTGGACCTGGTTTTAACCACAGAACAGCTCAGTGCAGCACATATTTAATACTTAAATGCCAACACTGAATTTGTGGTGTTAAAATGTATTGCTCTTGAAGGATTTCAATACTTGGAGGTTTGAGGTGGAGCTGTTCTGTGCTGTTGCAGTTATTTGTACAAATAATGACGTTTGAGTAGCAGTGTAGTGTGTGAGTAGCAACGTTTTGGCCACAATGCCTACCAGCTGCACGCTTAGATTATACATGGGAATTTTTCTTTCCTATTCTCATTATATACTTTTCTTCCTCTTCTCTTTTCTTCCTTTTATCTTTTCCTTTCCGTTTCTTTTCTTCTCTCGACCTCCCTATTATTTCCTCCACTTATTTCCTTTTTCTTTTTATATAAAAAAAAATATCTAATTTATATACCTGGATTTGTATTATCTTCTTCACATTAGAAGTAATCCTGCTATTATATCATTTTAATTGTTATTAATTTGTATTTTTTTGTGCATCACTATTGCAGTTTTGTCTTCTTTTAAATCTTCAATAAAAAATATTTTTAAAAAAACGATTGTACATGTGATCTTCTGGAAGCCTTAAAACCTTGTGTGGTCTACGAGATCTCCTTCTTTCTCCTTTGAGGCTCGGGTTCAAGTGAGTGCACAGAGAGAAACGACGCTTGCACCAGCAGTGTCCAACCTAACTCCAGGAGTTCTGGGTACAAGCCAGATTTTCAGAATAACCTTCTGAATGTAAATAAGTTTACCTTACATTACCCGTATGCAAATGTGTTCTATATGGATATCCTTAAAATCTGACATTGATCCAACAGTCTTATAGCTACATTGGAAACCTATGACCTTTATAAAATGCCAGTTGCACACCTAACAGTATATTACTGCACATACATTATTTAGAAGTTGGACATATTCAATCACATTAGTAGTTGTTTTTCTCATTCATTAACTGCATTGAATGAAACACGTTTTTAACACAAAGACAGCGGACACAATCAATCAATCAATCAATCAATCAATCAAATAAGCTTTATTCGAATTCACACATGAATCATAAAAGCTACATTATTACATACATAGAAAAATGATTAAAACCAGTATAAAAGTTAAAACGGGTTTAAAAAGCTTAAAAAAAAACTACAGTACATAGGTGCAGAAGCAATAACAATCATCTAGTGCATACTCAATTGCAATTTCAAGTACGGGCTATAGCTGCTTCCTGCAGTTAATGACGGCCCACAGAAATCGAGACATTACATCACATATATAGATGTTAGTTAGCGTTTGCAGGTACAGAAAAGCTGGTCGGCATTGTACAAAGCCCAACTGCAGTAACAAGGATTTGATGTGTTTTTTCCTCGTCTCATCAAAACAGTGTGCATGGTGCTTTGCAAAGAGATGTTGTCACAGGTACTTTTCCCCAGGTCAGATGACCAGTTGTTAATAGTGGGGAAGCTGATTAAATGGTGGAAGATATCCAGGGTCCGCACAAACCTGTGGCGCACATTAAACACATTGGCTAAATAGAATTGTATATTAAAACTGGTCAGTATCATCTGATTCCTTAGGAAAGAAGGTTTAAGAATTTCAGATGCTAGTCTCGTTTCCTCTAGTAATGATAAACATTTCATTTTGAGTGCTTTGCGTTGGACGAGAGCCAAGCTCTCGGGATGGTCAAAGTACTCAGAATGGCCAATGTCTGCCAGAAAATTGTGCACAAATTTGAGCCAGGGGATTTTAAGAGCAGACGGAGATCTAAGACAATCAGTTATAATCGATCGGTTAAGGATAGTATGTTCCGATGTCCAAATTTTGTGCCATAATAAAACTGGCTGTAACCTAATTAGGTCTGCAATATAAGGGGCTCCTAATTCTGTGTAGCAGACATAGGTTGCACTACTTTTAGGAACTGCAAGAAGATTTCTTAGAAAAGCGTTTTCTTCTAGTTGAAGACTATCAATCTGTCCGTGGCCCCATAATTCAGATCCATACATAGCAGTGGGTCTGCATTTAGCCTTATAGATGGTCAACATTTCCCTTGGATGTTTAATTCCGTGTGTATTAGCAAACTGCAGCAGGGCCCTTGTGGTTTTAACAAATTGGAGTTGCCTGGATTTTATAGCCTGTTGCCACTTCCTAAAATGACTAAAAACTATTCCCAAATAAGAAAAAGTAGTTGTATGCTGGATTTTTACACCCTCTATTAAAATGTCACGACATCGGGAGGCCGTGCGCCCAATATTCATGGAGAAGGTTTTGCCGATGTTGATTTTCAGGCCATGGTTCTGCATAAAATTGGCAAATTCATCGACTAGACGCTGAAGTCCGATGGGGGTACGAGCCATTAAAACAGCATCGTCAGCGTAAAAGAGTGCCAGGATTGGACGATGGCCAACTTGGCGTAGGTCAGCGCACTTGCTTGCCAAGGTGTTATCTACACAGTTAATATAAGGATTAAACAGGAAGGGGGCAAGTACGCAACCTTGTTGGACCTCTCTTCTAATGTTAAATGGCTGAGTGCAATTGCCTTTAAGGCCGTGGCATACTCTGCCCCGACCTAGGGCGTATAGGTCTCTGAGGAAGTTTACGATTGTACGATCTACTCCCAAGTTAATCATAATAAGCCATAATTTTTCGTGGACCACAAAATCAAAAGCGGAAGATAAGTCCACGAAAACTAAAAACGGATTCCCATCCCTAATGTGTGTGTATTTACCAATGATAAAATCCAGCTTAATGGCCTGTTCTACAGTCCCCAATCCAGTTCTAAAGCCGTACTGCAGGTCCGAGAGAATGTTATTAGATTCTGCCCAGTCCTGCAGCCGATCCAAGAGAATGCACCCTGCCACCTTCACTAGGGAGTCTAGAAGGGAAATTGGCCAGTATTGTGCTGGACTGTTACGATCGGCCTTCTTATATATTGGGACGATTAGGGACTCAGGCCAGGTTTGCAGAAAACCCTTTTCCCGACAGGCTCTGAAAAGCAAGGTAATGATGGGTCCCCAGAGGTTGATGTTGGACTTAAACAAGTCAATGGGGATCCCATCTTGCCCAGGGGCTTTGCCGCCCTTACTTGTCTTTAATGCGACAACTACTTCATCCAGAGTAAAAACTGGATAATTCCTTAAGTTAGGGGGTGAGGCGATGACAGTCTCACTAGTGGAGGGTGCAGTGGTCGGGGGAGTCACAGTGACATTCAAAGGGGAATATAGATCTGTGAAGTGGGCTAGCCAAGCAGCCTCGGTAATGGTTATCTCAGCTCGGGGGCAATCCGCAGGGTCATAAGGAGGAGAGTTAATAATGCGCCAGAACATAGTATTGTTATTAAACAGACTGGCTTCAAGCAGGCTATTCCAAGTGTCCACCTTTAAGGTTTTTTTTCGTTGCTTAATAGCCAATTTATATGCTGATCTGCATTCCCGTACCTCCAGGACTTGTCTCGGGTTCCTAGCTAGGGCAAGTTTAAGATTTCTGTGTGTTTTTGAACAAATCGTGTCGAACCAGCCAGGATGAGATGCCCTGATTTTTTTCCCATTAACAGGGAGCCCTTCGCTAATACCCTCTTTTATGTGGTCAAACGCTTGTATGAACTCAAAAGCCTCCGTATTCTCATCGAGGCACAATTCAAAAGCCTCCCTCTTTTTCCGAATTAATTTCGCTAAAAAAATAGACGGATCCACCAGGGAACATCTTAGTGCATGCCCATTACGACAGGAGATGTCGATATTCTCCCAAAAAGTAGCTCTATGTGCGTCCCCCCTCTGAGTCAAAAGATTAATCTTCAGAGTGACACTAATTGCGATATCGTGTATAGAAAACCCTAAAACCAGCTCGGAATGGCACTGGGAAAAAAATATTAAATCAATCACGCTGTTATCTCCTCTGCCATTGTAGGTGCAACTCACTGGTATCGGGGTACTGGTAAGCTCGTTACAAAAGGACAGGTTATATTTAAAAAGCAGGTCGTTTAAGGAGTCCCCATAGGCTGACACGTTTCGTCCACATTCAGACTTTCAGAGGGCTGAAAAATACATATACATCTAATAATAAAAAGGAAATCCTCCTGCAACAGTCAGTAACTAAAAACACTAAAAACAGGGTTCATGAACTACCAAAATGAAGTACCTCACTTCGTGTTGTAGTTTATCAGTGTGCATGTGTCAAACCACTGTAATCTATGTGCCATACAATCCACTCATTCGCTTATTGACTTATGTTACATGGAAGCCAAAGGAAAGACAACTGATTGCATTAATAATAAAACATTTTACCAACCTGATGCAGGAGGGCTACCAAGGACAGACATTTACCAACAGCTAAACAATTATTGACCCATTTCAAATTAAATTTTATTTTGAATACCATATTATCATTGTGCACAGCTATAGCTATTTCTTTACCCTATGCTCCTTTCTCGTCGTTACTTTATCTCTTTTACTCAATGGGGATTTCCACGCGCTTCCCTAATCCTTCCTAGTTTATTGTTGTAGCACATTACACACTACTAACATTACCTCTCTTAACAGTATGATCAGCACAACTTTTCTATCTTTTCTGAGATGATTCGAAAAAAATCTAGATTAATGTTTTCATTATTATGTTTTCAATGGTCAGTGTTTTCGAACATATAGCGCGCGTGGTCTCCTCGTGAAGCACAATGCTGCTGTTGTGCTTTAGGAGTAGAATTTCTCTTTTTGCTGTAGTCTGCATGTCAACTGTTTTGTGCCGCATTTGTGCAAATTCTTAGGCTCTCATTACACGTAACGTGGGCTTTGGTGCTGTGTGCCAGAATCTCTGATTATATATGCATCTAAATCCAGCCTGTATGAGATAATGAGCCCTGAATGGGGAATAATCTCTGGACCCTACTTTACTGGGTCCTTTTCCACAGACATTCCTGATTAAGGACCCCTTACAAGGAGGTGTAATGTGGGGTTGTGGAGGGCGCTTGTCTCAAATCTGATGAGGCTGCCATGAGATGCGGAGCATGTGCAGCTCCCCTGCTGTGCACAAGGAGGGGGGATTCCAGGATGCACAGATGCCCCAGCAACTTCGCTTCCGGGTGGGGGTCTGATGCTTCTGGGCCCGGAATTTTCAGGCCTGAGGTATATGAGGAACATGTAACTATGAGCCCAGAGACACTTAGGGGTTGATTACAAGTCCGGCAGTCCATAGGACCGCCTAACCTGTGGTGGTGGTCCGACGCAAACCGCACTGCGGGACCGACCGCAGTATTTCAACTGTGGTGGTAGTACCGCCACAAGATCACCGGCACCGCCAGGATCAAGGATCCTGCATGGTCGGCTGTCTGCAGAAATATGCTGGCGGCTGAGCATATTTTGAGTTGCCTCACCGCCATGAGCCTGCCATGAAAAGGGTGGTAGTGAGGCAACTAAGGGGGCCCTAATAGAACCCCCTGCCACCTCAGGGCCCAGGGGGTGCATGTGGGGGGCACGTGTAGTGCCCCCCTGTATTTGCAGCACCAGTTCCTGCACAGTGTGGCCTATCTGCAGGAAGGTGCAGTCGGTGCCCTGAGAGCGGCGGTCTGCATGTCAGGTTCTTCAATGGGCCTGACAGACCGCCGCTGTCAGACCGCCACAAGACCAGGTCAGACCAGGATTTAACTCCTAATGTGGCAGGGGATCGCAACATGGGTTTGGCGGTCCCACAGCGGACAGCGCAGTGCACCATCCGCTGTGAGACCGCCAAACTTGTAATCAAGCCCTTAATCAGAATGGTTCACATAATGAGGGCCCAAGTGCTGTAAATAGCAGGCGCCATATCATAAAGACAGCACAAAGGCACAGGATGGAGCCGTGCATCTATTTTCAAAGCAATTATGCTCTCAACAATGAATGCAGTGACTTGAAAATTTCATAAATTAGTGTATGACTTGGATTAAACACAGCAGGAAAACAAAGAGCGTGGATGCCGCATTGTGTTTCTGAGCTGTTTTTGAACTAATTGCTCAAATTGCTTAATTTAGTTTTTGGATTTTGCCTGGATTTTGGAGAAAACAGGCTCAAAGCTCCAGTCTGTGCATGTGAACAGTGCACATGATGCTGCCACTGATGTTACTGTTACCCAATTATATAGTAAGTACACAAATTACCAACCTGTCCTTGCAAATGATTCAGACGCAACCTCAGAAGCAAGGAAGGTTGAGTTAACCTTGCCAAAAATTGTAACTTGTAGAGCCCGATTCACAAAATGCATTTTGGAGTACATAAAATAGTATTCCAGTAGTACTACGTCTTATACTACATATTATATACTTTAAGTTGTTAATGCACATAGTACATTATTACAGTATTTTCTCTATAGAGTCTTTAATGTGAAGTTTTCGTTTCTTTGAATTAATTAACTTTTTTCTATCTTTTGGAAACAATATTTAAGAAAGCTTGATTGTAATTTTCTTTCAAGATGAAATCAATATTATTTTGATCCGTTGTCGCGGGGCCCCTAAAAGGAGTGGGGCCCATAGGCTGGTGCATACTTTGGCTATTTGGTAATCCGGAACTAGTAATATTGACAATTTCCTGTCTTTTCCCAACCAGTTTGTCCAACGTAGTTGGTGGCTGAGTTTCGTCTTATCCAGGAATGTGGAAAAATGTGTTGGTAGGAGATCACTTATCTCAGATCAACCCACACAACAAAGTGTCCTGCCTTTTGTGTTCGCAGTGACCTGTGAGGGGGGAAAAGTCAAGACAATCACTTTGAAGGAAGGGGATCTCAGAGACCTCCAGGCACCTCACAGCTTGGGAGGAATGGCAGGTAGCTGACTCTAATGGGTGTGTTTCACTTTCATCAGGAGAGGGCTGGAGGGGGATAACAAGGGTGGGCTTGGCAGTGGAGCTAGAGACTCAGAGAAAGAATCTCAGCCAAGGCTCTCAGTAGCCAGTCTGGGAAAATGGGGAATAACTTATGAGATGGATTTTGCTATAAGGCTGAGCAAGAGCGATTGTGTGGGAACCTTCCTACAATAAGTTAATGGGAATTCACCGATCACGCCTGGGTTAGCACTATAAATGACTACTCCCACCGCACTGAAGCAATGCTGCGGAATAAAGAAGTAAAGAAGACAACCTGCGTGGAGGAATTTGATAGTGCCGCATGATTAAATATGTGTTTCCTTGAATCTCTGGCTCCCAAGGCAATTCTCAGTCCAGAAAAGCTGGCCTTTTTTTATCCTACAAGGTAAAAGGGTACCAAGACCTATTCCAGAGTTGTAGACTAACATTTCCCATGGCTAGACAAAAAGGGGAGACATCCATTACCACGCGGGCATTGCATCGCAATGCCTTTACATCGCGGGTATTACAACGCAAGTCGTTACGACTTGCGCTGGATGGCGCTCTAACCTAAGGAATAGTATGATTTACTATTCCAACACCTTCCCTACTGTACGTAGACTGGTGTTGGAATAGTAAATGATACTATTCCTAAGTCCAGCGCCCTCCAGCGCAAGTCGTTGTAACGACTTGCGTTGTAAAAACGGCGCTGTAACGTACCGCGATCATTTTGATCGCGTTGTAACGTCACATATTCGAAAAAAAGGGAGCGCACCAAAGCAGGCGAATCAGCTGAAATGTCTAGTACAAAACCAGCAGATCTCATTTCAAAGGGACCTTTTCACTATGTTCCTGAAACAAGAAGATAAGTGCCTTTTTCTCAGTTAACCCTGTGGCTTGTCCCAAAAGAACAGTCCCTGAAAGTTTGGGGACAGATTCCAAATTTGCCCTGCTTAGAGGTTTGAGCATGAAATTCAGGGCTACTGTGGCACAGCTAGCAACATTTATCTGACCTTTCTGAGTCCTTCCAAGCTCTGTAAAAGTCTGAAGGTAAAATTGTTACATGAATTAATTTTTAATTTTTGACGGACTCTATCACCAGTCAGTCGCAAAGGTTGACCAAGTCCAGCATTTCCACTGAACTAGACCAGGATTAGTCAGCAGTTTATAACCAATTTCATTCTACTGCTGTTTAACCACAACTGGTTTCATATGACCTGGTCACATGCAATCCGCAGTATAAGATTGCCTTTTAGATTTACTACTGTTTTCTCTTGACATATTTTGCTAACTCTTTAAAAAATCATTTTTTAAACCAAATTTGTATTGTTTTGTGTCTTTATAATCAATAAATCAGATTCATGTTTGTTAATTTGGTATTGGCACTTTAAATTTGTACTTCTTAACTTTATTGTAGTTTCTGGTACTTTGGTGCCCACACCACAAGCATAATCTCCGATGGAAGTATTGTGATTATGCCAAACTCCCAAAGGTAAGGTTGTGATTTCTGACAAAAACAGTAATAAATCTGCACCCTCTGATTTGTTGTGACATGGAATTCACCGATTTTCAGTGGAATCCATAGGCAAATTTGTACCTGACGCAGGTTTCCATGTATGGAGCTCTCCGTGACCGAGAATCTGTACGGGGGAATAGATTTCTCCCATGCACATGCACTTCTTGTGCAGAAATCCCGTTCACCTACACCTCCACAAAATCATGTGGGGATCCAGTCTCCTTCCAATCTTGGAAAGAGAGTTATGTCAGCCCTGTGCTGGATTACATCTCCAACCACTTCCATGGTGGAAAGGAATCAGATCATAGTTTGGAAATGATTACAAACTTCCATGTTTGTAGCTGTTCCTGAACTTACTAGGCAAGCCCTTAAAGCCATCCCTTGTGTGGATTTAGGTTTGTGGAGATTTCCACACTCATGGGGCAACTCTCTGTACAAGTAAATGGGGTTACATCTGCCAGGAATCCCATTGTGAATTACTGGCAGGTGTAGATAATGTAAATGTGGTCCAAAATGTAATTTTAGGAACAAACTTAGCTTTGTGAATAGAGCTCTTGGGGTGTCATTTATGAGGTTTTGCAGTAGGGCAGTGCCACAGGCCTTCCTGCAGTGCTGCCCTACAGCAATAGAAAAGGGCAGGAATGAGTCATATCTATCAGATACAGCGCATTCCTGTCCTCTTCCCCTGAGCCGGTGCACAATAGGCTGCCGTGCGTCAACACAGGCACCTTTGCACCATGGTGTAAGGGTGCCTGCGTTGCGGGGATGATTATTTTTGTGCAGGAAGGGAAACCATAAGAGGGTTTTTCCTCTTTCTATGTATGCTGCAGAATGCAGCACACATAGAAAAAGGAAAAATGAGGAGTACAGCTTCTGCAGAAAGCACAGATGTGCTCCTATGATGGATGCCTGTGGCGAAGGCAAGGCCTTTATGATAGATTAAGTCACATTAGGGAGGTTAACTTTACTTAAATATACGCGTATGTAGGAGTACACCTTATACAAGGATAAGTCTGCATTTTGAGAATCACAAACTTGGATTGACACTAGTGAATCACGTTATCTGCACATCTGAGTTGAACTTAAGTGTGCAAATAGTTTTCAGAATAGAACACTTTTTGTGTACATGTGCAATCTAAACTTCTGCCACTCAAGAAAAAAGATACATAGCACCAAGATGACCTTTTATAATAAGTCTGCTGCTAAAACATGCATAAAAGTCATTTGCACATGCAGTGCTTATGTACTGCGCTCTCTCACGAGGCCCCGTGTCACTTGTTGGCGAGCTGCACATGGAAAAACATTCTGTCTGGCACCCTAGAGTTTCTAATCAACTAGATTTTTGTATTAAATGACTAACAACATAATTAAAACAAAATGGGCCGCCACTGGAGCCTGAATGCCACATTGTGGTAGTCCTGCACAGCACACATGATTAATTCATCAACGAACACTCATAGACTTCCAGCTGGCCAACCCCTGAACCGCAGTCTATTTGATCTTAATCACCCTGAACAGTAATGCCAGCTGTGTGTATTAATGGTGAATACAAGAGGATCACAGCAGGGTGAAGCACTGGCATACTTGGTAATATTTCACCCAGAAATTCACAACATGATGTACTTCAAGTCAAATGGCACTCATATATAGAGCCAGGAGACGAAAAGTGGCCCGGTATGTTTTGTAATGCCAGCCTCATGAGGGTGCAGGGAAGGACAGGGGGCAAGCTCTACCCTCTGTAGGGGTATTCCATGGTCGAGATGAGGGCCTTTTTACAAACAAAGTTTGACAAATGCATCATACTGCAGTGTTTGCTGCATTAGCCAATAGCATCACTTCTCGAATGCAGCAAACCGGTGCACAATGTAACATCCCACCAAGCATGGACATCTCTCACCTTGTCTGTTGCCCAGCCTAGACCACTCAAATCCCTGCATTTTAAACTGGTCTGGGAGCACTGGCTGATATTTCATATTAGACATTTGATGCTCCTGTGAAATACGTGACAACATCTCCTAGCACAGTTCAGCTCTTTTACTTGTGAAACTTCTTCTGTTCGCAGAAGTGCCCAAATAGATGCACCCTCTCTGCACCCACTCTGCAGATACCACTTGTTAAGGTTGCTTCAGCATGGCATGGAGTTTGTCATTAATAGTTAACTAGCCACGTATACTGTCTGATGAAGATATGTGGGTCGTGAACAAAAAGAACATAGGTCCAGCATTAAGGTTAACAATCTGTATTTCTTCTGTATTTATGATATTATCGGTATACTTATTATTATCAGTAGTAGTAGATTAGCTGTTGTAATTGTTTTTGTTATTAATAATAACATCAACAACAGTAATAATAATCATCATCATAACCGTACTCACAATACTATTGATGTGATAGTATTCCTGTTACAAATATTGTCATAATTAATATAATTATTATTATTATTTAAATCCTGATTATGACTATTAACGTCATCATCATTTCTGTAACATTTCTGGCTGTCACACTTTGCCACTTCAACCCGCAAAAAGACACCTGACAGAAACTCTAAGGACCTCCCACCATAGCTCTGCTTCCGTAACCATAAATGTATTTCTAACTCTACTTCTAACCTTTATCCCTATTCCCATCTTCATGTTCACCCCAGGCGCTTGCCCTAAAACTGTACATCTTCTTACCGCTTTCTTACCTTCATCAAACCATTTGGTCGCAGCTGCATGTGCATTGATCGCACGAACTATAAACCACTTCCAGGTCCAGCGGGCCTCCAACCACAACCCAGCTGGCAGTCCCTTGAGCCGGAAAACACCCACCGGAGCAGGTGGTCAGAAAACCTTTCGGTGGCTTCGCTCCTCTATGTGGTTTTAAGGAACTACACAACATCTTTGGAATATCGAGCAAGATAATGTATAGTTTTAGCTGTTCAAAGCACACTCTATTTATGTCCAGTGCAATTCATAAATATTCAGCCTTACATATCTAGGCAGCACATGCTTTCAGGACTGGAATCAATAAATATTTTAACAGAGTTTTGGTGATATGTAAAACTAGGCATAACGTTATTACAACATGATGTAACCTATGTAAAAGATTAACTTCTAGAAATCAAGATACAGTTAAATTGACCAAAGTACCCTAGGGGGACACGAATCTCTTATTATTCCATTGAATCACCTGATTTTCTCCAACTCCTCTCTTGACCATGTCACTTTCCCAATGACCCAAACTGATTAGAAATGCACTGAAGGTGCCTTCAGGAGCATTACCATCATATAAAATAAGCAAAGCCATAAAGCCTTGCTTTAATGTGCCATCACAGGCCTACTGGCTTTGCCAATGTTTGTTTGTATTGGTAAAGTCTTTTTACCAAAGCAAACATGCATGCACACTCACGAGCGCCATCTTTGAATGGATTCTGCCCAAAGCATTTAACATGACTGCCTGTGTGTATGGGAGTATGCAAGAGCAGCGGTAAGGAGGGGTGGAGAGAGAGAGAGAGAGAGAGAGAGAGAGAGAGAGAGAGAAAGAGAGAGAGAGAAGGAGGAGGGAGAGAGAGGAATGAGAGAAAGTAGTTCCTCATCACTGACACACAAGGACTCCAGAGGCGGCGGAAGGAGACAGAAAGAGAAGTTGAATGAGTTTAGAGAACCACTCGCCTTTGGCTGACATAAGATGTGATTAATGCTTATTAACACAATATGCATTTATTTTCATATGGACACGTGATACATACTGCGCTATTTTTTACTGACCATATAATGCCCTATTTTAATATCCACAAAAGGGAATGTGCCACTTTTCCCACATGGAATCTCTTCTGTCAACCATTTCATGCTAAACAGGGAACCAAAACGAAACTGATTTGTGGGAATAGGGTGACACCCCCTGAAATGTACACATTTGGATAACAAATGAAAGATTGGATGATTGAAGTTGATGGAAACAGATATAAAATGTCTCCGTTGATATGGAAAGCCAGGAGCCGAGGATTCAGCTCTGGGAGGGAGATATGAGACAATCACAGCCCAGAAGAGCAGTGCACTTTGCTGAAACACACTGATAAGGAAGCAATTACAGGACAATTAAAAGCAGAAATGGCCTGTTCAAAAGAGCATTCCCACCATCAAACACCAGAACACCTGCTATGCATTATCACCCAACCATCAACCAAAGGAACATCCTGGTAAGTGAGTGATTACTCAGAGCTCAGTTACCTGAGGTTCACTGAGCCTAAGGGGCTGATTCACTAACATTTTTCAAAATGTAAAAATCTACTCATCGCAGGTTTCTTCGTGCAGTGCTTATACATTACTAACTTTTATGAGAGTAACTAAAACGTCAGCGGTACACATAGAAAATACCACTGCAGCTCTATATTTACTCCTATGGATTGAGGGCAGTCTGCCAAGGTAAACAGAGTAGGCTGAGCAGACATGAGCACATGCAAACTTTTTATTTTTTTCCTCACCTACAAGGTGGTCTTAAAGTTGAATTATCCCCTTGCCCTGCACCCCCAATGAAGATAGGACATTGTTTCATACTCTTTCGTGTCTCACAGACACCTCCTCTTATAGGGCAACATGTGTGCTTGCGTTTTAAGGGTGGGCATGGCCATGCAAAATGCTTATGGATACCCACAAAGTCCTGTGAGTGTTGGAAATTTGTTTGACCACCTTCCCGAGCCCCTCCTCTGGATACACCCTTTGTTCTCCAACCCATCTCCCTGCACTTAGGTCTGCAAGAAAGCCTCAATATCAATAGATTACGTCCAGTACTTAGCACCATTTGTGTTTAGAAAACCCAGCATATTCTGATTCAGCAGTCGAACTTGATAACCTAGACTGAAAATTCAAAGGTTGGGTGTACAAAATGCTTTGTGACTCAGACTTAAAGCATTTGCCTGAGATCACTCGGTGCAAAAAGAATTCAAATCGAGAATTCCTACATAGACACTTGAAGCTCCAATGCTGAAACCACAACACTGGAATATCAGGGTCTCAGTCACATAACATTTTGTAGCCGTAATTTAAGGTTTGATGGTAAACAAATGGATGTAGGTTCGGAATTTCCAAATCCAGATTCACAGAATATCAACACCATGAGCCAAATGACCATATCAGTTTTTTGGTCACAAACGGTGCGATTAGGATTTCAGCAATGTACTAAAGCAATTCAGTAGTTCGTAACTTATTACCGACGCCTAAAATGGGTTTAGAAATGGATAAAGAACCGCTATTTCGAAGAGGACGGCCCTTCCAAACAATGATACTTATCCATATCAAAAAGGAAGGGCTACATTTGGGGCCCCTCCCTCTTTATGAAGGTTAAAAAAAAAGTGTTTGTGAGTAGATTGTGATCAACGGGACCGCTACACACTCTCAAAGAAAAAAAGTAAACTTTTGTTTTTAAACATAGCCCAAATTCCTTTAAGGAAAATGAGCTGGATTTAAAAAAAAAAATACTTTATTGAAATGCGATCAGAGACATGGTGGTCTGCTGACCCTAGCAGACCACAATCCCTATGATGGTGTCCAATCGTTGCGAGTTGCAATTTGTAGTTTACCTCATTAATATTCATAAGATAGGTCAGATTCTGTCCCACTATGATTTGGATTTTTAAGAACCGACCTATTAGTACATAGGTTGGTTCTTAAAAATCTTTACCAGTTGCAAAAAATACTGGTTACAGTGTGCAGATATTCATACAGCTCGCACTATATCCCACGTGCAATAATCTGGAAATCACCATGTAAAACATCTTTCTAAGAAAATGCCTCTTTTTGCATGGTCACTTCCATTTTATTGGCCTGATGCTGCTGGCTTTTTGACTCTGTGCACTAGCACTCTGCTAACCAGGCTTCAGTGCATCTGCGCTGACCCCTAAAACATGCCAAAACTGTCTATACCTCATTGGTATATTTAACTTACACAGTGTACCCAGGGTTTGTAAGTTAAATGTCACTAATGGATTACAGCACATATTGTGCCACCACTAAAATCACAATGCAAAACATTACTACAAGTCTGCTAACAGTCACCTGGCTGTGCAGGGTTAAACTGCAAATATCACCTGTCAAAGCAACTCTTTTTGAGAGGTCTGCACCTCTTTTTAAATATTAATACATCACCCCTACTTAGGCCTTAAATGCCCAAAAGGCACATTGCATGATATTCAAAAGTAGGAGATGTAAAAATTTAAAGATAAACATCTCCTTGCTGTAGCAATGCCCTAAAAGCTATTTTTCACTATAGCACGGTTAGCTGTTTTATAGGAAAGCTTTGGGATACAATATTAAAAGTACATAATGTTATCTCCACCTAGGAACCACATAAAAAGTTCATTTTTTGACTTGTTAAAATATTTATTACACATTCAATTAATTGGTAAAGCAGAATTTGTACTAAATAAATTACAAAAGGTACTTTTAAAAAAGTCGCCTTGAACCTGCCTAAAGTCTCTAGAAGCCCATTTGGCCACTGCCTACTTTTAAAAAATTGAACTTCAAAGTTTCTCTTAAAGAATATTTTTTCAACAGCCTCAAAGGGGAAGAGGTCCCAAAGGAACCCCTTCCCATTGGCGAATGGGTTACCACCACTTTTAAAATGGTGGCAAAGTATTACTGTTTTGAGACCGGAATTCAGTCGCAGAACATTAATACATACCATACCAATTAGGTATTTGGAAGGGACCCCAAAAATACACCCTTCCAAATACCAAACCGCAAATGCAAATTGTGAATAAGTAACAAGTTACTGAATTGTATTTTGTACATTTGAAAAAGCATTTTTAAGGTCGCAAATCGGGCTATTTGCGACCGGACAAATGCTTTGTACTTCTGGCCTGTAGTCCCTGGACAAATCTGGTCCTTGTATCCGACTGGTGATCAATTGCAGTCAGCCTTAACCTTTAACTTTATCCCGGTCTAGTGCAACCAGTTACCCACAGTTGTCGCTTTGTGCTTTTTGGTGCTATTTTTGTATAAACTTTAAAAATTCATATCTCCGGTTACCCTCAATGGAATTTTGTTGTTTTTTTAAGTGTCATTTTGATTATTGAAATATTCTCGATTTTTATAAACTGAAGAGGGTTTTTTATTGTGTTGTGTTTATGACTTTTTAACTGTTTTAATTGAAGCCTGTCTGTTCTGTGCCATCTCTACCAATTACTTTTACAATTTCAGTACATTACTGAAACCTTTACTGGACCGAACAAGAATAGTGATATTATTACTTGTGGTGGTCACCGCTTCAACCCAACAAATAAACCAATTTCTCACAATTTCCAAGCATTTTGCAAAATATTGGTGAATAATATCTACAAACGTCTGAATTTCAAAGCATTCTTCAATCACTGGAAGCTTGGCCCCTTTCCTGGAAAATCTTCCAAGTTGGCAGATTAAGTGGAATTTGCAGTTAAAGAAATCAGCAAATTATGATTGTGACGTAAGGAAATTTCAACCGCAAACTCCTTTCGAACATCCAAGATTAACATGGCCACACTAAGGGACCGATTACGATGTCGGTCGGAGGCTTTCCAACCGACACGGTTAGTTTGGGGTCCGACTGCCCGAATACAATGTCGTTGGTCGGAGCGTAAACCGGCTGGTCATTTCGACGTGGTTACGACCGGCTCTCGGAGTCTTCCGGCCGGTTGGAACCGCACCGTATTCCCCTATGGACGCCGTTTCCGCCATCGGGATTACAATGTCAGTTTCCCATAGTCTCTCCGTGCCGGCCTTTCCAACATAGAAAGGCTGTCGGAAATCGACTTTGGGGGCCCCTAGCAGGGCCCCCTTGCCTCCGCGGCATACGGTTGGAGGCCAAGGGTGTACCCAGGGTACCCCCCTGTAAAACCCTGCACTGTGTGGCAGGTACCATGGGGTGCCTGTCACAGTGTGCAGAGTTTTACACACACACCCATTTCTCTACAGGAGCCTGTATTATGGCCGTAACACAAGGTTCCATAGAGAAAAGTGAGTATGCGACCGAACAGTGTTCGGTCGCATCGTAATCAGGCGGTCGGAACCGCCGACCGTAGGTTGGTCAGTCCCAAGACGGACATCGTAATAAGGCCCCAAAGATTTTGTTAATGCAACACACAATGTCTTACATAGTATCACACAGCAGGAGAGATCAAAGACTACTCTAAATATCCCGAATTGACCTCATCTTCTGCTCCAAATGAGTAATTCCAGCATTGAAACAAATTGCTTTTCTTCACCTGAACAGCAATACGTTTTCATTCTTATAACCGTTTGTAGTAAGTTAGAATTATAACTGAAAAGACTGTGGTAGACCTGGCATTCTTGGCGTGGTTTCCCCTGGCTTTTTGCCTCTGCCTCCTGTATTTTTGAATGTGTGCTGGACTTCATTTTTGCTGGTTTAGGTACTCTGGACACTTTACCACTGCTGATCGGTGCTAAAGTACAAGTGCTACCTGTGTAAATTGTGATTGTGATTGGCTATCTATAATTGGTATATTTGATTTACTGGTAAGTCCCAGGTAGAGGGCACTGCGTGTGCCAGTGCCTGTAAATCAAATGCTACTAATGGGCCTGCAGCACTGGTTGTGCCACCCACATGAGTTGCCCTGTAACATGCCTCAGGCCTGCCATTGCGGTGTTTGTGAGTGCAGTCTTAGACTGCCATGTCGTCCTGGCAAGTGCAGCCACTTGTCAGGCCCTAACCTTCCCTTTTACGACAAGTGAGACACCCTGAGGTCCGCCCAAGGTACCCCCATGGGAAGGGTGCAGTGTATGTGAAAGGTAGGACCTCTACTGGAGTATTGTACATGTCCTCATAGTGAAATACTGCCACTTTTGTTTTTCACTATTGTAAGGACTAGCTCTCTCATAGGTTATCATTGGAGCTGCCTTGTAACATCTTACAAGTGTAACTTTCAATTGGGAACAGCTAGAGATTTGGAGTTTAGGTTCCCTGAACTCAGAATTTAAAAATACATCTTTTAGTGAAGATGTTTTTTAAATAGTGTGTTTGAAAATGCCACTTTTAGAAAGTGGGCATCTTCTTGCTTTACCATTCTCTGTGCCTCTGCCTGCTTGTAAAATCAACGTCTGGTTTTAGACTGACAGGGGCTGTTTGTGCATTCACTCCAGACACTCACACAAAGGGAGCGGAGGTGTGCCCTGCAAATGCTGATCAGTCATCCTGGGCTAGAGTGGTGGGAAGAGTTGTCACTACCACCTGAATAGGCTGTGGCTGCCTTGCACAATGCTGTCTCCACCCACTGTAGTCTGGCTGGACCAGGGAGGACAGAATTAGTTTTACTGAGCAAGAGAAAGTTTCTGACAAAGACTTGAACGGTAACAAGCATTGGCAAAGTTAAAAAAAATGCCATGACATGGACAAAAGGCGAAACCTATGGGCTTTGCCATTGCTTGTTTCTTATCTTGTGTCAACAAGGAAACTGCGTAAATATGCACCAGTTTTATGTCTGTAGTGTGCCACAACTCTGTAACAGACTGCAGAAGCAAATTCAATCCAGCAGTTTAAGGATCGTAATTCAGAAACAGAGTAGCAAGCTGGAAAACAATATTTGATAACAGGGAGATAACATTAGGTCACAAATTCGCTGACACTGAGTAATCGCAAAGGAGTCCACAGGGATTTTTTTGCAGAAAGCAATATTCCATTTCACCTTACAACATCAAGGGCCACCAAGAAAGAATCCACATAAAATATGGCCAGCCATTTTATATTATATAAAAAGCATCAGAGCCAAAGACACAACTATATCAAAAATAACTATAATTTGAAATTGCAAAGAACAGACATACTTGGAAAAGTCATGCAAGCTTTAAAAGCTCTGAAACGAAAAAACAAGTTAACGTATTCTCAAGATACTTTACTTACAGGAAACATATTTTGGGAGATTTGATGGGGGTCATGGGATAATGGAAGTGTAGTTTGGGCATTTCAGTTACTTTGGTGTCTGGTTAGCTCTAGCAACCTACCACATTTGGTAACAGGACAGCTCTTCTAAAAGCATAATATTTGGTGTCAGAGCAGTGTAAAGAGCCACTCAAATGTAGTGCCAAAGCAGTATTAACAGCTCAGATAACATGGTGGAGCTGTTCTATTAGTGAATATACTTGGTATCAGCAGCAGGTGCCTGTAGCATCTAAAGACAGCAGTAGTACCTGGGAATGGTGGCAGAACAGCTTTAGTACTCAATAGGGGCCCGATTCACAGAACTAACTTAAGACAAAATCCTAAACTTACTACCATTTTGGTATTCACAGAAGGCACTTACTCATTTTGGTATTCACAGAAGGCACTTACTCATTTTGGTATTCACAGAAGGCACTTACTTACTCATTTTGAGTAACTTGCTCATTTTGAGTAACTTACTCATTTTGGTATTCACAGAAGGCACTTACTCATTGATGAGTAAGTGCCTTCTGTGAATACCAAAATGAGTAACTTTCTCATTTTGAGTAACTTATTCATTTTGAGTAACTTACTCATTTTGGTATTCACAGAAGGCACTTACTCATAAATGAGTAAGTGCCTTCTGTGAATACCAAAATGGTAGTAAGTTTAGGATTTTGTCTTAAGTTAGTTCTGTGAATCGGGCCCTATGTTTAGTATCTTCTGTTTCGCATTTTCAAAGCTAAATCAACTCTATCAGAATAGAGACTTGGTGAGAGCTCCAATATGATCTGCGTTTGGTGGTGGCAGGTAAACTGTAGCAAGCCATGTGTTTGCTGCGGAGTGAGCTGAATTGTTATTTTTCTGGGATGCAGAAGGGCTTTAATATCATTCGTGTTGGGTGCTAGTGTTTGCTGCCCAGGAAGCCGTAGCATACATTGATCTTGGAGGCAGGACATGCCAAACACCCTCCAGATGTCAGGGCAGGGCAATCTGTATTGGTGATAGGACAACAAAGCACTGAAAATATTTAATACCTAGTGAGCTTCAGCAGCAGCCCATGGGTTTGCAATGTGGAAGCTTTATAGCACAAAGATTAGGAATGCAGTAGCGTCATGGCCACTGTAGCAACCCCTGAGTTTGGCACTACAAAAGCTTTATTAAACTCAGTTGGATTTGCCAGAGATTTTCTAACATGGTATGTTGATAACGAAGCTCAAACATCTTTTGTGAGTGGTGCCAGGATAGCTGCATAAAATGGTTTGATGCCAGACCATCTGTAGCAGTGAACAGGCTGTTGACAAGCAGCTCTACTAGACCGACGTAAGTTCCCGTTAAAGTTATTCGAATCTGTGATGGTTTATCATCCTATGAATTTAAAGGGAGCGTAGACACATCCAAAACATGGCCTGATCTGATGAGTCAACAGTGAGGCCTCGTATCACGTCACACACCTTCTGCTGGTTCTGGGTGTTTTATCAACAACATTTTCGAAGTAGAGATTTTAGGCCCATGATTGTGTTGGAAAATGTACCACAAGTCCCACAAATGCTAGTCTTTAAAAAGTCAGAATTGACTGAAGGTGTCCACCATAACACAAGGCCACTTTGCAGCTTCAGGAAGCGGAGGGACACCAACTCCAGCACCAACCTTCCTGATTTGAGACCAGTTCATCTCATTATCATTTGCAACTACCACTGGGTTAAGTGTCATGAAAAATGCAAAAGGTCCCCTGAGAGCAAGGCCAAAGAAGGGCTAGAAGCCCCTTTGCCAAGAGACAGCCTAATTCAGGATCAGGGCCCCTCAGGCAAACCCTATGGCTAGTTCCATTACTTCTCTGGTAGCTTACGGTGCAGGAGCCTTGCACCTGGTGCATGTGGAGCTCTAACAAAAAAAAAAAAACAATGCCAGGAGCCGGTGCAACCCCATATATAAAAAGTCTGGGTGAAAGAGCATACTTAAATTTAGCTTGATCTGCCACTAGGATAACTAACATCCTCTATAACTCATGTCATGGCAGCTTCTGACACCCGGGGGGGAGGGGTCAAGTACCACCAGTGCATATCTAACCACCACGGGTATGGTAACGGTGCAGGGGGACAGTTCTTGTAGCATCTCTATAAGCACCCCAATATGGTGGCTATGAAGGTTTAGCGTTTGGTGGATGGATATCCCTGTATTCAAAAGAGAACTGCCGCTCCCTGACATGCAGCAAAGCTTCTCTGTTAAATATTTGAAATCCCTGAACCAAAGTCAAAGCTTCTCCTTACCGTGAATGGTGTCTTTGAAGCTGCCAACGGAATAGTTATGTTATGTTAATGAAGTTTATAACGCGCTCAGATACTCCCAGGAGTGTCCCGGCGCGAGCCTTGAGGTGCAGCTAGAAAGAGAATCGCAGGTTAAAACAGAAGTGTTTTGAGCTGTTTTTTAAAACGACTAAGATCATGGGTGTTACGCAGCGCGAAGGGCAACAAATTCCAGGCGGTGGCTGCCCGAAATGCAAGAGATCTGCCCCCCACTCTTTGACGGCGGACACGAGGTAGCCGGGCAAGGTGCTGAGATGCTGACCTCAGATCTCTGGTAGGGGTATAGAACTCAAAGCGCTTCCTTAGGTAAGCTGGCCCTAATCCGTGGAGAGCACGATGGGCAACCACAAGGGCTTTGAACTTGACGCGCTTAGTGACCGGCAGCCAGTGCAGAGTGCGCAGGTGTTGTCTAACGCTGCTTCTGATAGGAATGTTAAATAAAAGCCTGGCTGCTGCATTCTGGACGACCTGCAGTTTATTAAGAGAATAATCCGGTAGACCAATGTACAAGGCATTGGCGTAATCAAGGCGGGACAAAATCAATGCCCTGGTCACTGTTTCCCTTGCATCCCTAGGGAGCAAGGGGAGAAATTTCCTGAGTGACTTCAATATCCCAAAACAGCTCCCGGCCAATTTTTTGATATGATACGAGAAAGACAAATTCTCGTCAAACCACACGCCCAGATTCTTAACAGGTTGGCCAGAAGAGGATGGTAGCGGAAAGCCGGCCGGCCAGAGAATCTCTCTGAACCGTGTGGGAAAGTTGCCGTAGAGAAGAATCTCCGATTTTTCTTCATTGCATTTAAGCTGTGCCGCTGAGAGCCACTGAAAGACCGCTGTCAGACATTTCTTAACCTTCAGAGTATCACACTCCAATTTACCCCAGGTAAACAGTAGTTGAGTATCATCGGCGTATGCCACGATTTTGGCTCCTAGCTCCTCCGCTAATTGTACCAGAGGGGTGACGTAGATGTTGAAAAGAAGGGGACTCAAAGAGGACCCTTGCGGCACTCCTGTGGTAACACCTTGAAGCGTGGAAGAGAATGGGGGATCCAAATCTGTTGCGTACGCCCCTCAAGAAAAGATTTTAGCCACCTCCAGGCTGATCCCGTGACACCTATTTCCATCAGACGAGACAGAAGCAGCGAGTGGGGAACAGTATCGAATGCTGCCGATAAATCCAACAATATCAAGGCAGCACTTCCACCGGCATCCAGACAGCCTCGGATAGCTTCTGATACTTCAACCAGGGCCGACTCAGTGCTATAAGCAGCTCTAAAACCTGATTGAGCTGGATGGAGTAGACCTGACCCTTCAATAAAATCAGTGAGCTGTTTATTAACTGCCTTCTCACAGATTTTAGATACAGTGGGAAGAAGGGAGATGGGGCGATAGCTCCCTGGGTCCTGAGGGTTTAGTGAAGGTTTCTTTAGAAGTGGCAGGATTTTAGCTTGCTTCCACACTGTTGGAACAAGCGCCTCCTGAAAGGAGAGTCTAATGAGCGTATTAACTTCTAAATTAACTGTTTCTGCCACAGAGGCCAGGAGTCTCGCCTTACAAGGATCCGACGGAGAGCCAGATTTCATAGCTTTCAGAATTTTAAGTGAATCCGATAGGTCAATAGGTGTAAAAGCCTCCAGCATGAAAGATGGCTCAGAAGGAGCAGCCGGGGGCACCCCCTGCCTGAGGTGGGCTTTGATCTCTAAATGTTCTCTGTATTGAATGAATCTTATCAATAAAGAAATTGGAAAGTTTATCACACCATGTGTTAGAGGCAGGGAGCCTTGTTGTCTCAGCCCTCGGCACCATAAAGCTCTGTACAATAGAGAAAATTTCCCTAGAGTTGCTATTAGCAGACTCTATCCGGTCCGCGTAATAGAGACCCTTAGCCTTACTAATAGCAGTATAATACATTTTCTGGGCTTCTCTGAGCATAATCTTTGCTGATGAGCAATAGTCCTTCCGCCAGCGGCGTTCCAGTTTCTTACATTGCTGCTTAAGTACTTTCAGTTCGGCTGAGAACCATGGTTTAGACGGTGACTCCCTGACCCGCCTGCGGCTTGACGTAGGTGAAAGACTGTCCATCGCCAACATAATCCATCTAGTAAAGCAGGCCAGGGCGCCCTCCAAGTTGGGAGGGAGAGCTGGTCTAAACTTCTCCAAAGCTTGGCCGAAGGCTATGGGATCTACTTTAGCAGCGGCCGGACTGGCACTAGCCTGTGATATCCAGCAGTTACCCTCAATGGGCCAGGAGAAGAGAACTAAAAAATGGTCCGACCAGGACACGGGAAGCGGATCTTCAACTACCATAGGAAAATTGGAGCAGATGGGGTCAAGGATATGGCCCCCACAGTGGGTGGGAGAACTAACCCACTGGGTGAGCTGAGCAAGATCTAGGGAATCCAAGAATTCCTGGGTTGTTCCTACATCCATCTGATCCAAATGGAGATTGAGGTCTCCCAGAAAGAGATATTGGGCAAACCTCAGGGCCCGGGGAATGATAACATCTTCTAAGGCTTTAAGAAAGGGCCCTGTTGGCCCAGGAGGTCTATAAACCAAGGTTCCCCCTAATGTGGACCGAGGAGAGATATTGATACTGAAATCAAGGAATTCGCCCTCCCCCAACAAAACGCTCTTCTCCCGATTAAACATCCACATATCCCTGTAAACCACTGCAACACCACCCCCTCTACCCGTCTGACGATCAGCGCGAGAAATCTTAAATCCCTCTGGGATAGACATCTGCACTACCGGGTTCGAGGATTCATTCAGCCATGTCTCGGTGATAAAAAGAAGATCTAAACGGCCATCTGAGAGCAGGTCAAAAATATCCTGGTGGTGTTTGCTCAAAGAGCGAGTGTTTATCAAAGCTGCTCTAATATGGTTCTTCTTCCCATCATCGTTGTGCGCGGCCTTTAAATATTGCCAGGTAGCTGAGCTGTAGCTGCATTGCTGGCAGACCTTCGAGAATTGAGAAAGAACATCCCACCTAGCGGGTGGTTGACAAAGGCAGGGCCGGAGCATCAGCAACTTATTGCGACTATACTTTAACGGAGGCTGACACTGAAGATCAAAACCGGCAGCATGTCTGGCCCTGGCCACTTCCGAAGCACAGCACGCATTTTTATACGTCAGCCGCCCAGCCGTCCCAACAACTAGAGAGCGCACTGAGGGGAAAATGGCGCCTCTGTCACTCGGTACGGCAGAATAACTGAAAGTGCCCCCCGTCCCGTATCAGGTGCCCTAACAGATTCAAATTCAACAAGCAAATATTTTTTTTTTTTTAAAACAGTGCGCATAAAATCTCTGTATAAAACCAGCAAAACAATGTGCAAATAAGCAGGATAGTAGAATAGCGGAGCGGAGCAAACCTCTAAGGCTCCTGCCTCCGCGCAGCACGCATTTTTATACGTCAGCCGCCCAGCCGTCCCAACAACTAGAGAGCGCACTGAGGGGAAAATGGCGCCTCTGTCACTCGGTACGGCAGAATAACTGAAAGTGCCCCCCGTCCCGTATCAGGTGCCCTAACAGATTCAAATTCAACAAGCAAATATTTTTTTTTTTTAAAAACAGTGCGCATAAAATCTCTGTATAAAACCAGCAAAACAATGTGCAAATAAGCAGGATAGTAGAATAGCGGAGCGGAGCAAACCTATAGCAGTTGTCTCCGGGGCTAACAGCGCCATTGAGGACCTGGTGCAGGTGCATGGCAAGAAAATGGCCAAGGAAACCATTAATATATAAAACCGGGCATGTAACCGCAGATTCTCCACGTTGTGTGATTTTGGGCAAATGCCATTATCTGTCTGTGTCTCTGAAACAATAGGGTGTAAACATATGAAGGGGCAGATTTTCAAAGGTCTAGTAGAATTTGCGCTGCACCAGAAAACCTTAGCGCTACGCTGCATGCGTGAAAGTAAATAGAGCTGCGTCATATTTACAATGCAAGGCGTTGCAAACTAGCCCATGCGCAAAAATAGTCTTGCGTTGCAGCGCAAAACGCATCTGCGTCATGCACGTCTTAAAAAAAAACCGCAAAACAACGCAAAAGGATGCAACATATTTTGGTGGAAGTCCAAACACAAGAAATGGCAGAGAACCTTGCCCCACAACCCATTCCTGTAATGCAGCAGTCACAAGAGGATCCAGCTACCAGTACCTCCATGTGGATGAGTGATATTCTCTGCTTGTAGATTCTTTCCTTCCTGTGTGTTTTCTTTTTCGCCAAGGCAACTATCCGCTGATGGTGACGGACAATAACAATATCCATGGTTGCCACAGCCAGTAGACATTTGTTGTGCTTCTGCTGGTAGATCTCCCAGTAAATGGCTCCAGCTCTTTTTGCGCCTGTTTTGTACCCGCGCTATTTTTTCTGCGCTAATCTTTTTAACGCTGCTTCGCGTCACTATGCGTGACTATTGTAAATACCTGTGCCTACAGGGTTTTGGAGCTTTTTGCATGGGTAACGCCCTGACACACCCACTCTGCATACATTAAATCGATTTTGGCGCAGAGAGATGCAAAACCGTTTGTGGGTCACACTAACTTTAAAATATGGCCAAATACTTATTTGCGCCTATCTGAAAATGTGTGCGAGGTTTTGCGCCGCTTTGCGTCCTGCGAGCGCCAGCGCAAACTCTTTGAAAATCTGCCCGAAGTGTTTAACTTGTGCTGAATGCTGCTATCCTTCCCTGTATATATAACTGGGCATTGCTCTTCAGTAAAAACACTGTAAGGGGTGTCTCTGCTTGGCAAAGCGGGGCTCGGAAGGGCTTCCAAGTTCGCGTTTGGACACAGTACGGCAAAATGAGGAAGCCATTTGTCTAAAATACAACAGTACCTTTAATACAAACCAGACCTGTGGAGCAGGGACGGCATTAAACTGCGCTGCTCCTTGAAGCGGGCTTGACGAAGGCTGGCGACGCAGGGCTTTAGTGGCCCGTAGGCAGTAAGGAAGGTGGTGGGGAGCGGGGTGGACAGAAGGGCCAGCAGCAGAGGTGTTCACTGGTGCTGGTGATGGTGAGAGAGATGCTGCATTCCCACCACAGCCGCCCTGGCAGTTCAATCTTCATACTACTTCACTCAGGAAAGCGAGTGACGTGAGAATGGCATTAACACCGAAGCTGCAGCAGCCGAGCCTCAGATACTCTCTGTTAGACCCGGGATCCCTGGTTGGCTGAGGTAGGTACCTTAGGCCAAATAGGGACCCTCGCTCTCACGTCAGGGAAAGGAAGGACACCTTCTCAGATAGCCCCCGCTCACCCCCTTGGTAGCTTGGCACGAGCAGCCAGGCTTATCTTCAAGGCAAATGTGTAAAGTATTTGCAACCACGCTTACAGCAACCCAATGATGACACCACAAATGGACTCCACACGAGTTTCATAAAAACGAGTATAAATTTATATAAAAAGATATACGATAAGACCACACGATATAAATCCAACATATGCGTAGTTGTAATGTTCTTCCTGGCCGGTTGTTAGGCCAGCCAGCCTTTGTAAGTTCTGGCGATATTAATGAGCACTTCTAAACGTTCCACTGCAGTCCTAATGCAATGCTAAGCAGTTCTTAATGCTAGAATCAGGCACTTTGCAATGTAGAAATAATGCAGTTCGTAATGCTCGAATAAGGCACTTTGTAATGTAGAAATAATGCAGTTCGTAATGCTAGCATCAGGCACTTTGCAATGTAAAATAATGCAATGCGTAACGCAACAATCAGGTATTTCGTTATGCAGAAATAATGCAATGCGTAATACGACAATCAGATAGTTCATTATGCAGAAACAATGCAATGCGTATTACACTAATCAGGTAGTTCGTTATGCAGAAACAATGCAATGCATAATACACTAATCAGGTAGTTTGTTATGCAGAAACAATACAATGCGTAATACACTAATCAGGTAGTTCGTTATGCAGAAACAATGCAATGCGTAATACACTCCAGCACCGATCACGGTGCCTCAGGCGGTCTCTCCGGCACTCGTACTGACTTGCAGTCAGCCTCTGTCAACAGTTGCCCCCACACGGGTATGGTGCAAACAAAAAGTGCAGCTCCGCACTCCGGCCCCGGTACTGCCACTCCGTTGGCAAGTACGGGCCGCGATACCAGCCGAAGCAGAGGCTCGCACTGCAGGAATGGGAAAGGCCGAGAGCGTCTCCCTCCGAGCCTGCACCCCGCCCCAGGCGTCGACACACGTTACCTAGGGGGTGCGACCTCACTCTCCTCTCCTCCTACCGCGACTTGGGCCTCCGATGCAATCTTTGTGAATTCCGGGCAGTGGGACTCGGGCCCTCCCTCGACGAGGTTGGTTCGAGGTCCCGCTCTGGCAACGGCGGGCTCAGGCCGGCGACTCGGCTCCTCCGGGGCTGCCGGTCCGGGCCGCTGATGCTACGAAGATCTCAGGCTGCAACAGGGCACACGCACACAGCGTCGCTGAGACTCACTTGAGCTTCGGGTGCACGATCACAGGACACTCCTCACGAAGGTCTCAGGCTGCACGAAGCACATGCACACATCGTCGCTGAGACTCACTTGAACTCTGGGTGCACGATAACAAGGCAATCCTCACGAAGGTCTCAGGCTGCACAAAGCACACGCACACAGCGTCGCTGAGACTCACTTGGACTCCAGATGCCCACGATCACAGGGCAATTCTTACGAGGGTCTCAGGCTGCAAAAAGCACACGCACACAGCGTCGCTGAGACTCTCCTGGAAACTTTTGTGTTCCTGAGTTTCCGCAACAGGGAGCCAGCTCACCTTGGGCCCTTGGGGATAAGTTACTTCCGGACACAGCACACAGCAAAGTCCTCTCAAGCAGGGGGACACAGCACACAGCAAAGTCCCTTTAGCCTCTCCTTGGTTAAAGCAGCAAACTGCAGGCCAGCCCCAGAACACACAGCAAGGGTCAGTCCTTTCCTTCAGTCTCTTCAGCTTTTCTTCCTTGGCAAAGGTTCCTCTTGACCACGAAGTAGCTTCAGTCTTGTTCAGTCTTGATCAATCCATTTCTCTCCAAAGTTCAGGGGCTTCAGCTCTCATAGTTATACCCCTAAATTTCTTTGAAGTCTTTGTGTTCAGGGGGCACTGACCCCTGTTCAAACAAGTTCTGGGTGCCTCCCTGCCAGTGACACCTTATTCCTTTGATAGTGGGGGTCTGGATCCTCAATCACTCAGCAGGGGCTGGAGCCATTGGTTTATGGCTGCCGCCCAGGCCTCTTCACCTCTAGGGGCTACTCCTCCCCCCTATACTCCAGATGCAGGTCAGCCTGTTGCTGTCTCACCTCCTCCCCTGGGCCAAGACATTCCCCAGATCCTATCACTTTCAAATCCAGACAGTCAATCCACAACCAGGCAGAGACACACAGAAATGTTAGAGCACAAAAACCAGCCACTTCTAAAAGAGTGGCTTCTAAACACACAATGCAAAAACCACCTTCATAAAAAGATGTGTTATTACATTGTGAGTTCAGGCACACTAAACTTCACCTCTCCATCTTAAGCCTTTGGGAAGATAGGCTGGAAAACATATTACACAGCCTCCCCATTTTATCCTATGGGCAAGATGGCCTTTCCACAGTGAAAAACGAAATGGAGATTATTTCACTGTCAGGACATGGTACACCTTAGTACATGTCCTACCTTTCACATGCACTGCACCCTGCCCAGAGGGGACCTTGGACCTACCATAGGGGTATCTGATGTGCATAGAAAGGGACAGGTAAGGTCTGGCAAGTGGGTGCACTTGTCAGAACAACATGGCAGTTTAACAAACTGCGCGCAGGCACTGCAGTGGCAGGCCTGAGTTCCCTCTTTAAGGCTACTTGTGTGGGTGGCACAATTCGTGCTGCAGGCCCACTAGTAGCATTTGCATTACCAGCCCTGGCACACATAGTGCGCTTTACTAGGGACTTTACTAGTAAGGCAAACATACTAATCATGGACAACCAATTACCATTACACTTTATACAGGGAGCACTTGCACTTTGACACTGTTTAGCAGTGGCAAAGTGTCCAAAGCATCTAAGTTGGCAACACCATGTCAGAAAAAAGGTCTAGGGGGAAAGCAAAAAGTTTAGGGAACTTTAGCCAAAAAGGGCTAAGTCCAACACTCTCTCACTGTAATGCGCCTCCCACTCTGTCGGCTCACTTAACGGCGCTGCTCCACGAATAACGAGGTCATGCTGCTCTCTGGAGACAGTAACTTACACAATGTGCTGCCCCGACTAATCTTCCTGAGTGGAATATTACACATTTCATTTTGGGGAATATTCCAGATGAATCTCACGTGAAAGCATTGAAGTGGCATGAATAACAAGTATCACAGGATTGAAGAGGATGTGGCCCAGCAGCCAGAGCTGGTGACTCGAGAGCTGGAGATCCCCGTTTGAGTCTCGACGGCGCAGCAGCCTGTGATTATGGGCACATCACTTAATCTCTCCGGGTGATAAGTTGCTGCTATATAAATCTGCTGCAAGACCAAAGAGCAGAAAGAGGCAAAACTTTATGAAAAAAATAGTTCCACCAAAGCTGATGTTAACAGTATTTTGGCTACGGGAAACTGATAAGAGAAGCAGACGAGGAACAAGCATTGGTAAATGCAAGCAAATAGGCTAGAGCCAACAGAAATGGAGGAAAAGTAAGTGGCAAGCCCAGGAACCAATGAAAAGCCAGGAAAGAGAGGGGCGAGATGTAAGCCCCTTTTAAGTTCATATTAAAAACAATAGATTTTACAAGCATAGCGCAAGCGCTGTGCAGGCAAAACCTAAAAAGGGGTAGAAGAGGGAAACAACCTTTACCACGCATGCATTACATCGCATGCCATTAGATCGCAGTTTTTACAACGCAAGTCGTTACAACGACTTGCGCTGGAGGGCGCTATAGGACAAGGAATAGTTTAATTTACTATCCAACACCTTCCCTACTGTACGTAGGCTGGAGTTGGAATAGTAAATTAAACTACTCCTAAGTTCAGCGCCCTCCAACGCAAGTCGTTGTAACGACTTGCGTTGTAAAAACCGCGATCTAATGGCATGCGATGTGAATGCATGCGTTGTATCGTCATACATTCGGTAGAAGTATTAGACCTAAGACCCCAGAACTTTAGAACACTTCTGGACCAAGAGGAACCTCTGCCAAGGAGAAGAGCTGAAGTGCTGTGAGGAGGTATCCTGCTTGAGAAGATTCTCCAAGGGCTTGATGTAGAGCTGCCTCCTGTTAAGAAGTCTCAGGGACACAAAGACTTCACCTGCAGCATCCCTCATTCCACTGCTGGGAGGTCTGACCTGCCTTGTGGTGCCAAACTCCATTCCTGGGCCCTTGGAGGTTGTTTTGCTACTCCTGTTGCTGAAATTCCATGCATCACCCTTACAGTGCAGTTTTTCCCACCGCAAACGGGCGTGTGCTTGAAAACCAGATGCATCGCTGCAGTGCAGCTGAAAATTCGGACACAGCACCTGTTCGCGGCTGCTCGAGCCCCGAGCGTCGAGTCTCTGAAGTCTGAAACTCCCGCTCCGACGTAGGCCCTGCTTTGTGCCTGGAAAAATCAACGCATTACCTGTCTGCAGCTACAGAAATCGGCGCAGAGCCTGTATCACCGCTGCATCGACCTGTAGTGCCTGGATTTTCTCATGCATCGCACCTGTGCCTTGGAGTAAGAAACCGACGCATCACTTCCTCTTCAGTAAGGACCCGACACATCACCTTCCCTGCGTGGCAGTAAGGAACCAATGCATCACCTCCCTTAAAGCAAGGAACCGACGCATCACCTTCTCTCTGAGTATGGAACTGACACATCACCTTCCCGGCGCCTGTTTTTGTCTTATAACTTTGATGCATCTAATGTACTTTTCTCAAAAAGTGGCGCATCTATAGTTTCCTATGGACTGTTTTTACCTTTTAAATGTCATATTTTGATATCTGTATGTTGGATTTTTGTTGTTTTGGTCTTGTTTGATTTAGATAAAGATACTTTATTTTTCTAAACTCGTTTGGTGTCCATTTGTGGTTCTTTCACTGTGTTACTGTGGGTTATATACAAATGCTTTACACATTGCCTCTGTAATTTAGCCTGACTGCTCTGTGCCAAGCTACCAGAGGGCGAGCACAGGCAAACCTAGGTGTGTACTTTACTCATCCTGACTAGAAGGAAGGGTCCCTACTTGAATAGGGTTTATACCCCCATTTCTAACAGATTGGCTGTAGTCTCAGAATTCAAAAATCCTGATTATTTAAACAATTTCTAGAAACCAAAACCCCATTTACAATAGTGGTTTGCTTATAAACCACAGGATCAGAATTCTCTAATCCTGAATATGTGTAATTTTCTGCCCCCAAACCCAGATTTACCATAATATTTTACTTGCCAGTCATTTTATGTAAGTTAAATATATTGCAACAAAGAAATCCTAGCACAGATTAAACTTAGAAAATAGAACGAAACGAGGTTGCACTACTAATATTAATGTCTTAAACAGATATACACCGAGTTTGCAACACACATAGTACCATATTTCACTTTTAAAGAGTGGGACACATATTTTCCTACTATGCAAGCACACCTAAATTCTTGTGATATGTTCGTGCAATGTTTGCTCCAGTGCAAATACTGTTTACTCGACCTTCTATTACACAAGCAGCAAAGCTGGTGCAGCTCGATGTACCCTCTTTTTGCAACACTACAAAGTTTCTGTAGTACTTTCCAACTGTCTAAACACCTGTCCAATGCCTAACTTAGAGGATTTGCATATACGCTTTCTGTTGTCGACAGGTTCATTTCCAACACGTAGATAAGTAGTTGCACCTTACTAAGTTACACCGAACTCTGGCACACGTGTTTGATTGCTCTTCTCCCACAGAGGGCCACAGTACACAAGAAACATTGTGCATGAACCTCTACTGTGCTGGTGTAAAAAAGATCCAACCCACAGTTCGGGTGTGACCCTTGATGTGTTCACTTTCATCATTACACTGCTGTAATACAATGCTGGTTGAGCATCTGCAATAATGAATTCCAGTGTCTTCGGACACACATTTACACGTGATGTCGTGGGAGATTGTGAAGTAACTGCAATACACACAGAACATTCCTGGTGATGTGTGCCAGTCTCAAATGAGAGCACAAATGTTGTGCTGCATCGAGCATGTCAAAAGCTGTATGGCAGGCACTCAAAGAAATGTGTCACTACAAGATGTAGAATCTGGGTCCAGCAAGGAGCATGCATTGAGTTTCCGATCATTAGGACACCAATGGCATTCGAACTGTGGTCTACCACGACCAAGCCCAGCTCTAGCTCTGAGGGACATAGATACCCTTGGACCATTAGCTCCACTTTCTCCCACAGACTCCCTTCTCTGTGGCTTTTGCCATCAAAGTCCTGCATTCACAAAGTGATCACTTAAGGAGAAGGTGAGCAAGTGTGATGATGCAGGCAGGTAGACTATGATGTTGCCACAGGTCCATATGAACATGGTGAGATGGGCTTTCTTTCCCACTGCAAGAGGAAACAGTCTAATGTTAAGGGCAGAGTCCACAACCAACAATGTCATCACTTTTGCAGAGAGCAAACATATTCCAGGTTGGAGCCCCTGCTATTCTGGTTGTGATTACGTAATTTACTGAGACTAAACTGATACATTTATGGATGAAGGCTTTGTCTTGAGCTGATAGTAATTCCACTAGGAACATGTAAATACCCTTGGCACACTTATACATTCTGAAGGTCTGACACAAGAAATACCCAGGATGATGCTCGGTGTTTACTGGCTTGTGGGACTTTGCTGTATTTAGTGTCCTTCGTGTGTTCTTGATTAATGTCAGGCTTCAGATGGCCAACAGTTTGATGCCACAGATTGTGGGTCACAACACAAACCTGTTTTGTCTGCACAATGAACAATACAATACAATGAACCAGTGTCTGCCACCCAGACTCATGCTAGTGTTGGGCTTGGAGTCTGAGAGTTTACTTGTCCCTGGATGAACATTTTCCATACCCTGTGTCTCTCAGTTTTACCCTCTGTGTCCAGTAAAAGACATCAGTCAGTGTTTCCGTATGAGGAAGGATACCATGATCTCAGTTATCATGACGATGGCCATCATCAGAGTCCAAGTCCATAGGACCACTGGAAGGAGTGATGGTGCAATGCATGCGCAAGGTGGTGGTGAGACTCTGTGCTCCTCTGAAACCTTACTCTGGCCCTGATCTGTTCCTGAGTACTGCCATTCAGAGGAGTCCTAATGTTGCTTTTGTGGACTAAACTCTCTGTGGAACTTCATCAGACCCTGCCACAGTGGAAGAAGTACTGTGATCCTTTGTAGCATGGATGGTGTGGCGCATGTCCACTTGTGCCAGACACCGATAAGAGGGCAAGCGGCTTACACGAGGACTTTAATGACATCCCAGAGATGACAGTAATAGCTGGCAGGAGCAGTGGCTGGGTGGTCAGCATGGTGCATATAGTTACTGGACACGCGCTCCCATACACAGTACATGCAATGGTCGGCATTTCAGGACATTTCCTTAGCACTGACACGTTTGCTGGGCAGCACTGAGGATATGTTCATTACTGTGTATGTGTTTGACTCACACATCATGGGTGTTGGGAGGCTGACAGTCTGCAGTCTGTGGTGATATTGCATTACTCAAATGTGTGACCATCCGATATCTGCACATTTCACAAGTTTCCCTGGTGTAAGTGAGGTCCAAGAAATAACAGGTAATGTGCGGGTCAGTGCAAACATTTTTGCTGTCCTAGATAAACTACCATATTTCCAAGTCCTTTCCATCAGTCATCTCATGTTGGGCCAGAGCTCCATTGAAGCTCTTGCAGGCAGCTGGTGACTGTGTCATTGGACTAAAGGTGCACTCACTGACGAGGCTCAAAAGGTTGAAACCAGTTTGGGGTAGATTGTGTTCATCTGGAGGAGGCGTGGCCTGGCAGTTCAGGCTGGATTGTTTCTATTGGAGCAGGACCAAGGTTGATTTACACATGGCTGGTCTCTGTCTTGAGTATCATAGCGGACACAAAAATGATGGACGGTGGCTGAGATTAAATTAAGCATTCCACCCGATTGTTTTTTTGCTTTTCTAAAATACTTTTTGGTGCCAGCACAAAGGCCACAAATGTGTGCTTGTTTTCAACAAATGCTGTAAAAGTGACCTTGTTGCTACGTTAAAGGGAGTTTCCAAATGGCAAAACATCACTTTGCCTGGGGCTCATAAGCCTCATAAGATGCTCGTAACGGACAAGATTACAAGTCAAAGTTTGAAGCTGCTTGTAGGGGAACAGATAGCAGGGGCCTCCTTGGAGAGCTCCTAGTGGCATGGTAGTGGAATATTTAGGTTTAAATCTCATACTACAACAAATATCAGAGCAAAACTGCATCTCATCCCAGCACTCAGTTCTCCCCAATAGTACAGAGGCCTGAGAAGACTTTGGCCATCATTTCCAGCACCCCCAAAACAATGTGTTTCTCTCTACTGTAAAAGGACAGATATCCTGAAACACATGTCTAGAGATACACAGCACTGGCTGCACCAACAGGAGTGAAAACTAAAGACTGTCACTGGAGTGTTATCATGCACTGCATTTACCATGGTGCAATGGGGCGAACTGAGTGCTGGATGTGAGGCAGTGTGCTACCACCTTCTTTTTATATGTTTACCACACTTAAAATCCGCGTATAAATTCCTTGTTGATATATTATATGTATAATATATGTATAATATATGTATAGGCTGGCAGGTTTGAAGCCACACAATGTTCAACGCCCAAAACGTACAATGTGTAGGCTGTCTATAGTAGAAGACACCGGTGGGGCATCCAGGTGTTGCTCAGGCTTATTTTAAGGCTTCTTTTCAGACTTTGGAAAAATCCTTTTTAGTTTCTTGTTTAGTTTCTTGGCTCTTCACGCATGGTTCTTTCCAAAATCGTCGCCACTTTTGTAAACGAAGTAAGGCCCTTGTAGGTAATCAGTCCTGTAGCCAGTAGTGTAGATTATGTAGGTTTATTCAGTTACAGGTAAGATGGTACAGCCCCACCGCGAGCAACATCCTGCTGCTCCGCCCCACTCATTCCTACTGACCACTCATCCAAACCATGCACTCATGAACATTCTATTGCATCACACTCACACAGGCTGAGCAGCAAGGAACCAGGAGATCACAGAATACAACATATTTCCTTCCTCCAGAAAACAAAATAAACAACAGGATGCAGGGTGAACGAAAATGCACGTCCAGTAAAAATGTAAGCAATCCTAAATTACAAGAAAGATCACATTCAATAAATTATTTCACTCCTTAAACTGTAAAGAAAGATCACATCATAAAAATAAAATCACGTCAATCACATTACATGAATCATTAAATTCCTAGAATAGAAAACGAAGCTCATTGTAAAGATATATCACACATAAAGATTACATACTATATATCTTTATCTCCTGTGAGAGAACCCCAGATATATATATACGGCAGGATGCAACCTCACAGCAGGATGCAACCTCACACACCCCACAACTTCACACACTGCAGGACCCACGACAGAACACACTGCAGGACCACTACAGCACTCCTCGCTGGACAAAGGAACGCAAATGTCCCCACTACAGCACACATTTCACTGGACAAAGGAAAGCAAATGTTCCCACTACAGCACACATCTCGCTGGACAAAGGAACACACAGGTTCCCACTACAGCACACATCTCGCTAGACAAAGGAACCCTCATGTTCCCACACTATGGTATCTTCCAACCATAGACATTCCTACTAAAGGAAAACATCAATCGGGGTATTATCCCGATGATCAGGGTATTATCTCACCCCCAAACCATTCCCACACACAGGGAATCATGCAATGGGTATTTTCCAACCCAGTAGTCACACACAGTCACAACATGAGGTTTAACACAACATACTACCACACACAGTTACAAAACTAGTCCTAACTCAAACACACCCCTTGACCTAAAGGATGTTCACTGTTCAACTCAAAACGCAATACGCAATAAAACTGCCCAAAAAAACAACATACACTCATCCAAAACTGCAACTACATCCACATACTGCCCACCTTAATCACTCACCACAGCAGACAATAGCCCTTGAGCATGGTAAACCATTACGAATAACTCTTGATGACAATGTGTACCGGCATAGTTGTAGAAAAATATATTGTGTCACTAACAGTTGCTACCAAAACATTTAAATGGCCGGTGAGAGACTTCTCACCCGAGGCCACCCTCAAAATAGCATCAGCATGAATCCGCCCGTGACCGCAGATCAGCTCTTGTGCAACAACTCCTCCTGACGACAGACCCTGAGCACCTGCATGCAGTTGTATGATAGACACCAGCACAAAATGTCTAACGCCGCCTGAAACCAATGTGCTGTAAATTGCAGAAAGCGCTGATGCGTAGCAACCGGCAAGTCAGTACAGGGATTGCATCATATAAATGCCGCCTCATAACGTTCAAGGTGCACCAGTACTTGTAATGATAATTCTCTTGTCGACCATCCCTCAAAACATCAGCCCCAAAACCTGTAGCTGATGAACTCTTCCTCATGCTTACATCCCCAATGTTGCTAAGATATGGCACTGGAATCACTACACTGGGTGTGGCCTCCACACCAATGAACTGCTGTTAGAGGATGCCCTGAGGTCACAACCGGATTGCGTTGACAAAGCTACATCCAGCATGGCCGCACTCGTCACAGGAGCCGCCTCATGTAACAGCCGGATCATGCAGCTGGATTATGCCCACAGTGCTGCTTCCAGGACGGGCGATACGTCACAGCAGTGTCTCACAGCTACGACATTGCAGCTATAAGACCCAACAGGTGCGTCCTTCAAATTTTCAAATGTCCACAAATGGTTTCCTCCAGCGCAGTGGATATAACACCCAGCCAAACACTCTCCGAGGCCAGACTAAGCCCCCGAATACATTGTTTGTGTTAACGCACAAAGCAGGCAATGTCCCACACTACGGCGACTTGATTATCCATGATATTTCCATTGCTTGCCCCAGACGGCTTCACAACACAGATTGCCAGTTCACTGTAGATGCACAGTCCGAGCACAAATAATGGTGTGCTGCACAAGTTACATGCTGCCCAAGTTACTGGTTCCTCTCCTGAGTTGCACTGCCGCATACACTGCCAATTACTCACGGACAAAACTTGAAGCTAGTTGAACACGAGTCTTGCTTCAGCTGTGCCAAAGGTCACAACTCTCAAAAATAATTCACAGCACGAGTTCCTTCACTACTTGCTGTGCTGTTTGCATGTTAGCACTACCGGTTGGCTGCAAATACACTTTCACTTCAATGTTGCTGGTTAGTTTTAAAGTCAAAGATGCCAGTTCACTTCAATGATGTAGGCTGACTGTAGGTTGGCTGTCTTCAGGCCACACAGGTCAAACATCAAATCTTCAATTCAGTAGGCTGTGTGCAGGCTGGCAGGTTTGAAGCCACACAATGTTCAACGCCCAAAGCGTACAATGTGTAGGCTGTCTGTTGTAGAATACACCGGTGGGGCATCCAGGGCGTTGCTCAGGCTTATTTTAAGGCTGCTTGTCAGACTCTGGAAAAATCCTTTTTAGTTTCTAGTTTAATTTCCTGGCTCTTCACGCGTGGTTCTTTCCAAAATCGTTGCCACTTTTGTAAACGAAGTAAGGCCCTTGTAGGTAATCAGTCCAGTAGCAGGTAGTGTAGATTATGTAGGTTTATTCAGTTACAGGTAAGATGGTATAGCCCCACCGCGAGCAACATCCTGCTGCTCCGCCCCACTCATTCCTACTGACCACTCATCCAAACCATGTACTCATGAACATTCTATTACATCACACTCACACAGGCTGAGCAGCAAGGAGCTAGGAGATCACAGAATACAACAATAGGTCCATACACAACATTGACAGAATGGAAGAAGCCAGGCTCTGTCACGGTACCTACAACTTTAATTGGCCAGTTCCAAGCTCAGGATCTGAACCAATCAGTGGATCAGATTGTGGCTGTTGTAATTTAATTGGCTCATTGTGATTAAAAGAAGATGCATCCGATGTAGACTGGCCGTGAGTCTCCCTGATTCAACCCTGCTTTGGCTAGGGTGGACGATGGGCCTGGCTGAGAACCCTGGCGCTGACCTCTGCCCAGCGTATCTTTGTGCGCAAGACTGAGGCGACGCGTAATTCTGAGATATCTCAATAGTCACCACGGAGTAGCCAACTAAATAACAAACTGTGGATGAGGGGGTATCGTGGGGCACTAGAAGGGTCTTGCTGGGGGTTCTTGGCAGGATCATTGGGAGGAAAACCCAAAACACCATACTTGAAAATCTTCAAATCTGCCCTGCATTATTGAACAAAAAGTGCTTCAGAAATTAGAAAATCTGACAATGAAGCTTTGGTTCCTGATTTTAGTGCAGCCTCATTTCATAAACATGCCACCACCCATCCTCCAGAAGGCAGAGCAGGGATAGCACCGATCAGATGGTGGTATACCTGCTTTCATCCCCTCTCGAGACCCACCAAACTCTGCTATGTAAGTCTTGGGTTGTGGTGTTAGCCATTGTGTGTGTTCTTGGGCTGATGATGCAGAATGGTGTCCTTGGTCCCCCAAAGCTGCCAGGGGCTGTGGCCCCCCACATCCACCTCAGCAGGGCTCAGACAATAGCCTGGGCTCCCCCTGGTGGCCTCCATGCATGTTCAGTCGGCCTGGGGAACCCATGGGAGAGGACTCCCACCGTCCTTCCACCCCAAGGAACCATGGCGATCCTAAGGATTGCCTACCCTGGAGGGCACAAGGCACCCCATCACCGACAAAGGTGGGATTCTTATGACTCCCTTGGTGATACTACCTTCTGTCAGTGGTGGGGTGCCTTCCGAACCGCAGAAAAGGTAATGCTTAGGAATAATATGATGCCCTGAGGCCACCGGTCTCTGGGGACCCCCCAAGATTCCTTCGGCACTGCCATGAATGCAGAATTCCTCAGCCCCCCCTGCTGGGCTTTAATGTAGGGGTGTTGCTCCCAAAACAGCCACATGAGCCTGGATGTGCCACATGAGTCTTCCTTGGTCTCACCTATGCCTGAGTGCTGCTCTTTCTTGCCTGCCGGGGGGCAGCACATGCAGCGGGGGCAGCAGCCAGTAAAAGTGACTGATGCTGCTTAGGGGTTTGCCCCATGAACTGCTGGAACAAAGGAAGGACCGCAGGGCAAGGAGAATGTACATGAACATCACGAGGGGACTGCTCCCTGTGAGCATTCTTCTGTGGGAACATTAGTTAATTATATTAAATATTACTAACGATAATCTGTATTTTAGATAGTGCCTCTTACTTTATATCTGCCTTTTCTAAGCACTGTAAATAAGAGATGTAGCAATTGCCACATTTAGGGCGTTCCATGGGTACTATATGGGTCTTCCCATGCAATCACCCATTGGTTTTGCAAACTCCTATCTACTAACATTGGTTGACAGGTATTACTTTAGAGAAAACTGTTCCAGCTCTGTACGCTACAGCACACATACAAACGTGGAATAGTATTACGCCATGTCTAAGCAGTCGTTTGTTCTGGAAAGGTGCCCTTCCAGTACAGAACCTAGGCTAGATATTACATAGATACACTTGCACTGTCGTGGAGGGGTGTGTGCCTGGTGCAAGGCAGCCAAAAGTGCACCAGAGTAGGGTGAGAGGGGGAAGCAGCACCATATATTTATTATGACATCTCTCTGTTCTCTCCCTTTGATACAACACACCCTGCAACTATGGTTGCCGCACTGCATCACTTTGTAAACTTGCCCTGAGGCTCTCCTGGGTTATTTGCGTGTAACCTAGTGCTAGTTAGTGGTATAACGTTCCCATATGGTAATGGGACAGGTTGTTCAATACTGTACTGTTGCTACATGCCATTTCTTGTACTGTTTTTATGGCTGTGTGTTAAAAAGGCAAACAGCAGGGCATCGAATAGTCAGACTTTCTCGACCCAAATACATAATCCAGCCACAAACGTCCATACTCCTACTTTCTCTGTGAGTTTATGGCTCTGGTTCACTGATCATGCATGCTAGGTGCTTTCTGCTCTAAATATATAATTTCCTAATAAAATTATTAAACGAACGTAGCCCTTGGTTCCACTCCGTGCTTTGCACTACATTAATAAAAACAAAAAACTGTTCTTGCTTAAGAGACCCCTAAGAAGCTCTAGAACATGGATTCTAAAAGTGACCTCACCAGACTGAGTAATTCAGGGGCAGAGAACTCCACCGCTTAGCTCCCCTCACAGAGAGGGCAGGTCCTCCTGTTCTTACTTCGTGGAAGTGTCCGGCTTCAAGGAGGCTCTCTGAGCAGGAGTGTGGTGAAGCTTTACAGGAGGATGCAGAGTGGCAGTGGGAGTTGCATACTGTTGACTTATAGGGCCTGATTTAGGGTTTGGCAGATAAAGTTATCTTCATGGGGATGGCAGACGACAATACCTCGCCACCCTGAGGGACCTCTGCCCTCAGATTTAGAGTTGGCCACCTCCAGACAACTCTCTACATTGACAGGAACTGCCATCATGGCAGTACCTGTCTATTTAGGAAAGGTTTCAAGGATGGTACTGTTAACCATGGTGAAGGCCATCAAACTTTTCTAAAGTTTTTTGTTTTTCAAAGACAAACTCCTGAATTTGGAGATTGTTTTTGAAAAAAAAAAAAAAATTGCTCCTCTGCCGTGGGAGTTATCTTCCAAGGTGTGGGAGTCATTTTGTTTTTTTCCGGTGTAAAGTCCTTTCTCTTTGGCCCTAATCTGTCGAGCGATGATAGGAAGTATTCCATTGATGGAGCCAATGGGAGCTCCATCAAAGGAATACTTAGGGCCTGATTACGAGTTTGGCAGTGCAGCACTGGGACCGCCCTTCGCCGCACCGCCAACCCCGTGGTCGGGCCGCCCGCCAGATTACAAGTATTTCTTGTGTCTGGGGGGCTTTTTTTTTTACTTTCCCACAGCGGTGCCTCTAAAAATGGGCACCACAATAAGAACGCTGTAAAGTCCATGCCGTGCAGAAACTGGTGTGCATGCACGGGGTGGGGAACATGTTGTGCCCCCCTGTGTGCATCCACATGGCATGAGGCACCAGGGAGCCCTGTAGGGCCCCCTTTGTTTCCTCACCGCCACAGTTTTCATGTCAAAACCATGGCAGAGAGGAAACTCGTACTATGGTTGGTGGGACCCTGGCGGTTCTGCCAAGCATATTGCAGCCTCCTGACTACCGCAACACTACCAGGGAGTGGTGGTTTCCTGACAGCTGCGGCTGGGCAATGGTGGCCCCACTGCCCTAATTGTAATAGGGTGGTCGGAAGACTGCCACCGCCGCACCCCAATGAGTCTGGCAGTCCGTGGACTGCCAGACTCGTAATTATGCCCTTACTGTCTACCCAACTCTAAATGAGGTGGGAGGACTGTCAATTTGGCGATCAGTGCACTGCATTGCATTTGTGCCCTGTCTGCTAAACTCTAAATCAGGCCCGTAGTATGGCAAGGCTCTTGTGTACTTGAAAACCTTTCCAAAAACACCTGCATGGCGTCATTTTATAATTTTACTTGAGAGTACATCTCTTTTCATAGGCTTGTTGTGAAATATTCAGAGAAGGAACATCTGGAAGAAGTAGCAGACAACCACAAACTTGCACATTTGAGGGTATTCATAAGCATCTCACAGGTAGTTTCTGAACCTGAAAAAGCCTGAGATGTTTATACTTTAAAAGACAAGAACATGTTTTCCAATGTCGGAACAAACATGAAAAATAGCACATGCAAATGCACTTTTGCATTAAACCTTTTCATTCAAAAATGTTCAAATGTTACGTTTCTAAATGTACACGCGTGTGAATACTTCTTATGCTTCCAAGAAAGTCAGAAATATGTTCCAAATGTAAGAGTAACCCTAGAAAGCAAATTTCTAACAAAATAATTAGGAACTGGATTTTGCCTTCATAATATATATTTATTGTGCCTATGTCCACTTAGGTATACAAAACATCTGTGAACGGATTCTCTGTAAGCAAGAGAGGCAAAGACTGCCCAGTTCTTTAATTTGTGAAAGCCAAAATGTGTATCTGAAACATGCAGAGTTGACTGCAGGAACAATGTTTTTCTTCCACTGCTGCTCAGAATCCACCCACAGAACATATTGACTGTACTAACGCTTGCAGCATCAGAAGAGGTTTAACAGTTTAAAGTGATACGCTCAAAACTGTGCCTACGTAGGCTCTGTGGGTCTAATTAGACTTTTCACAAGTGGGAGGAGGGCTGCTGGGTCTGTCTGCACCAGGCCCTGCAATTGTCCGGGCCCCAAGCTGCCACTGCAAAATACATTTAAATATCACGCACGCAGGCCTGGTCTTCTTGCATGATATATTCACGACAGATAACGGCAGCCGCCTCTAGGTGGTGCTATATGCTGGAGCTACCCACGAAAGCTTTCCTGAACATTGTTTCTGTTAGGAAGGAGCTGTTCCGCCTGCAGGAAAACCCGAGAGGGATTGGTAAAAAATTTGTGACTCATCCGCCAAAAGTTTCCGAAAGTCCTAGGCCGTATTCACTAAACCATTTTCCTGATCAGCACTAAGAAAAATCAGGCAAAATTGCATTTTGCATGCACAGAAATTCACTAGAGATTTTTGACACGCACAGAGTGAGTGGTGTGAGATACAGATGGGATAAAAGAGATTCCCCAGAAAAACAGAGATAATCTACATTGCATTTAACTTTGTAAAGAGCAAAATTACAGAAGAAGAAGATTATTTTCTGCAGTCTAATGACACTAAAATGAGACCCATATGTGTCGCTGATCTCCCTTTCAAGGTGGGCAGATTGTTTTTAAGTAAACTAAAAAGTAGTCCTGGGTGACAGTTTGATTACGCAGGAGTAATTGCCATAATTTGGGAAATTTTATGTTACAAAATTATATGAAATTGTCGAGATTACGCCATTACTTCACATCAAATAATTCTGGGGAGAAATTTTAACATGAGATGTACTGTTCAGGTAACTTTTTAACCTAAGCAGCATTTCAGGTATATTTTTTTCCTGAGCGAACAATTTTATTGCAAGATGTACCATTCAGGCAATTTTTTAATGCCAGTGGCATTTCCGGGTAGACATTTCACCCAAACGGACCGTTCAGGTAATCTTTTAGTGAAAAACTACAAATCTGAATGGCGGCAGTGTTTTGAATGTGAGCAAACAGAAATCAACTCAAAATTACATTCTCGAGCTGAATTTTTAACCTAACAGACCATTTGGGTAATTTTTTCAGTGCGAGATGCATCTCACGTAAATGCGTGTGATTTCACGTAATTATTCAGTAACTTCACATGATTACCCAAAATTACATAAGTTACACCCACCACTTCTAAAAAGAAACTGATCCATATGACATCATCACTTTCAAAAGCAAAGTGCATTGGCCAGCAATGGCAGTGAGAACATTCTCTAAGTTCCTTCTAACCGGTGGCGTTTCACGGCCCATTCAAGTACTTTGCCATACTTCGGCTGGGGTGGGACTCGGTCCCCCAGTCCACCATGCGCCTGAGGGGCGGGGCCAGCATCAACGTGCTAAAAGCGCATCATCAGACCCGCAGCGCAGGACACACGTGGGACGTGCCCAGGCATGCGCCTGGTGAAGACAGGGCCAAGACGGGCCTGTTTTTGCCCGTCATCACCCAGAAGAGGCCAGGCCCACTCTCTTTAGCCCCTATGCTGGCCATTGTTATCATGTGTGACATTGTTGATCTTCCTGGGATTAGTTTTGTCTGCAGTCGGAAAAGTGTTGATATCGAGGAGTCCATCAACAATTGTCTAAGGGTGGTCACTTGACTTGGTTCGTTCTGTAAGTAGGAGTCTTCCTTAGCAACCATTGTAATCTGCATCAAATCCACAGCACTAACGCTGTATTCCGGCTATTCATTTAAATGAAAATCTCCAACCCTGCCTAATTGTAATTAAGTGTAATTATGAGGAAAAGGAAAAATCTGGATAATGATAGCGGCCAAAAGGGGAAGTTAGCCAAAACATCCCCAAGCGGCAACAGTACATTAGAAGCCATAAATGTCTTAATAGAAGAGGTAGAGGGCATATTAGGTGATGTTAATGTTAATGTTAATGATATTTATACAGCGCAGCTGCTACCCGAAGGTGTCCTGGCGCTAGTTATATCTCCTGTGGCCAAAGAAAGAAGTTCATTGGGCAAAGAGCCAGGTCTTTAGGCTTTTCCTGAAAGCCAAGAGGTTCGTGATGCATCTTAACTGGAACGGCAGATCGTTCCAGGCCTTGGCCGCACTGTAAGTGAAACTTCTGCCTCCCCATCGAACTTTTTTTTATGCGTGGCACTGAGACCAACCTAGCCCCTAATGAGCGAAGTGGCCTTTTCGGTGTGTACCAGTGGAGATACTGTTTTAGGTAGTCAGGACCTGACCCATGCAGCGCCTTGAAGACCAGGCACAGGGCTTTAAAGCGTACTCGGTTTCTTACCGGTAACCAGTGCAATTTGTTTATTTCCTTGGTAATGGGTGCAAACCGAGGTGTGCCCAAAAGCAGTCTGGCTGCTGCATTCTGCAGTGATTGAAGTTTATTCAGGAGCCTTTGTTGAGCATTAAGGTACAAACTATTACAGTAGTCCAATCTCGACATAACGAGAGTTGCGACCACTGTTTGTCGGCTGCTCGGGGGCAGGAACGGCAATATTTTCCTAATTGTTTTGATTACATAAAAGGTTTTAGATGCCACTGAATTAACCTGTTGCCTAAAGGTAAGACCCTCATCCATTATCACACCCAAGTTTTTCACCGTATTAGTGGGTGAGGGAGAGAGCCCATCGAGTCTGGCCACCAGTTTGGAGTCCAGAAGTTAATATTGTTTCCAAACAACATGACTTCTGTTTTACCAGTGTTGAGTTTTAGGCAATTCTCTGCCATCCAGCTCCCCACTGATAACATACACTCTTGGAATTGATTGTCTAAACCAGCCTCCTCTCCGGGTAGCAGTGACACTACAATTTGGGTGTCATCCGCATATGATGTCAAGCCAAATCCAAACGCCCTAACTATAGGCGCCAGAGAGGAGACATAAACATTAAAAAGTGTGGGGCTAAGGGAAGAGCCCTGTGGAACACCGCAAGGCAGTGCAAACGGTTTTGACTGATGATCTCCAAGTGCAACAATTTGTCTCCTGCCAGATAGATAGAAAGGATCTTAAAAGGTCCCAAGCTTTCCCACGGACCCCGCATGCCTTTAGACGGTCCATCAAAATATCATGATGGACCGTATCAAAGGCAGCGGACAGATCCAACAACACCAGAACTGCCTTGCCCCCCCGATCTACAGCTCCCCTGATCTCATCTGTGGCCTTAATGAGGGCAGTCTCAGTGCTATGGCCTTTCCTAAAGCCATATTGAGAAGAGTCCAAAGCTTGTGTCTCAACTAGAAAGGCACTGAGTTGTGTATTCATATTTTTTTCTATCAGTTTCGCTGGGAGTGGAAGCCTAGAAATGGGGCGGAAGTTGTTGGGATCGTTAGGATCCAGATTGTTTTTTTTTAATAGGGGCAGGATGGAGGCTAATTTCCAACATGTAGGAAACTGCCCAGTTGCATACATGTCATTAAAAATTGGTAATAGCAGCGATGCGATAGGGATCGGAGCCAGCTTGGCCACTGCCACTGGACATGGGTCATAGGGTGACCCTGAGTTTGCAGCCGTGAATCAGAGCAGAATAAGAGATTAGGAGCTAAACCTAAAATAACTCACTATTTCAAGGAAAAGAATAAGAAAGCTATCCCTGTAAGCGATCATGTTCCAAGCCAAGTTACTACCAACATTGATCTGTCCACTGAACCAAAGTTGTTGCGCGACTCACCCATTGCTGTAACAACTCAATCCCCCTTGGCCCCACCAAGTCAAGAACCAATTGAAGTGCCAATCGTAATCAACACCCCTTGTACGAATCGGTATGCTCCACTTGTGCTGGAAAAGGGTGAAAACCATGACTTTAAAACTTCTGATCCAGCTAAAGATAAGGGTATGAAAATGGAGTGGGCCCTAGCACAGGTTACTTCCATAAAGGAAGACCTGAAAGTCCCAACAGGGGCCGGGCAATCTCTCAGCTCCTTGATAGAGGGCCTCCAACAATCCAATATAGAGCTCGTAAGAAAGCAAGAACAATCTCCAGATGGAAAAAGGGTAGCCAACCAAGACCATGCAAATTGCCAGCTAGGTGGATGTTCCTCAAAGTTTAATGGAGCAGATGGGAAAAAAATCACTTGGTATTTCTTTCTCTGTAAAAATCTCACAGTCATCCTATCCCTATCACAGCAAAGATGAACAAATACCAACTAACATAGGCATAGAAACTGGCAGTACACAGCAACAAAGACCAAGGGAGGGCAACAACATATCCGCTCCTATGTTTATGTCTACTGACTACCCCTCAAATTTTTGGAACCAGCACAGTTTTCCAAATCTGGACTTCCCCCGGAACGTACTGTCACTTTCCCCAAAAGGCAGGTCATATATTCCGCCATTAAATCTGCAGGGAGGAATAATTTACATGACAGGGGTTCCTAGATTAGCTCTCGACCAGAGAGAATCACCAGACTCCTTAATTAATAAGATCCCCCATTACATTCATCACAAAAGCGATTGCCTTTCATTCCTACACTCAGATGTGCATTCAGCCCACTATTCGGTGCTGTTATGACAATATAAAATTGATTATAAGCATTCAGGCCATTGTTTACGGTCTTTTGGCAATGGAAGCTCGCTCTTTCCCACCCCTTGGCTCAGCAATTCAGTTTAAAACAGTGCCAGACTTTACAACTCATGTTAATGATTGCTCTTTAATTCACAGCAAGAAGGCTTCACGTATACTGCCAGGCCAAGTTAAACATATGGATGCCAGTGCGAGTACCATTAGGGCGAGTCCAAAAACCTCATCATCAGGCTTGGCCAGCAGAGTGCCATGGCAAGTGGTTGACACGCAAGGCTTTGGGAAGCAAACTTTCACCGATCATTGCAAAAGCACCGTCAGTATCTCTTCATCGTTGAAAGAAATTGAAAGACTGTGCACTAATCCTAATAGCAACACCACTTCTGATTACTCAAGCAGCTCAGTAATAGCTATTCAATCTGGAGCTCCAGCGTCTTATTGTTCCAATGAACATCAAGAGGCTTCTCCTTCTGATCTCCTGGATTCTGATAAAGTAGTGTAGAAGATTCTTTCATGGAATTTAGCCGGACTAAAGCAAAAACTAATGGAACCCGACTGCATGTCCCGCTTTGATTCAGGAGAGAGGCCCTCCAGTTGGGGCTTTATTAGTTTGGGTGAAAAACTCATTGAGTTGTAAAATCACCAAACTCAATGGAACCATTCCTGACCTTCTCAGTCTTCAATTATATATAGATAACACCTGCCTTTATCTTTTTAATGTTTATAATAGGCCTATGGGTAAGAATAAGGAATCTTATATCTTAACACTCTTAATCAGATAAGTTCCCTGTCCCATGAAGCCCATTATAATAGTAGCAGATGACTTCAATGTAACAATAGAAGCCCTGGATAGCTGTGTCTCAACCATTTTTGATGAGGAGGATGCTTTATGGAATATTCAAAGAGTAGGTATCTCCCAAGCAAAGAAATGCTCAACTTTGGCAGTACAGCTTTTGGGTATTACATTAAGAACAGGGCTAAGAGCCTACAATGGGAGATCCCTATCAGATCAAGAATGCGCCTTGACCTATAAACGTGAGAATAGCTCTAGTAGAATCGATTACATATTTCTCCCCCTGCATTTATGGTCTTATATGGGCGACATGTCCATAGCTGAAAGGGGAGACAGCAACCACAACACCCTGAAATTGGAGCTCATTGGGCTATTCAAATTTTGTCTGGAAGTAACGAAGCCTAGTTTTTGGGGGAATGCAGTCCTCTCTAACAACACAAAAGGCTTTAAAATGTGAGTACGCCCAGGCTCATCCTGAAATCCTGTAACAGGTCTACACTGGTGTAGGCATTGCCATGGAAACAATTAACAATTTGCTTGAAGAGTGTGCAGTCCCTAGTTAAATTATAAAAGTTCATGAGAATTTGTGTTGGTGAGGGAACTGTTCTCTAGAGAACATGGGAAACCACCAAAAGATTGCCCAAAACAGCATCTTTGGTACAATGCCAAGAGTAGGACAGCATAAGCTCATCTCCAATGGTTACATAAAAGCAGGAGAACAAAGTTGTGTTCCAGAGGCTCAAAAAATGTACAAGGCCGAGCTAAACCAAGCCCGTATTGCCTGGGAAACAAAGGTCTGGGCAGATTTAACTCGTGCAGCAAAGTTAAGGGACTCAAAAGCATTTTGGGCCATTCTGGTGCATGGCAATCGCTCTGCAACTACCTCAGTAGCTTTCCACATTAGACCACGCAAATGGGTTAACCATTTCTCAGAGCTATACCACACAGGTTACCAGTGATCAAGATACCAAGACCAGTGAAATTGTTTTTACTATTACTCAGGGGCAAGCAGATACTCTAGAACTCTCCCTTGCAGACTCATTTGGGCATTGAAGTCAATTGTTCCTAACAAAGCCCCGGGCCCAGATTGTATTCCCTTTAACTTGTGCGCTTCAGAACCAGATATTTGGGCCACATATTTAAATCTCATCACGAGTGCAATCCTAAAAGGGGGTCCAATACCTAAGCCCTGGCATAATGCAGAGATCGTCACGATTTATAAGAAAGGTCAACGGGACGACCCCAGGAATTACAGGCCTATCAGCCTAATAGATGGGCTCCAAAAGATTTTCTGTTGACAGGTCCTGGGAAAATAGTCAGATTGGGCATTGACACACAACATATTCACTAATCTGCAAGTGGGCTTTTGCCCCAAAGTAAGTACTTTAGGTCAAATCTTTAGGTTTAACTTGATCTATTGGAAAACCGTTTTACTTGGAAAATGCCACTTATATGTCATATTAGTTGACCTTAAGTCAGCCTTCGATATGGTTCCATGACCTAAACTGTGGCAAGTTCTTGGCAACATGTGAGTTCCAACTAATTTTTTAGAAATCTTAATAAAGATCCATAAGAATAATCAAGCGCAGGTGAGATATGGGAGGGACGGGGAACAAACAGAAGCTTCTAAAACAGAGAAGGGAGATCAGCAAGGCTGTGTTTTAGCCCCAACTCTCTTCTCTCCATTTGTAAATGACCTGGCGGAAACCTTGGATTTTCAAAATAATGATGCTCCCAGGATTAGTGTTGCAAAATATCCAATGCTATTATTTGCGGATGACACCCTCCTTATTTCAAAGACCACAAGAGGCCTCCAAGCAATTTTGAACCACTTTCTGATTTTCTGTACTGACCGGGGTTTAGAGTTGAATATAAATAAGACTAAATATATGATGTTCAAACCCTACAAATCAACTAGACCAAGATAATTGCCAATAAAACACCCTTAGAGCAGGGGCAATCCTACGGATGGCAATGAAGCTGAAAACAATAAGCGTAGCACCTGCATTAGAGGTATACAAGGTTAGGGCAAAAAGTGCCGCTCTATACGGGGCAGAACTCTGGGGCTACACAGCTACCAGTGAGTTATCAGTAGTAGAGAAGACGTTTCTCAAGCGTTTAACGAATCTCCCATATGGTTCTCCAACTGTTCCATTAATGCAGGACATGGGTTTATACCCCATCTCATTTGCTAGTCAGTCAAGACCATTACTATTTTGGCACAGGATATGGTCAACACCAGAGCCCAAATATTAAAGAGCACCCCTCAGAGAGATTTTAAAAACAGCTGGACATCTGAGAATTCCTTGGTTGTCGTATGTGAGGAAAACATTTCAGTCTCTAAAACTTGAGAATCTCTGGGACTGTCCAGCTGGCTCACATTCGACACCAAGGCAAGTGATAAAAGATCGGTGCAGAGAACATTTCTGTGGAGAAACAGGCAAAGACTGCAAATCAGGGAGCCTGACAGATGAATTCTTTGACCATAAGATTGTTCCACTCTACGTACCTACACTAGATGTCATCCAAGGTTCCCTCCCCAGACAGCTATACTTAAAGTTTAGGTATGGGACTCTGACTATGCTGGAGTTCACAGCTAGATGGGCAACAGCCAAGAATTACAAAACTACCCGCCCCGTTTGTGGCAATGCTCCAGAATCATTAGAACGTGTTGTATTTTTCTGTGAGGCCTATAAATTTTCAAGAAGAAAGTGGATCATTCCATTATGTCATTTATTAGGCATAAGGTCTCTCTATCCAGCTTTGAGAATATTGAAAACTGATACATGGGAGGTGATTGTTGTCCGTCTAGCTACATTTTTACATGCTGCATGGATAATCCGCAGTTAGCGGAAGGAACGTCACTTGGAAAATCATTCGTAGTTAATCCAAAACTATTTGGTATTTTAGAAGAACTATCCGGATACAGTGTACAGTGATCCAGTTACTACAAAAGTTTACTTCTTCTGGGTTTCATAAAGGTTCCTGCTAATTTTATACTTTTATTAGCTTTTATCCAATATAGTATGGATTACTTTCCTTCAGGAATTTAAAATATGAATTATTGTGTACAGCTAGATTGTGGTAAATCTGATTTTATTAGAATGTTGTAGCTGATTATATGATAATGTATTTGGATTTTACATTCTTTTAACTACTGCAATCACAATAAATGTGCTAATTTTATGCGTGTTTTATGGATTTTAATCCAAAATAAACAGCTATTTCTACTACTGCATATATTATGTTAAAACGTACAGCCTATATAGATAAGAAGTAAACAGTTTAACCAGCAACATGTGTAAAATGTTTGCAAAAGGATACACTGTGCACGTAAATTAGAGCAAAATGTAAATACACACAGGATTGTGCACCCACCATGTTAACTGCACAAATAACGAAAGATTGAAAGCATGACTAAATTCAGGAAAAACCATGTATAGGCATTTTATTTGGGTCAGTGGTGGCTTTAGGGAGATGTAACGCGACAAGCTCACAGCGCTGCATTTTGAAAATTCTGAAGTGGTTAAAGGCACCGCCTGCAAAGTTCCTTTAGTGCCCAGCAATTTTCAAGCAATAATAAAAATGTCAGATAAGTCTGATGATTAATGTACTTGTTCCAGAGATCTCGGTTTTGTCCTGAAGTAGCACAGTGGGATAATGTGCCTCCTGCAAAGCACTACGTGTAACACGCAGATCACAGAATTGTATTTTTATCCAGATAGCTAAATGGGTTACTGCTTTTGCCACAGAGGTCCTTTTGTTACTTGCAGCTCATAAGTTATAATCGTCAGTGGTGGTTTCTTCATTAGGGTGGGGGAGCATCGCCCCCCTCCCCCGCTGTGAGCCGCGCTAACCATGAAAAATAAAATGTCAATGAAATGATTTTATTGCTATTTTATTTTTCACTATGGAGTGCCACAGCCGACAGCCTACCCCCAAGTCAGGAGAATTAGGGACGTGTCCTCTGCTGGAGCAGTGGCTTGATTGTACGCTCCAAAGTGCGCATGTCACTTTGGCCATCTGTCTTGCACCGGCCAGAGTGACATGCCCACTTTGCAGCTCTCCACCCAGCTGTCTTAGACAGCTGGTTGGAGAACAAGAACAGGCCTCTAGGGCCTGTAGGAGCATTCAGCCAACCAACTTAATCCAATCCCGGTGCTTTTTCCATGCTGGTTAACAGCATGAGAGCAGTGTCAGGATTGGTTAGGGGATCATCCTTTACGCATCAGACTGCAGAGGAATACCAAGGAGGACGTGGAGCATGTGCGAAAGTACAATTTTATTTTATTTTATTTATTAGAAATGTATAATGCACGTAAGTGTAGAGATTAAGTTAGTGGTTATTTTTTTAGGTGTTTTGGTTGCAGGGGATGTTTTTATTTGGGCTTTTGAAGGGAGGGGATGGTTGTTTTTGCCTTTTGAAGGGAGGTGTTGTTTAATTTTGGTTTTTGAGAAACGGTGGGGCACTTCGCTCGCCCGACCTCTTTCTAAGGCTACCAGCCGCCCCTGATCATCCTACTACAGCAGCATGCAAAGAGCAGCATGCAAACTGCAAAGCATGGCTTTAGAACCTTATTGTTTATCCCCCATCTTTCATTATTCTACGGCTGCCGCAAAGGATTTCTTTGGATAGTAATACATTCCTATTGGTAAGGCCATACCCAACCACTACGTTTCATTTGAAATACTGAGTTTATGTTTCTCCAGACCAAGCGCTCGTGACATAATACCCGTATGGACGACATGTGACTCCTTCACCTCGTAATCAACATTGTCTTAGGTAATATTTCCTATACAGTGACTTACACACTTATATGAGTCATTGTCTCTGCTTAATATGCACATATGTGTACAATGTAAAGTGCTCTGACACCTTACAATGGGATGAGTAACACTAGAAAAGAAATTAAATGCATGCAAGAGAGAGGATATGGATAGATGAGGGGCACCGTTGGAGGGTGGTAGGGAGGGAATCCGTGGAGAAGGAGGTCATTGGGGGGAGGCGCCAACAGAGATGGTCACATCGGGCACCACCAGTGCAAAGTCGGCCTGACTTGGTTCACTGCATCTGTATCTAGGTCTAGAAGACACCCCAGACCCAATGGACGTATTGTTGTTCTATGGAAAAAGATTTAAAATATTTTGCTGAAATATCCAGAAATTGGTTTTTTCAGTTCATGGGGAGCGCTTCAGCTAGCAAAATTCGATTTTAATTTGAAAATCTGCAAAGTTGTTTGCTGTAAAAAATGTCCCTTAATACACAATTCTAAAGATCAGCACTCATTTGCGAGAGTTGGCAGAAATAAGTTTCGCAGAAAAAATAAAGTATATTATGGAAACAATCTGCATTAACTACTGAGAGCATGGATTTTCAGTAATTTTGGGAAAGGCAAAACATTTTATGCCAGTTTATTGTGCAGTGATTTGGTAGTCTGTGGCTACTACTGGATGCCGATGTGTTTTCGAATTTCGGCCTATTCATTTTCATATTGTATTATATATCATGAGAATCATCTCTTGATCAGGTACTCGTGTTGCCTAAAGTAGAGAGGCTGTTCTATGGTCCGGGGAGGGCTGTGGTTCTCTGCATATTTTGCACACTGTGATCGCGCTGTTTTAAAAAAAAAACGTTCTTTTAACTTTACTGCATTTTAAAAGTGACTTACTTTTTAATTCAATTAGAAGCCTTTCGCTTCCGCCTTCGGTTGGTGCCTAGCGCTGATTGGCTGACCTTTGCCAATCAGACGCTAGCCGGGAGGAGCCAGTTGTTGCCCCCCGGCTATTTGTTGCACGCCGCAGCGCAGACGCGCGATTCTTTATCAGGTACTCATGCTGCCTAAAGTATAGAGGCTGTTCTATGGCCCGGGGAGGGCTGTGGTTCTCTGCATATTTTGCACACTGTGATCGCGCTGTTTTTAAAAAAACGTTCTTTTAACTTTACTGCATTTTAAAAGCGACTTGCTTTATAATTCAATTAGAAGCCTTTCGCTTCCGCCTTCGGTTGGTGCCTGGTGCTGATTGGCTCACCTTCGCCAATCAGACACTAGCCGGTAGGAGCCAGTTGTTGCCCCCCGGCTATTTGATGCATGCCGCAGTGCGAATGTGCAACGGGCGCGCGCAGCGGGCATGCCGCTGGCGCGCCAAAGGCAAGCCCCTCTGCGCCCATCCGCGCCTGGACGATGCCAGGCACTCTGCCCGACTAAATAGACATAAGCTCTCCTATTCGCGTGATGAACTTCTGTCTATCAAGGCACAATGCACTATGTGTACCAATCACGCCTGGTCCCCACTGGGGGGCCCCCTTAACTGCATACAATGTGCATTCAAAATAAGGTTGGGTGGTTCAAGCTCAACTCCACCTCCCCACATCTCTGAGTTCAGGTTTCTCAGCTTGAATTGTCGGTCCCCAGCCAAACATCATGCAGAGGTATTTGACCTATTACTAGGGGAATCTCCGGATGAGCTGTTCTTAACCAAAACCTGGCTGACACAGGACTCTGTTGCCGAACCTTGGTTAGCACTACCTCAGGGTTATGCTATGAAGCAATTAAATAGAGTCAATAACAGAGGAGGGGGCATTGCGATAATCTTCAAAGAGTCCTACCATTGCAGTTTCATTGGGGAGGATATCCCAGATTGTGAAAGTGCCCTTTTTAAAATTACCCTAAACCACAATCTTACAGTTTCCGGTCTGCTCATATATCGACCGCCAGGGCCATCTAAAGCTTTCAGGGAAGATCTGGTAAATAAGGTCGCTATATTGGCCAGTAAATTGGCAAATTTTAATATCCTTGGAGATCTCAATCTACATCTGGAAGAGGACCACAAGTAGGAGATTGCTAGTATTTTAGCGGATCTAGAGGCTTGCCAGCTGTGGCAATGCGTTGCCAGCAACACGCATTTAGCAGGGCGCCTGCTGGACCCTGTATTCTCCAATTTGCCCTCCATAAAGGTTCTCCCTCCTCTTCCCATGGCTTGGTCGGACCATTTCCTTGTCACCATATCCCTGCGATGGCAAAGAAATCCACTACAGATCTATCCCCAGCCTGCATTACAGAGACCTTGGCACAGATTAGATGCCGACCACTTACCGGATCTATGGCAAATTCAAAAACCCCAGCTACCCTCCGATATAGAGGCAGCAAATGTCCTTTTTCAGGACTGGCTTTTACATGCCCTTGATAGCTGCATTCCTGCCAAACTGATTTATAGGAGAAGAGCTCAGTCCAATCCTTGGTTCAATGAGTCTCTGACTCTTGCGGGAAAAAAACTGCAAGCAACTTGAGCATGCTTGGAGACGCTCATATGACCTAGAGGCCAAAAATCAGTATCGTGCATTCGTCAAGGCTTATCACAAGCTGACTCAGAAGGCCAGGGCCGAGTATATTGCCTCCAAAATTAAAGAGAGCAATAATCCCTCAAAAACGATCTTCTCCCTTCTCAAGGTTATGAAGAGTGCGAATTCGCAACAGAATCGCCCATCACCGCTTCTAATCAGTGTGATGAGTTGGCAAGTTACTTCATGAACAAGGTGGAGAAGATTTATAATAATTTTCCAACTGCAAATGCTAACATGGATTGTACGGGAGGGTTAAGGGACAACGCGAACAGGGTTGGAAGAACATTGCTCTCCTTTCCTCTATTATCCCTTCCAGAGATTGAGTCTCTTTGCAATAAAATTAAATCAGGCTCCCCAGCAGACCCAATGAAACCGGATCAACTCCGTAAGTTTCAAAAACATCTTCTACCAGTCTGCTGTGAGCTGATTAACTTATCCCTGACCTCAGCGTCTGTACCACTCGCATGGAAGCATGCCAAAATAACACCGCTATTAAAAAAACCTTCTTTGGAGCCATCCAAGCCTGAAAACTATCGCCCCATATCTCGGCTCCCTTTCTTGGCCAAAGCCACTGAATCCCATGTGAACTCCGTCCTCACAGAGTTTGTAGAGTCCAATGAGATATTGGACTCCTCACAAAACAGTTTCAGATCACGCCACAGTACAGAATCCGCCCTGTTGGCAGTGACGGAGCAACTTCGAAGCACTTTGAATTAAGGCAACTCCGTGGCTCTAATTCTCATTGACCTCAGCGCCGCCTTTGATACAGTATCCCACGAGATCTTACTGCGCCGCCTGCAGGGGATAGGTATCGAGGGTGCGGCCTTGGCCTGGTTCAGACCCTTTTTGGATGGTAGAACATTCCAGGTCTCTGTACCACCTCACTGTTCGCAAGAGTACGCCATCCACCACGGAGTCCCGCAGGGATCGATTTTGAGCCCTACGCTCTTTAATATCTATCTGCAACCTCTTGTAGTAGTAGCAAAAAATAAAGGGCTGTCATTAGTACCAGCGGTAGGTTCTATGCCGCACGCTCATGCCCTTACACGCATGCTGCCATTGTTCTTAAATAAATGCACTTTGCACTTCAGCAATACCAAGACTCGTGCAGGAAAGCTGCTTTTTTAATAATCGTTCTGGTAATAACTTTCTAATTGTTTTAACTGCGACGCTAGCGCTAAGTGAATTTACCTGCTTCTCTGTGTTCTATGCCCCGTTCCACCGCGGCTGGTGCCGTTTGTAGTGGAGGGCAGATTTGAACCGGAAATTCCAGACTGACTTCCGGATCAGAGGAGGCAGTCACTTGCGTGCGCGCCAAACTCCCTGCCACTTTGTATAAATTCAGGATGCAGCAGCGGACGCGCACATACCAGCGGTAGGTTCTATGCCGCACGCTCATGCCCTTACACGCATGCTGCCATTGTTCTTAAATAAATGCACTTTGCACTTCAGCAATACCAAGACTCGTGCAGGAAAGCTGCTTTTTTAATAATCGTTCTGGTAATAACTTTCTAATTGTTTTAACTGCGACGCTAGCGCGAAGTGAATTTACCTGCTTCTCTGTGTTCTATGCCCCGTTCCACCGCGGCTGGTGCCGTTTGTAGTGGAGGGCAGATTTGAACCGGAAATTCCAGACTGACTTCCGGATCAGAGGAGGCAGTCACTTGCGTGCGCGCCAAACTCCCTGCCACTTTGTATAAATTCAGGATGCAGCAGCGGACGCGCACATACCAGCGGTAGGTTCTATGCCGCACGCTCATGCCCTTACACGCATGCTGCCATTGTTCTTAAATAAATGCACTTTGCACTTCAGCAATACCAAGACTCGTGCAGGAAAGCTGCTTTTTTAATAATCGTTCTGGTAATAACTTTCTAATTGTTTTAACTGCGACGCTAGCGCGAAGTGAATTTACCTGCTTCTCTGTGTTCTATGCCCCGTTCCACCGCGGCTGGTGCCGTTTGTAGTGGAGGGCAGATTTGAACCGGAAATTCCAGACTGACTTCCGGATCAGAGGAGGCAGTCACTTGCGTGCGCGCCAAACTCCCTGCCACTTTGTATAAATTCAGGATGCAGCAGCGGACGCGCACTTACCAGCGGTAGGTTCTATGCCGCACGCTCATGCCCTTACACGCATGCTGCCATTGTTCTTAAATAAATGCACTTTGCACTTCAGCAATAGCAAGACTCGTGCAGGAAAGCTGCTTTTTTAATAATCGTTCTGGTAATAACTTTCTAATTGTTTTAACTGCGACGCTAGCGCGAAGTGAATTTACCTGCTTCTCTGTGTTCTATGCCCCGTTCCACCGCGGCTGGTGCCGTTTGTAGTGGAGGGCAGATTTGAACCGGAAATTCCAGACTGACTTCCGGATCAGAGGAGGCAGTCACTTGCGTGCGCGCCAAACTCCCTGCCACTTTGTATAAATTCAGGATGCAGCAGCGGACGCGCAGCGGTCGCGCGCAGCGGGCGCGCCTAAGGCAAGCCCGTCTGCGACCGTCTGCGCCTAGACCGAGCCGAGGGCCATTACCCCTGTTCGCTACACTCCAAAAGCAGGTACAAGACTGACGTATTCCAATGTCACTCTTATGGACCTCAATAGAACATTTTTAAAACTCCCCTGTCGTCAGCTCGACCTATCCAATGAACTTAAGTCATGTCCTCATTGTAATGCAAAGTTCCTCTTTACTAAAATTAAAGCACGCTCCACAGAAAAACATACCCCATATGGACAATCATCAGCCCCTAAGACAGTTACAGGCTTGCTTATTAATACCCGCTCCCTAATAAAACACAACATAGAATTTGCGGAGTTATTGACCTCACACAAAGTAGATATGGCCTTTGTGACTGAAACCTGGGCAAATAGCACCTCTGATTGTGATCTGGCCCTAGCTATACCCCAAGGATTCTCAATCATCAAAAATGATAGACAAGATAGATGGGGAGGTGGACTAGCGATCATAATCAACAATTCCCTGGAATTCAAAGGATCCCCGGCAGGAAGTTGCTCTGATTGCGAACTACTCTCCTTTAGAATCACTCTGAGTACTAATTACACTTTCAATGGCTCATTACTGTATAGACCTCCCAGCTCAAAAAGCAAAAGTAAATTCGAGGAAATTATCAGCCGAGTAATAGAATCAAGCACCAATTCAGAGGACTACTGTATATTAGGTGATTTTAATTACCACCTTGAAGATTTAAAAGACCATAATTCAGCATCACTAATAGAGATGATGTCTAATGCTTCATTGGAACAGAAAGTATTGCACCCCACACATGATGCTGGTCATACTCTGGATGGGCTTTTCACATCCAATCCCCACCTTAGAATTCAAGAAATCCTGCCAATTCCATGGTCAGACCATAGAGCCATTTTGTTCACAATAACCACCACACATCACATCTCCAGCACGCACATACCCCATAAGATAATTAGAGGTCGTAACTGGAGGAATATTGACCCCCAACAGATGCAACACACTCTGGCATCTTCTAAACCTGACCTAAAATATGAGGCAAATCAAGCAACAGGTAACTTTGCTAACTGGATTACATCTGCAGTAAACTTACTGGCACCAGAAAAAAGCATTACGACCAAGCGCATAAAGAAATCTGAGCCCTGGTTCTGTGTTGCCCTGCGCAAACAGAAACAACTTTGCAGACAGGCAGAGAGACGCTGGAGAAGCAACTACTCAATAACTGATAAAACTCTATATTCTCAATCTTTGAGCATCTATAAAAAGATGTTACTGGAAAAGAAAAGCAATTACTTTTCAAATAAAATCCAACAGGCAGGTAACTCCAGTAAAGCACTATTCTCAACATTGAAGAAGCTAGTCAAGCTTCCTGAACCACAAAAAAGGACATCAGCGTAGCTTTCTGCAACCAACTGGCAGGGTATTTTAAGAACAAAGTACAAATCATCTTCGAATCCCTTTCAGACTGGGAAGACGGCATGGCAGCCACTCCCGCCCCAATTTCCCTATACCCCACCAATGTCTTGGATTCGTTTAAACCACCAAACATAGAACAGATAGAGGAGGCAATTACATCAACAAAATCCGGAGCACCATCAGACCCCTGTCCTCCTAACATATTCCATATGGCACCAGACACAATCAGTGAACAACTCAGTATACTTTTTAAAGAAATAATTAGCTCGTGTGTCTTTCCAGACGTATGGAAGACAATATCTATTCTTCCACTACTGAAAAAACCCAATCTAGATCCCAATGACAATAGCAATTACAGACCGATAGCAAGGATCCCTTTTCCAGCCAAGATCCTGGAAAAAAATTTAAACATCCAATTAACAACTTTCATCTCGTCGACAGACCTGCTAGATTCTTCACAGTATGGTTTCCGACAAGGATACGGAACTGAAACCGCCTTAATCATGGCGGCAGAAGAGATCCGGGCAATACTGGACACGGGTGCCAAGGCCGCCTTGATTCTGTTGGATCTGTCGGCGGCCTTCGACACCGTGAACCATGACATCCTAATCAGGAGACTCCAGGAGGTGGGAATCAAGAACTCTGCCCAATCCTTGCTCAAATCCTTTCTGAACAACAGATACCAATATGTTCAGATAGGGGACTCCTGTTCAGAACAGTTTACTTTGCCTTGCGGGGTACCTCAGGGCTCCTCTTTGAGCCCCACCCTGTTTAACCTTTATGTGACCCCCTTAGCTAGGGTCATTAGGCAATTCGGCTTTACACTTATATCTTACGCTGATGACACCCAAATAGTGGTGTCTATTTCTAGTAAGCCTGATGAAACAGCTGAGCGTTTCAACCAATGCATGTCCCATATAAATCAATGGATGGGGACAAACTGCCTAAAACTCAATGGAACAAAAACTGAGGTACTCTTATTAGGCTCTGACACATCCTTTTGGTCACAAAACTGGTGGCCTTCTAGTATGGGCGCTGTCCCTACCCCAGTCCATAAAGTGAGGAACTTAGGTGTCATTTTTGATGACAGACTGACCTTCCAACAACAGGTAAATAAATTCGTCTCATTGGTGTTTCTCACTCTAAAATCAATCCGTAAAGTGCGCCCCTTCATTCCCCCAGAAGCAGTAAAAACGCTAGTGACGGTCCTAGCCTTGGCTAGATTGGATTATGGAAATGCACTATACTTAGGCCTTCAGAAACAACATATGGCTAAACTTCAGCGAGCACAAAACACCGCTGCCAGATTTTTGCTAGACGTTCCCAAATTCCAATCCATCTCTGAAGGTTTGAAAAAACTCCACTGGCTCACTATAAAGAAAAGAGTAGACTTTAAAGCACTATGTCTAGCATACAAAGCTGTTCACGGAAATGGACCAGCATTCTTGAAGCAACATCTTGTCTGGTACCATCCATCAAGACATCTACGCTCAGCACAGAGCAAACTCCTCCAAACACCAAAATTTAAGAAAGCTAGCTGGGGAGGAAGGAGCTTTGTCCTGGGTACTGTGAGGTTGTGGAACTCACTTCCGTTAAACATCAAAAGCTGCCCAACACTACTTGGTTTTAGAAAACTATTAAAGACATGGCTTTTTGCAAACTAAATACACCATCTCTGGCAATCTCCTCCGCAAAAGCGCCTAGACGCTCCAGGGCAATCGTGCGCTATATAAATTCTAAAATCAAATCAAATCAAATTAAAATCAAATTAGTGTCTTACGCGGATGACACCCAATTGGTTATTCCTTTTCTAAAAATTGCAAAAATAACCTCTTGAAGTTTCAGGAAGACATGCTGGCTATTACAGACTGGATGACTGCAAACTGTCTGCAGTTAAACGCCAGTAAATCTGAAATTCTACTGCTAGGGAGAGACAGTAATCTGTGGTCAGAGCAATGGTGGCCAGATGCGTTGAGGCCTGCACCCCTGCCTAAGAAGGCAGTGAAAAATTTGGGGGAATGGGTGGCCAGTGGGCTGTCTTTCGAAGCCCAGACTAAAGCGGTCGCAGGGGTTTGTTTTGGGCTTCTGCGCGGACTCAAGCCTCTTTTAGGGTTTTTTGACTCACAAACTCGCCAGACCATTATCCAAGCTACGATTTTATCTAGGTTGGATTATTGTAATTCCCTTTATCTAGGCGCTAATAAATCTGAGATCCAGTGCCTTCAAAGGGTACAAAATACGGAAGCATGCACTCTGTTTGCTCCCCCAAAATTTTGCTCAGCGTCAAAGCTTATACCTAAGCTACACTGGCTGCCTGTTGATAAAAGAATCCAGTTTGAGACATTGTGCTTTGCTCACAAAATTCTGACCAAACAAGCGCCTCCTGTTTTATCTGATCTGCTGGCGCCGTATCTACCGTGACGGACGTTACGCTCAGCCAACCAGTATTTAGCTTGCATTCCCCGAGTCCTTCAAGCTAGAGCCGGGGGTCGCTCTTTTAACCCCTTGTGTGCTCAGGACGGCCCCCGGCCATCCTACGTCACAGTGGGCGTGTGCTCAGGACGGCCGGGGGCCGTCCGAATGCCGCCGATTCCCCAGCGCGGCGCAAATTCCCCGCCTGTGCGGAAGAATTAATTAGTGGGCGGAGTTCGGAGTGTCCCCGGCCGTCCTCCGCACACGCCTACCATGACGTAGGACGGCCCGGGCCGTCCTGAGCACGCAAGGGGTTACGCCCCCTAATTAAACCCCGCACCGCAGCGGAATTCGCGCCGCAGGGAAGGGGTTAAGGCATTGGCATCCGGACTCTGGAATTCTCTTCCGGTGTCTATCAGAGGTATTCAGAACCATCTAGCTTTTAGAAAGGCTATAAAAACCTGGTTATTCCCGACCTAATCTCACTTCCTCGCTGCTTTTCCATCTTGCAACGTGTTACCTGGGTAGCGCTGGGACGCCCCGTCGCTGGGGCAGCCATGCGCTGTACAAATCTTTCTAACATAACATTACATAATTCTATTCCTGACCCATATTTAATGTTGTGTGAATGATAATTATACTGGTCAACCGTACGAAGTTGACACATCTTGTATTTCCAGAATTTGCAAAAGTTTGTATACGTGCACAATCTACGCTGCTGAGGAAGGTTTCAGCAAAAGAAAATATTTGCAAGAGAATTTTCTAGAAAAATTCACCTGCAGTAAGATTTTTGCTGTGTTATTCTCTGTGAAATAAAAGCTTAGTGGGAATTTCCACCTTATTTTTATTTTATTTTTCGAAGCTCATAAAGATTACAAATATTAAATCATATGTTGAAGAAATAAATTGAAGGGAAGCCTGGTAGTTTCGTGCAATGCTATTTGTGCATGTTTTTCCATTAACGCAATCGTTTCTGATGATAATTGCCAATTGCGTTGGTTAAAACAATCTCCACTTCCGGAGAGTGCAGCTTATCGGACTAATGAGCACGTGCGTCAAGACCTTTGAACCTGCCTCAGTGGCACAGGTAGACCTTTTGCCGCCCGTGGCGGTCCCTGCGTTTGCCGCTCCGCGACGGCCGCAGGTAAGAGCGGGGTGGGGATGGTGGTTGGGGGGTGGTGGCGGCTAAAGTGCTGCCGCCCCCCAAGCGCGGACCGCCCCCCTGCCTGTCTGCAAGTCCCTGTCCTCATCATCCATGCCTTCTGTACACTGAGGCCACCCTCACGGTGACTGATGTCACTGTATTCACGGAAGATTGCTAGACATTTTATAAACCAGTCTTATTACTTGCATTTTTACATAGCGCCTTCAATCACAGGTTTGCCATTTCTAAGCAATAATAGTGACATTGTGTTCCATTTATCAGGTCTTCGGGGAATGACCAACACTCGTTTCATGTAATAGGCTGTGGGATCAGGAAATGGCTCGACCTGCCACCTGAGAAGGCTGCCTGTAGGGTCACTAGTCTGTCTACAGACACCAACCTCACACATTTCATGCACTGGGTATCTGCACTGCACAGAGTCCGAGAACTTTCTTCTTCAAGACTCTGAACTGTTTAAAGGGCCATCGGGTGTGGAGAGAAAGGGGTGTGGGGAGAGGATGTAGCCTTACGGCTAGAGCAGTCGACCTCGGAGCTGGGGACCTGGGTTTGAGTCTCGGCAACGACGCTCAACATCCTGTGATTCTGGGTAAATCACTTAATCTCCCCGTGCCTAACAAAAATGAATGTGTCCATCTGTAACAAAACTGGTGCTATGTAAAGCGCTCTGATACCTGATATCTTCGGGTCTGGTTCACGCTATATAAAACTCTAAAATAGAGAAGAAACAGTTCTCTTTGTCTAGTGCTGCATCGCTAACAATCACCAACAGTAGGCATTCCAGAATGTTGCTTTCTTTGATGATGTTAGTTGGGGTTTCAAAACCTATTGTGACATCAGTCACTGAAAGGGCCCTTTAAACTGTCTCCTCAGGTCCAGATTTACTTTAAGCCTTATGGCTCAGGAGCTATCCTGCTGTAAAAATGTACAAAGAACATAACAAATGAAGAAAAAAATAGATGCTGCCAGCGCTGCCCATGTCATGGCGGTTTATTTTGCATGGGGGCGAGTGGCAACACAGAGGGAGCGCCTAAGGGGGGCAATATGGACGGAGGGTGTGGGGTAAAAAGCGGTATGGCGCATCCAGTGCTAGCCACGTCATGGCCCTTTTTTTCTATTGCAGGCAGGGTTGCGCGTGGGAGTCAACACGGAGGTAAGCGGTAGAGAAGGCAGGGGGTGGGAGAACAACAACACAAATAGCAGGTGGGGTGGGAGGAATGAGGTTTATTTTAATGCTTTTTACGGGTTAAGCAGGGAACAGTATCAGCTGTATGGGTTATCTAAAAGGACAGCACCTATAATCCAGGCGGACAAGTGTCTAGAAATATACAGTTGGCAATTTTTTAGAGAACATGAAATAACCCAACCTGCTCCCCCAAGGCTGTATTCCAATGTTGTCGCCACTCCAGATCACTATCTGTCCAAAAAAACACCTGGTCCCACTGTCATACTTCAATCAGGAATCGGGATTCTTAATCATATGGCCTGACAAAGTCTCTGATCAACCCGGGTATATATTCAGCAGATAATAATATCGCCCAAGACGATTCCACATTAACAAAGATCTGTCTTCCGGAATACACCTCGCAAGGTAATAACAACATGTAGAGTCTGGGTAACATTGTCAAACTTCTGCCCTCACACCCAAATCTCCCTCACTTATACTCTAATAACAAAGGGGCATATTATCAACGGCCAGCGATAATTATCGCTGGCCGTGCTTAGCGATAGATTTCTTATCGCTGGCTATCTCCGGAAATTATCGCCCTGGTAGCGCGTTATTAACAACACGCTTCTCCAGGGCGATACAAATTCCAGAGATAGCGAGGTTATCGCCGTTTTGCAGGGAACAACGCTGGTTTTCCAGCGATGTTCCCTGCAAAACGGCGATAACCTTGCTGATACGACCCTGTGGTCGTATCAGCACAATCCACCCCCTATGTTAGGGATGGCTAAGTCGGGATAATAGCAGACGTTAGATTTTGGCGAAAACGGCCGTTTTTGCCAAAATCTAACGTCTGCTATCATCCTGTGGGCTGCCTTGTAAATATCGCGATGTGCACATCGGCGATATTTACAACGTAGCCCATCTGGGGTACGCCCAGTAACGCCCACCTTGCATCTCATTAGAGATGCAGGATGGGCGTTGGGGGAAAGGGCGATAGTGCAGGGATTCACGCGATAGCGTGACCTTGCTGATTAGGCGATAGAATTATCGCCGCTTTCCGTCCGAAAACGGACGCTAAAGCGGCGATAATTGACTATCGCCTGGTTGTTGATATGCCCCATAGTTGCTATAAAGTTCATCCCTCCAAATATACTAGCCCAATAAGGAAGCAACTTCAGTGACATGGTCTACCCAATCAGCAGTCAACATAACCTGTGAAAATTATAAAATCTTAGAGGAGTGAGGCATACCGATTACCCTTCCAGCACAGGTCAGCAGTCAACCCTCTGTTGACCGAGGCAAAACTCAAAGGCACATGGGCTTCGAGCAAACCCCAAACCCACCATCTCTTCTTAGAAATGCGCTTGTCCTCCTGCAATCAACAGCCACCACTAAACCACAAATATGAATCTTCTCCACTCACAATCAAGCAGGGAGATGCTGCATGTTCACAAATCCAACAGCTGAAAACGCTCAGGAGGATTGGGGATGGCTTGCTGCTATCTTATTCAAAATGGTGTTCAAGTCAACATGTACCTGAGTAACTGTGTGCACAGCTATGTGTCTTAAGCAATATTTTTTACAATCTTTACATAGTAATAACACAAATTATGACCACATAGTCAATCAACATTTCTTAAAGTTTTCATTGATTCACATATGTCATTCTGACAAATCATCCATAATAATTCAATCAAATTCGCTTCAATGTGAACAAACAGCAACTAAAAATGCAAAAAATACAAAATACAAAATCACGTGGTTGATGGACACATTCTTCTTCAGTGTGACTCCGTCTTATTCATGCGTGCCCTATGCATTTCGGGACACGTAGTCCCTTCTTCAGGGGCCTTGACACAAACGGAGTTAAGCAGGTGCCAACCTCATAGGAACAGTTTCACTCACTGAGATCTTAAATATCCAAAATGTTTGCCACATTTTAACCACTGATGCTGGACCCGGTTACTCCTGCGAGTTCACAGTTTGCTTCACGGTAACGGAGACTAACCGCGGGTGTACGTTTGGCTGGGAACTCGCAGGAGGAAGAAGGCTGAATCACCGGAGACAGACGATTTTTAAGTAACCAGGTCCAGCATCAGTGGTTAAAACTTGGCAAACATTTTGGATATTTAAGATCTCAGTGAGTGAAACTGTTCCTATGAGGTTGGCACCTGCTTAACTCCGTTTTGTGGCAAGGCCCCTGAAGAAGGGACGTGTCCCGAAATGCATAGGACACGCATGAAATAGACGGAGTCACACCGAAGAAAAATGTGTCCATCAACCACATGATTTTGTATTTTGTATTTTTTGTATTTTTAGTAGCTGTTTGAACACATTGAAGCGAATTTGATTGAATTATTATGGATGATTTGTCAGAATGACATATGTGAATCAATGAAAACTTTAAGAAATGTTGATTGACCATGTGGTCATAATTTGTGTTATCACAATGTAAAGATTGTAAAAAATATTGCTTAAGACACATAGCTGTGCACACAGTTACTCAGGTACATGTTGACTTGAACACCATTTTGAATATTCACAATGGGGGACCGGCAGCCTCCAAATACTGTGTAGCACGCAAAACGGTTTCTAGTGAGTTTGGTCAAAAACCTACACACAGAGGACTTACAATAATCACGGAGTGCGCCATTGAAACCAATTCTCATATTGCTGCCATCTTAGCCAGACCCCTATCCAACTGACTTGCATGTAAAGGGCACACCAGTGTAAAGTCAAACCTGAAAAATGCCAGCTTCACTTATATCCCAAATTTCCTGGAATGTGACATGTCTTGACAAACTCCTAACGGACCACAAAGCCATGTCCTTCTTAACATCATATGATATTGTATGCATCCAGGAATCCTGGTGAGTTGTGGAAACCCCACTGTAAGGCTAGTATACATTTTTTCCACCTGCCACCAGACAGCATATTAAGGGACATGCAAGGGGAGGCCTAGACATCCTTTTAACGTCTTGCTGGGACTTTGTAGCTTCTGAGTACGCCCCCGGACATACAGACTTTCTATGTATTGAGGTTAAAAACTGGAGCTACAATCCTGCAAAAGTAAACTATTCCTGCTAAACGTGTATATCCATCCAATAACCTCACAGAAAAAACAAAAGGTGAAGGAGCTAGAGCAGCTAATACTGGATATTAGACATAACCATCCCAAATCCCATCTCCTTTTGACCAAAGATTTAATCTAAATATACTCCATTATCCTTTTCGCAGTTCCTCTGAAGAAACAGCAGATGCTCTGTAGTTGATTCCATCGCAGGCAACAATTCCACAAAGTACCGATTTGGCAGTACGCACTCTGATAGCAACTCTAGAGAGAATGTCCCGCAAGCATTGAATGGTCTCTTTCCGGAAGATCAACCACCTTATTTTACACAATTTTCCTCAAAAAGATCTGCTGTTTTAGATTACACATTTTGTTCAATCCCACTGATCATCTCTATTAAGTCTTTTTCCATCATCTTGCGCTGTGAAAGTGATCATATGCCCCAGAGCCTACTAATAAAAAATTACAGCAATGAACACATCACTTTAAGGTCTATTAGCTCAAACGACACTCATCACAACCAGAGATGCATTTAATGGAGCTCGGAAGTTGCTACAAATTATACCATCTGGAAAACATCATTATCAAAACGGAACCCTCCCTCGTGGCATACAGTTCATGATTAGGAGCTCTTTGTACAGCACCTACTCTTTGCTTTGACCAGCAGCAACAGTGTAGTCCAAATATAGGGCCCTGCAGACCCCTCTCTTTGCATCCCTGATTTACAAATGATCTTAAGATTCAGAAGCGATCTCTTAACAAAAAGATAAGGTCGCACAAATCTGGGCTTAGCACTGTCCAACCTGAGGAGATGCACATCCTACGCAGCAGATATAAAAAACTAATTTGGCAAGCAAAATAAAGATATAAGGAAGCCCTCCAGATAGAGCTTTTTCTGGCCTGCCATAACAAGAATCCAAAGGAGTTTTGGATCATCATCAATCGCTTCAGCAGAGAGACGGATCCCACTAAATTAAAGGGGAATAACTTCTTCTCTGAAAACTGGATTCAACACATCAATACTCTTTTCAAAGCCAAACCAGAAGGTCCCAACCTGCATCTTAGCTATAGTAAGCCTTACTCCTCCCACCGGAGTCCTGGGGCTAAAGATGCACAAACTCCTCAATATGCATACATTTTTACTGCCAAAAGAATAGCAAACCTGATCCAGAAAGGTATAGCTGATGGCGCCCCGGGCTCCAATGACATCCCTGTCTCAGTTTATAAGCAGGATGTTGAGTTTTGGTCCATGTTGATGGAAAACCTGTTTAAAATCTGCCTTGCCACCGAATCCATCCCTTCATCCTGGCATGGATTGATCCTACAACCCATTTATAAAAAGGGCCAAGTGGCGAGCCCTGACAGCTACAGCCTTAGAGCCTTCTTGGATGTTGAGGCTGAATATGTTGCCTCTCTTCTTCTGGAAGACTTGGATTCATAGGAAGGCTCAAAAAAGTGTTATCTCTAAACCAAACTGGGTTCAGACCCTTCTTGAGCACAATAGGCAATCTCGTGGTCATCAGGATGTTGGTGACAAAGCAGATAAGGTAAAAGGAGTTACTTTATTGTTGCTTTGTGGATTTTAGCAAGGCTTTTGACCATGTCAATTGTCAGCTCCTCTGGTCCAAACTCAAAGCCTGGTATATCCCAGAAGCACTACTTTGTGGTATTCAATTACTTTACTCCAGAGTAAAAGTGGGAAACAACACAGCATTCTTGGAAAAGGATTAAAATTGAACAAGGTGCTAAACAAGGGTGCGTCTTAGCTCCAGCCCTTTTTAATTTGCTTATGTGCGATCTGGTACCCGCACTGGATTCAATAATCGGCGATGCACCAAAATTGGTGAATAACTTCACTGCTCTATACAGTCCTTTTACGAGGAACAGTTAAGGGGGCTACAAAGTCAATGTCTTACACATGCATAGCAGCTTAAAAAAGACGAAGGTAAATTTAAAAAAAAACATTGTGATATTCTGCAGGAAAAGGAAAAAAAACAAATGCTTGGTTCCTGAACAACAGCCGCCTGATTACATCAAATTAGTATAAATGCCTGGGCCGTTGGCTGGATGACAAAGGAGGCCATTCAATTCATCTAAGCTCATTAAAACCAAAATCTGCTTCACTACAATTTGCGTTTCAAGCCATCCTCAAGCACACCAAACAGCCTACCCTCCAACCTCTGCAGAAGATAGTAAAGGCCAAACTCATATCTACAATGGGGTAGGCGCAGAAGCCTTCCCAGGGAAACGGGGCGCCTTTTCAAATAACACTCAGAGCGCAACCTTTAGATCATTGCTCAAGCTCCCTCACTATACCACATCAGCCCAGATCAGGCTAGAGTTCATGCTGAAAGCCCATCTTTTGAAATATATGCGCTCACCACATGCTGCTGAAGAAGGCACACTGAAGAGCTTAATTTGGCTGGAAGTGCTTTCGCAAATTGTACGGCGGCCAAGACCCTTGGAAGTACGTCTTCCTTGAAGCCTTGGAACTTAAAGATGCAACATCTCTCTGGAATTTGAACCTGCCTCACCAGCAATTCAAAAACAGCTTTAAACAAAGAGGTTCATAAGAGATCCTTTGCATCTCCGGACCCTTATGTGAAGAAAACACTCGGACTTCGTCATCAGGAGCTACGCCCAAAGAGGGGCTCAAAAGCTCAGTATTGCCACCTCTGTATGGGCTGTTTCTCTTCATTAGACTTTCTGCCTTCATGGGCGTGCCGCCCCAGCAGTAATATGTGCCGACTTTGTGGCCTGCTTCCGGAGTCACTACCTCACCTGCTCTGTATATGACCCGTGTTATCCCATGAACAGCGAAGGTTTCTTCGCTGCTTCTTGATTAAACAGGGACACGGACAACACAGGCTGCCGTCGACTTCCTTCTGAAGGATGCCTACCCACAAGTAATAGCCAGCAGGATCAAATGTATGGACAGAGTAGACAATTTAGTAAGGAATTTATCCACACGCCCAATCACTTTTAGGGCCCGAGGTACATAACCCCGCTGTGCCTCCAAGGTCACGATAATGTTTAGCACGCACTTTATGATTTAGCGCTTTAGATGATTTTCTTGGTCCCCGACCATTTCTACTTTTTAGAATGTATGATCGGCAATGAAATGTTACTATGTTGAGCTCTAGCATTGCTAAATCAATAACCTTTGCCCCACAATTATTGATAGCTGCATGAGGCTGTTGTTCTTTCGTTTACCCGCTGTTGAATTTTGTTTATCCTGCCACCCCAGAAATGTATTATCCAGTTTCTGATGCTGGAAAAATGTTTAGGACAGCTGTTTGCACACTCTCTGCACTCTCAACAGAAGCGCACAGCACTTTGTTTCAGCACTTTGATATAATTCTTGGCCCTCGACCAATTTTTGCTTTTTAGAATGTATAAACAATAATGCAAACGTTTTTATGCCCAGCTCCATGTGTTTTTAATTAACAACAATTTGCACAACAATCACCATTAGTAGACTAGACTACTTCAAGATTTCTCATCCTCCAGCTATGGTTACTGGAAACTGTTATGTGGTTATGTGAGGCCCAGTCGAACACATCGCTAAATGTCCTGATACCTGATTGATGCTTTCGCTCACACTCGGTGCCATTTGCGTCTTAACTTTTCATGAACCGACAGTGATGTACGTGGTGACAATGTTTTTACTCATTCAATTTACTTCTTTATATTATTATTTTATTCTGCTGTCACTTTAATAAACTTGTTTATCTAAATAAAGTATTTAAACCATGACCTTGGAAAGGATTAGGGTCTGCAATTTTTGGAGGGGGTCAGGGTTGGCAGAAAGCAAGTTTCATGCAAAGATATTGAAAGACATTTCATGGAATTGTGGGACCAATGCTACATAGGTCATAAAAAGCCACTCAAAGGAGAAAGCTCGAGTGATTACTTCTAATTTCCCTTCATGAATGTTATGGGCTAACAGGAGCTGTGCAAAGCTAAGGCATTTAGAAAAGGGGCAGTGGATGTGCAAAAGGAAAAACATTTATTTTCTGATTCAAAAAGTAAACAAAGTTCTAATTTATTCACTACTTAGCACAAACTTCCTGAACTTCAGGTAACGTATTTCAAGCAAGCAACAAGGCAGGAGGGACTATGCAAGAAACAACATGGGAGGAGGGCTGGAGATACGGGGCAAGCAACAATGCTGAAGGGGGTGTGCAAGTAAAAGTGTGAGCAGTGGAAGGAGACTAGGCAAGGAAGCAGTACTTGAGCTATGCTCCAGGAGAGAAACACACACACCAAGAGGAAGTGAAGCAATCATGCGATGACCAAAGAAAAGCAAGGAAGTGAGAGTGACGATGAAGCCAACCAATGGGAATCAATGAGCATGTTTTTTTTAAGCCCCTTGTAAGTCTCATGGGACGTCTCAGGTGAGACCTAAAAAGTAATAAAAGTTGCTGTGCTGCATGGCGTGAAAGAGAGAGAGCAGAACAGCACTATATGTAATAAGTTGTGGCACTGTTTTCCTCTCTCCCTGAGCTGGCACACTTTTGGCTGCCATAAGCCAATGTACGCACTCTTGTGTCATAGTGCATATCCTTTAACACTTCCTGCTTTGTATGTGTGCTAAAAAATGCAAGTTACATGCAAAGTAGGAAAAACAAGGAGAAAGGAAAAATGTCACCTTGTTATGCTTGCCTCGAGGAGGCGTGGGATTTTGGCGTAAATCCCTGTCTTTTTTGTAGGTAGGGATATGCATCAAAACACATGGGAGGTTGCACAGGAGTGCCCATGCACTGCCCATGGAACGCCCTCTTGATGCAGTGTAGTGCAAAGCAGTGCATAGAGCAACTTTGTGTAAATCCTGATTTGCGTTAGATGTGTCAGGTTTGCATTACATGACGGCCATTTGAAAGTATATTGTGAGCAGTGGTTAATTGTAGCCAGTGGTTGCCAGTTGGGCCACTGGCACTCATTTTTGGGGACCAGCATTTATTTTTCCTCAACAGACATTTCCTAAGCGCAAGAGAAGGAAAAACACACAAACTAGAAAAAAGGAGGGAGAGAAAGACAAAAAAGCCATCAAAGGGAGAAACAAGGAACTTGCAAGAGTAAAATAAAGAGGCAGGCAGTGTCTGGCAGTGGATTAAAGAGACCCGAGGTGGATTCAGGACTACGCAGACTTGGTATTTGGTGCTGTGACATTTAATAGCACTGACCAGGCTTCTGAGCAGTGCTTTGGGCACAGGCACATTTAAGCACTGGTTGTGAGCCTTTTGCTTCTCCTGTAAGAGGATCCAAGTTCATTGATACAGAATTTGATGAGGGTAGTTTGGCCTTGAGTGGCCACGTATGGGCAGCATGACTTGCGCATCAGTGTCTGTTTGAGGGTCTATTCCTTCAATCCTTTTATTTCATATTGGCTAAAGACCCATACATTTATATCACTCTGATAAGATTCATGAGAGCCTGATGGAAGCGGCCATTTACGTCAAGTAAAACCAGACAAGAGAGAAGAATAGGCATAAGAGATGGTGGTAGGCGTGGCAGGGCATATTTAATCTCATTCTGTTCAATGGGGTAATCAATAGGGTAAGCCCTATCCCTGCATACAACTTGGGCAACACAAATATATATATATATATATGATTCTATAATGCCCATTTCTAATCTGGTCTATGTATTGTCTATACTATAGCTGCAGCTTGAATGGGCAGTCTTTGAACACATCTATTGTCTTATGGTCCAAACAGAGACATCTGCCGGCCTGTGGCCACAACCATTAAGTCACTTGCCCCTTTGCTAGGTTAAACCTAGTTTGTCTATCTATTTGGAATGTGTACACTCTAAAGAAAGCATCCCGCGGGACGGATATGCATTCTCTATTTGACTTTAACAGTGAAAAAAGTATTTGCTTGAATTTCTTTATATGCCAAAAAACTGCCCATCTAGCTGATATGGAAAAGTTGTCCAATTAAAGGAGTTTGAGTGAGAATTGGTCTGGCGCCACCAGAAGCACAGTAATGGGAGAGAGGATACGCACTACTCTGTTCCTGAAGATCTTCTGGAGAACTTATGAAGTCAAGACCAGTTCCATCGAAAAGCCATCTCTGGTGGAGGCGGCCAGACTAATCCTGGAATGTTTCGCACCCCACACATTTGTAGGTACGCACCCAGTAGCTCCCGACTCCAAGAAGCCGGAACACATTGAGACATGAAAATCTATTAAATCCTGGCTGTTTACAACACATGGCCTCTAGGTCATCTTCAACAACAACAACAATGAGCAGGAAGGCATTGGGAACAAAGAGAAGACATGCAGGCCTATAGGGAAAGCACACCGATTGCCTACAGAAAATGGCCACCGACCACATGATCACAAGAGAACACATGCAGGCCTATGGGGAAAGCACACTGGCTGGCTAGTCAAACTAATAACCAATTTCAGCTGCATTGGCCACTTTGGACACTCAAGTAAAACTCTAGAAAACCAAAAATGTTTGTTGATCAGGTTACCGCTATTTTCCTCTCCTGAACATTACACACATTTACAGAAATTCACTTGAGGTGCCAGTCACCCTATACACATCCCCATAATTTCCAGGTATGCCTCTGGCAACTCTGCCAGCTTTTTGCTGCATTTGATGAACTGGTTAGCTGCAAAAATTCCTGTGACATTTATTACTACACAGAAACAGTTGTCAATAATAATAATGCCAGACCTGACATTTCTACAATACTTTACAGACAGTGTAATATCTGACTTAAAGTGGGAGTAACAATATTCCTAAATGGAGTTGAACCAATCTACTTCCTGTTGGTAGATGCGTCCAGAGAGTGCACATATTGTATAGGGGACTAAAGCCCTGTACTAGAAGAGCATCCGGATGAAAGCTCTCGTGGAATGATGGGCCTTTCTGTCAGACCTTATTTAGACTTTTTCATTTTTTGGTGTGGCATTAGCAAAACCTTTTGATTTTATTAAAATCATGTATATAGTACTTACTTTTAAAGCATTAAGCCAAGCCCTCTTGATTCATTGGCCTTTTGTTGTGCCATTCACATTTTGCTTCCGCCCACCACAGCATACAGTGTGTGGAAATTGAGCAGCCACTTGAGTCATAGGCCCTTTTTGCTGTGGGTGACAGCATTCTGCTTGTGCAAAAAATGCCCTTCTACCCGCCCCCCTCTAAAAAAACAGTCCTTGAGCATCCAAGACAGAGCTTATGTTTTTTTTTATTTTTACAATTTTCTTTTTTATTGTGGGTGGGCTTGGAATCTCTTCAGACACTACCACTGGACCCTCGCTGCCACTTGCTAGGCAACCGCATCCCGTGTGGGCACTGCAAGCGTCGTACATTTTTAAATGGTTTTAATCCCATTCAAAAAAGATCATCATGCCATGCATGACCAGGAAGTTACCTTCACATCAAAGTTTTCACTTCGTGGGATTTTACATCGCAGGTAGGTCTTTATTTCACAGGCCTTTACTTTGCAGATATGTATTTTTTTAAATTGTTGAAAGTAATTATATATATATGTGCGTTTATATTATATATGTGTGAATGTTTACATATGCATATTTATAAATATGTACATGATTTTATATAATATATATATGTTAGAAGGTGGTTCTGACACTCTGGGCCGCCCGAATTTTTCGCTTTTTGAGCACCTAGTTGTTGAGCTTTTACTGTGGGAGAGCCTCATAAGTTGGGACTCACCCACAGTGAACTCATGATGAAAGAGACTGCGTGTGGATTTTACTGGTGTCCCCCTAGCTTGACTAGGCTGCTGCGCAGCAGCTGGAGTAAGGGGCACCTGGCTGGTTACATGCAGACACCTGTGTACATGCGTGTGCACACGTGTAGGGGCTGCGCAGGGGAGATTCCTGGCGTGCGCAGCCCAGGAGCAGCTACAAAGTGAATGGTGTGGCAGGACTTATGCAGAATTGGGTGGTGACATGGAATAGGCTTTATACACTGGGAAGAAACATGCCAGGGAATGTCAGTGTGTTTTACTGTGTTTTTCACTTCATTATTCCCCTATGGGGAAGTGGAGCCCGTGGGCTAGTGTCACTTTCCTAAGGCCTACAAATTCCAGACACGCACTAAAGTCCACTGTAACGGGTGTGAGAAGAAGTATTCTGCAGAGGCCAGAGTCATATTTGTACTGCTTTTGGGTCATCCAGAAATGTCATAGTTCTCTGAGTCCGCTCATAACCAGGATCTGGCTGGGGTCTGGCCCTGGCAGGTTAGATTAATGACCTTTCTTCCTAGAGCGAAGATCTTCCCTCCAAGGAGAGAAGATGGGTGGAGCTGCAGGCTAATCCATCAGCAGCTGTCACTGGGTGCCAGGCACCAAGCTGCACGAAGGGGAAGGCAGCTCTGGGGGGGGCTTTCAGAGACCATGTGGCAGGAGACCCTGGACGACGCCATTTTGAACAAACCCTGAGGCCTGGGCAGGAAGGAGGGAGCAGGGGCAGAGAAGTGATGTGTCGCTGTGTGATAGGGCAAACAGAGACTTCCTGCCAGCCCCCTCCCCAACTTCTTAAAAGGACTTGCACAGGAAGAGGAGTTCTCTCTGGGGTGTGGTCTGCTGAGGCAGAAGGTGCTGGAGCCTGGCGCAATGGGCAGTTGGAAGGAGGAACCCCCTGACTGCCCCCCAGGGCCCTAACAGCGCCAGAAGAAGAGCCCAGGACCGGTGCGCAGAAGCAGGGGCCTCTGCGCAGGGAGAAGAGAGGCCAAGGAGGAGAGCCAGGCGAAAGCTGGCGCAGGGAGCCAGCGAAGACCGCTCCCTGCTGAATCCCCCCTCTCAGAGACCCAGAGGGCAAAGGAGAGTGTTCCCAGTGGCTGGGGCTGGCCAAGAGGAGCGAGAGGAGACATAAATGAAGAAAATCGGACTCCAGGGGGCCGAGATATGCCCCCAGAAGGTAGGCGACCTTTGACCCCGCCTGGGACCGACGACGAAGCGCGTGGGCTCCGCCGCCGGTCGCAATCATGCCCCCGGGTGGGTCAGGTCCCGGGGGCTGCCCCAGGAGGAAGCAAAGTCGGGGGGCGCCGTCGTGCACCCCGTGAAGTTGCCCCAGAAGGGGGCCAGGAGCCCACGCTGGCCCCCGGTGATGCGGAAGGAGGGGGGCGGGGGAGCGCCGTCGCGCCCCCCCGCGAAAAGGTGCCCAGGGGCCAGGGACCCCATCCCCGGGCCCCGAAGAAGTAAAGTCGGGGGAGCGCCGTCGTGCCCCCCCGCGAAGAGGTGCCTAGGGGCCCGGGACCCCATCTCCGGGCCCCGAAGAAGTAAAGTCAGGGGAGCGCCGTCGCGTCCCCCCGCGAAGAGGTGCCCAGGGGCCCGGGACTCTATCCCCGGGCCCCGAAGAAGTAAAGTCGGGGGAGTGCCGTCGCGCCCCCCGCGAAGATGTGCCCAGGGGCCCGGGACCCCAACCCCGGGCCCCGAAGAAGTAAAGTCGGGGGAGCGCCGTCGCGCCCCCCGCGAAGATGTGCCCAAGGGCCCGAGACCCCATCCCCGGGCCCCAAAGAAGGTCAGGAGGGAGGAGGGGGAGGGCCGTCGCCCTCCCCCCAAGGTCTGGCGAGACCCGCAGGACCAGCGCGAGCCTCCGTGTCTGCCCGCCGGAGCGGCAGACCAGAATGCACCCGCCGGCTCCCGCGGCCACACACAAGGGTGCGGGCCGGGAGGGAGCCGGCAGGGGCAGTCGGGCGTGGGCTCCCAGCAGTCTGCCAGCACGGGGTGCCCGGGTGGGACCGGCCCCCGCAAGGAAGGGAGGAGCGGCCGGGGGCGGGCTCCCCGGGCCGCCGAAGACACTCACCGGCAGCACGGGGTCCGGGTGGGACCGGACCTCCACCGATGGCCTGGAGCGGCCGGGGGTGGGCTCCCCGAGCCGGATGAATCACCTGGGGGTCCGGGTGGGACCGGACCCTCCAACGGGAGGCAAACGCGGCAGAGGACAGACAGCGCGGCTTTCCCCGACACAGCGGGAGAGCCGCTCATCAACTATGCTGCAAATCCCATAATGCCTTGCAGGCCAGGACCGGCCTGCAAGGGCAACACAGCGTTTTCACTGCTTGTGGTGGCCCCAGGAGAACGGGGTCACCACCATATGTGTGCAAAGGTGCTGGGGGAGCTGCTGGAGAAGCGCAGTCTCCCCCCAGCACGAAGAGAAGTCCCTCCCTAAGTCACATGGGGACTTGAAAAGAATAACCCCTCAAGGGCTCAGCCAACATTTAACACCTTCTAGGCTGGAACTTATGTTTTACGGCTGAGGGTGTATTGAGAAGTGCATCACGGAGTGAAGGGCTGAGTTGGGATTTCTGGAGAAGGGCATCCCCTGGAGGTGAAGAGGTGTAATTGCACCAGAAATGCATTTACTGGGGTTAATTCTTTTAGAGGCACTGAAGGCCACATGTGTAATGTGAAGTACTTGTGTAAGGTGATGTTAAAAGCAAAGTGGGGTTATGTTGCCAGACATTCCTGCTAGGGTGTCTGGCTGTATATGCGTAATCCTGTGATTTCATCTGTGATGCCTTTAGGGGCTGTAATTGCAATGCATTCTAATGATCCACAAATGTGATGGGTACTGTCATTCTAAAGTGATGCTTAAACATGTTTTCTTGCTGCTGCGCTTAAGTGAAGAACAACCCAGACTGTTAACCCTGAAGATGTAAGGGTGCATACTGTATGGACAATATAAGATGCTCAGTCAGGGTTATGTGTCACCAGGGCAGGTGTACCTATTGTAATGCTCGTTGAGATAATGGGGGGAGGGGGGGTCGCCACTGGGATGGTGCCAGTGCGCAGGGCCCTCGCTCCAGGTTATGTTCAACACCCGGCATTAGGGGGCAAGATGATGTGCATACATGGGAGTGGTGGTACTAGACCCCACCCCCCTGCGGGAGGGGTGGAGATGTTATGCAATGTCACAAAGTAATTCCAACAGCTTATGTATATTTGTAAATTGGTGCATAGTATTGAGTAGTGTGTGTGTTTAATAAATGTACTCTTACTTTTATAAAGCAAAGTACAGACCGGACAGTCAATTATTGAGTGTTATTTCTGCGCACCTGCAAATGGCGATTACTAGCCCACACCACCTCCCTTGAGTAAGCCTCAGACTGCTCTGCAACGCTACCCTCTGAGAGTCAGGCGCTACAATTGGGTGTTTGGTTCCCAGTGAAGGACAAATGTAGTCATGTTATTTGTGCAGGCCTCACAGATACTGCCTCGTTTTCCAACAAAAATGCTATGCCAAATATGACCACCTGCACAGCAATCACAATTGTGATCGTATATGTAATGATAAAAGGTAAAATAAAATAATTTTTAAAGCAACAATACTTTAATTCATTTATGTATAATTAACTCATTTAAGTATTTTAATTAATGCATAATTATATTTAATTCAAAAAATATATTCATAAAACTTATTGTAGATATTTATTACATTACATATTAGATTACTAGAAATAGTAATATTAGTTGATATTCAGTATAAATAAATGCACATTTAGGGCTTAGGAATGGGTACAGGGGTAGTAAATAGTTTTTAAGGGCTCTGGAGAGGTAGTGCATGGCTGTAGTAAGGGGTTTTAGGACTCAGGGATCAATAGTGCATAGAGCTAGTAAGGAGCTTTTAGGGATCAGGGAAAGGTAGAGTATGGGGATAGTAAGCATTTTTTAGGGCTCTGGGATGAGTAGTGCAAAGGGATAGTAAGGTGTTTAATGACTCAGGCATTGGAAGTGCATGAGGGTAGTAGGCGGCTTTCATGGGTCATGGAACGGCTGTATATAGGAGTAGTAAGAGTTTTTAGGAATCAGATATGGGTAGTAAGAGTTTTTAGGGCCTACAGATAGGTAGTATATAGAACTAGTAAGGGTTTTTTAGGGCCCTGGAATTGCTGGAAAGTGTATTATTAGTAGTGGTATGTTGGACTTGGCCCTTTTTGGCTAAAGTTCCTTAAATTTTTTGCCTTCCTCCTAGACCTTTTTCTGACATAATGTTGCCGACTTAGATGCTTTGGGCACTTTGCCACTGATGATCACTGTCAAAGTGCAAGTGCTCCCTTTATAAAGTGTTATGGTAATTGGTTGTCCATAATTGGTATGTTTGCCTTACTAGTGAAGTCCCTAGTAAAGTGCACTATGTGTGCCAGGGATGGTAATGCAAATGCTACTAGTGGGCCTGCAGCACTAATTGTGCCACCCACACAAGTAGCCCTAAAGAGAGATCTCAGGCCTGCCACTGCAGTTCCTGCGCGCAGTTTGTTAACTGCCTTGTTGTCCTGACAAGTGCACCCACTTGCCAGGCCTTACCTTCCCTTTTTATGCACATCAGACACCCCTATAGTAGGGCCAAGGTACCCCCCTGGGCAGGGTGCAGTGTATGTGAAAGGTAGGACATGTACTGAGGTGTTTACCATGTCCTGACAGTGAAGTACTGCCAAATTCGTTTTTCACTGTTGCAAGGCCATCTTGCCCATAGGACAGAATGGGGAATGCTGTGTCCCACAAGGAACAGGGTCAAGACTGTTTTGCATATGGCTGGGTCCAAACTGGGGTGGTGGGGTGAGCAAAAGAATGATGGATTTAACACAGATCCTTGTGACTGGGGGTGAATGTTTGCATTGTCCAGCATTCCGTCCATCAATTGTTTCTTTTGCATTTGTCGCCCTAAGTGGGAAGGGTATGCCCAGACGTGGGTCCCGTGCTCACTACACCACTGGATTCAAGCTAGCCTGGCTGAAGAAGGGTGATGCCCTGAAACCGGTCCCAGGATGCTTGTTTCCGGTCCAGGGAGGACCTGGCTTGGCAGTTCGGGCTGGACTGTTCCCACAAGGAACAGGGTCAAGACTGATTTGCATATGGCTGGGTCCAAACTGGGGTGGTGTGGTGAGCAAAAGAATGATGGATTTAACCCAGATCCTTGTGACTGGGGGTGAATGTTTGCATTGTCCAGCATTCCGTCCATCAATTGTTTCTTTTGCATTTGTCGCACTAAGTGGGAAGGGTATGCCCAGACGTGGGTCCCGTGCTCACTACACCACTGGATTCAAGCTAGCCTGGCTGAAGAAGGGTGATGCCCTGAAACCGGTCCCAGGATACTTGTTTCCGGTCCAGGGAGGACCTGGCTTGGCAGTTCGGGCTGGACTGTTCCCACAAGGAACAGGGTCAAGACTGATTTGCATATGGCTGGGTCCAAACTGGGGTGGTGTGGTGAGCAAAAGAATGATGGATTTAACCCAGATCCTTGTGACTGGGGGTGAATGTTTGCATTGTCCAGCATTCCGTCCATCAATTGTTTCTTTTGCATGTGTCCCATGTTTCCAGCATATCTTCCCATAGGCATAAGATGGAGCGATGGAGTTTAGTGTGCCTGAACTCAGAATTTAATAACACATCTTTTTGTGAAGATGGTTTTTGAATTGTGTGTTTAGAAACCACGCTTTCAGAAGTGGCTGGTTTCTTGTCTTAAACCATCCTGTGTGCCTCTGCCTGGTTGTATATTGCCTGCCTGTGTTTAGACGTGACAGGGTCTGGGAAGTGTCCTGACCCCAGGGAGGAGAAGGTGAGACAGCAACAGGCTGGCCTGCATTTGATGTGAGGGGGAGGAGTAGCCCCCTGGATGGGAAGAGGGCTGTGTTGCTGCCACAAAAGGATGGCTCCACCTCCTGCTGAGCGTCTGGGCCCCAGACCCTGACTATCAAAGGAGGAGGGTGTGCACTGGCAGGAAGACACCCAGGTCTGGTTTTGGACCGAGGTCAGAGCCCCCTGAACACAAAGACTTCAAAGGCATTTAGGGGTATAAATGTAAGAGCTGAAACCCCTGAACTCAAGACTGAAATCCATATTGAAAAAGGATTGAACCTACTTGGTGCTCAAGAGGAACCTCTGCCAAAGAAGAACAGCTGAAGAGACTGAAGAGAAGGACTGCCCTTGCTGTGTTTTCTGGGGCTGGCCTGCAGTTTGCTGGTTTGACTAAGGAGAGGACAAGGGACTTTGATGTGTGCTGTGTCCCCCTGCTTGTGAGGACTTTGCTGTGTGCTGTGTCCTGAAGTTGCGTGTCTCCAAGGGCCCGAGGAGAGCTGGTCCCCTGTTGTGGAAACTCAGGAACACAAAAGTTTCCAACCGTGTCTCAGCGACGCTGTGTGCGTGGTGCTCTTGCACGCCTGAGACTGCCGTGTGGTCCGTGGTACTGTTTACGAGGTGCCCCGAGATCGCACTGCCCCCGCAGCGTGAAACATCGTCCACGCTGCTGCCTTGCTGTTGTGGCCCGAGCCGTCATCGTACCTGAGGCTGTGAGGAAGGATCACCGCCGCCGGCCCGAGCCGCAACGTGCCAAAGGATTGTGTGAAGCTAAGAACTGTGTCTCAGCGACGCTGTGTGCGTGGTGCTCTTGCACGCCTGAGACTGTCGTGTGGTCCGTGGTACTGTTTACGAGGTGCCCTGTGATCGCATTGCCCCCGCAGCGGGAAACATCGTCCACGCTGCTGTATTGCTGTTTGTGGCCCGAGCCGACATCGTAACTGAGGCTGTGAGGAAAGATCGCCGCCGGCGGCCCGAGCCGCAACGTGCTAACGGGGCACTTGAAACTGAGGACTGTGTCTCAGCGACGCTGTGTGCGTGGTGCTCTTGCACGCCTGAGACTGCCGTGTGGTCCGTGGTACTGTGTACGAGGTGCCCCGTGATCGCATTGCCCCTGCAGCGTGAAACATCGTCCACGCTGCTGTATTGCTGTTTGTGGCCCGAGCCGTCATTGTAACTGAGGCTGTGAGTAAGGATCACCGCTGCCGGCCCGAGCCGCAACGTGCTAAAGGATTTCTTGAAGCTAAGGAAGCTACAAGGTGAAAGGGATCGTGATCGTTGTTCGTCGAAAGGAATCTGCCCAAGATCATCAACGATGGAGGAGGCCGCGCCGTAACCTGTCCGGCTACAGCGTCGCCTAGCAACAGAGCCGCAACGTGATCGGGATCGCCCAGCAGGACGTCCAACGAGCGGGGAGAGAGAGAGAGCGAGGCAGCGCACCCCCCCCCAGGTAAGGCTTGGACTCCGGTCAGGAGCCGCAAGCGTGTGTGGCCTGGGGAGGCGTGCAGGAGGAGTACAAGAGTGCTCCGAGCTCTCTCCCGCTGCACCGCGCTAGACGCGCTGAGTCCCCGAGCGGCCCGGACCTGCCCAGCAGGACCGGGGCCGCCCCTGTAAGCCTAAGACCGTTGTCTCTGATGTTGGGTCCTAGTGGTGCCCGAGTTGACCGCGCAGATTGCATTACGAACCTCATTATTATTGCATTACGAACTGCCTGATTATTGCATTACGAACCGCATTATTATTGCATTACGAACTGCCTGATTCTTGCATCATGAACCCCATTATTATTGCATTACGAACTGCCTGATTCTTGCATTACGAACCGCATTATTATTGCATTACGAACTGCCTGATTCTTGCATTACGAACCGCATTATTATTGCATTACGAACTGCCTGATTCTTGCATCACGAACCGCATTATTATTGCATTACGAACTGCCTGATTCTTGCATTAAGGACTGCCCTAGTATTACATTACGAGCTGCATTACGAACTGCATAGCATTGCATTAGGACTGCATTAAAGATCGTAAATTGCTCATTAATACTGCAAGAACCTACAAGTGATTGCTGGCCTAATAACTGGCCAAGTGAATTATTACGAATACGCATATGTTGGTTTTCTATCGTTTGGTCTCATCGTATTCCTTTTTATAAAGATACTGCTATTTTTATGAAACCAGTGTGGTGTCCATTTGTGGTGTTATCACTGTGTCACTGGGAGTGTGGTTGCAAATACTTTACACATTGCCTTGGAGATAAGCCTGGCTGCTCGTGCCAAGCTACCAGGGGGTGAGCAGGGTTTATCTAAGGGTGTGTCCCTCCTTACCCTGACTAGAAGCAAGGGTCCCTATTTGGACTAAGGTACATACCTCAGCCAACAGAGACCCCCAGTTCTAACATTGGTGGTCAGCGGTTGGGGATTTGAACGTGTATTTGCAACTGACTCACAGTGATTGGTGTACATCACTAGTTTAGCGCAGACCACGACGCAACCACATATTGTGTTTTGATTTTTGGTTCTATTTTTGAGCGACCTTTAAGCCACACATCATGTCTCAAAGGAGTCAAGTAGCCAGTGAGGTTGCAGAATTGGAATTCGACATTGAGGCATTGCTTACCTACAAAGTTGATCAATTGAGACAATTCTGCAGAGCTTTGGGATGTCCCTTGAAAAGTAGCGCCAAGAAGGAGGAGCTGCAAACGGCCTTGAGGGCCTGGTGGGAAGCCAAAGAGGCTCAGGAGACAGGTGATGATGAGGTGGATGAGGATGACCCAGGGAATGGATTTGGTCCACAGGATTTGCCGGTGGAAGGAGCAGCCACAGGGGCTAGTAGTAACCATTCAGGGAGGAGCTTTTCCCCAGAGGCGCTGGAGGAAAACCAAAGGGTCAGAGAGCGCATGAATTGGAGGTTTTAAAACTTAAGGCTCAAGCAGAGGAGAAAAAGCTGCTCATTGAAAGTGAAAAGCGAGCAGAGGAGAGCAAGAACGCTCTCGCCTTGGAAGAGAAAAAGATTCTCTTAGCTCATGAGTTAAGCATGAGGGAACTGGACATTAAGGCTAAACAGGTGAAGTCCAGTTCGAATGGTGGTAGCGCACAGCCAGTGCCAGCGGGTAAGGTGTACATTCCCAAAGACTTAGTGCGAGATTACCAGAGGGGTGATGATATTAATGTGTGGTTCACGGCATATGAGATCGCACTGAGGATGAATGAGGTGCCTGAGAAGCATTGGGGGGCGGGTCTATGGAAACACTTTGAAGCTTCTGGGAGGGATGTTTTACCACCCTTAGAGAGGGCGGGAACCCTGACCTACGCCAATATGAAGGAGGCTTTATGCCTCAGGTATGGGCTCACTCCTGAACAGTACAGGCAGAAATTCAGGAACTTCAAGGAGCTGAAATCCAGTCCTTGGGGTGGGGGTGTGGATGAGTACACGCGTGCACTGGATGATTGGGTGATGGTTAGCATGGCGAATGATTTGAACTGATTGCTCAATTTGGGCCCCAGGGAGCCTCGGCTCAGTAATCATTTTTCAGAGTTGCGCCAACACCTGTTAGAGTGCGAGCTCTTTGATTCCCAGGAGCTGGCACCAGAGACAGACCCCTGGTTAAGGGACAGAGGGTCTGAAGAGGCACTAAGGGGGAATCCCAGCAGCGACTCAGAGATCTTCCGGTCCCGTGGGAGGGAAGAAGGACAGAGTGGCGCAGTCAGGTACCAGAGAAGTGGGGGGGGCGTGCAGGCTAGCACCCTGTCTCAAAGGAGAGGGAGAGAGTGTAAGCGGCGTCCCCGGGGGTCCGCAGCCCCACCCCAGAGACTGGAGGGCTCCTTAGGAGAACACCCGGTTGGAGGTCTACAACCTACTTGCCAGCTGTGCGAGGAAGAACACCTAGCGTCAGGAGGTCGTGGGGCGTCTGTAACCAGAGCTCCCGCAGTCCTGAAGGCCCAGAAGTCTAGACGAAAGGTTGAGAGGAGGTGTTCCCCAGTAGGAGAACCCGTGGGTCAGGGCCCAGCAGAAGGGCTGGGTCCCCTAGAAGTCACCAGGGTAACCCCGCATGGAGTTGGCAGGGGACAAGCACCCCTAGGGGGCCCCCGACTGCCAGGAAGTATCAGTGGAGTAGCTTAGTTGGCCCAGGGAGTAGTAACCAAGGGAACCCCCTGGGGTCAGGGAGGCATAGAACAGGAGGGTGTCCCTGCGGTAGCGGGCCCGCGTCCGGGTTCTATCGCCCCAAGCAGGAAAGTCCATCAAGGTAGTGATTGGCCTACCCTGGCTTTAGGCTGGGAGGGGGTTGTGTTGGACTTGGCCCTTTTTGGCTAAAGTTCCTTAAACTTTTTGCCTTCCTCCTAGACCTTTTTCTGACATAATGTTGCTGACTTAGATGCTTTGGGCACTTTGCCACTGCTGATCAGTGTCAAAGTGCAAGTGCTCCCTGTATAAAGTGTTATGGTAATTGGTTGTCCATAATTGGTATGTTTGCCTTACTAGTGAAGTCCCTAGTAAAGTGCACTATGTGTGCCAGGGCTGGTAATGCAAATGCTACTAGTGGGCCTGCAGCACTAATTGTGCCACCCACACAAGTAGCCCTAAAGAGAGATCTCAGGCCTGCCACTGCAGTGCCTGCGTGCAGTTTGTTAACTGCCTTGTTGTCCTGACAAGTGCACCCACTTGACAGGCCTTACCTTCCCTTTTTATACACATCAGACACCCCTATAGTAGGCCCAAGGTACCCCCCTGGGCAGGGTGCAGTGTATGTGAAAGGTAGGACATGTACTGAGGTGTGTACCATGTCCTGACAGTGAAGTACTGCCAAATTCGTTTTTCACTGTTGCAAGGCCATCTTGCCCATAGGACAGAATGGGGAATGCTGTGTCCCATGTTTCCAGCATATCTTCCCATAGGCATAAGATGGAGCGATGGAGTTTAGTGTTCCTGAACTCAGAATTTAATAACACATCATTTTGTGAAGATGGTTTTTGAATTGTGTGTTTAGAAACCACGCTTTCAGAAGTGGCTGGTTTCTTGTCTTAAACCATCCTGTGTGCCTCTGCCTGGTTGTATATTGCCTGCCTGTGTTTAGACGTGACAGGGTCTGGGAAGTGTCCTGACCCCAGGGAGGAGAAGGTGAGACAGCAACAGGCTGGCCTGCATTTGATGTGAGGGGGAGGAGTAGCCCCCTGGATGTGAAGAGGGCTGTGTTGCTGCCACAAAAGGATGGCTCCACCTCCTGCTGAGCGTCTGGGCCCCAGACCCTGACTATCAAAGGAGGAGGGTGTGCACTGGCAGGAAGACACCCAGGTCTGGTTTTGGACAGAGGTCAGAGCGCCCTGAACACAAAGACTTCAAAGGCATTTTGGGGTATAAATGTAAGAGCTGAAACCCCTGAACTCAAGACTGAAATCCATATTGAAAAAGGATTGAACCTACTTGGTGCTCAAGAGGAACCTCTGCCAAAGACGAACAGCTGAAGAGACTGAAGAGAAGGACTGCCCTTGCTGTGTGTTCTGGGGCTGGCCTGCAGTTTGCTGGTTTGACTAAGGAGAGGACAAGGGACTTTGCTGTGTGCTGTGTCCCCCTGCTTGTGAGGACTTTGCTGTGTGCTGTGTTCTGAAGTAGCGTGTCTCCAAGGGCCCGAGGAGAGCTGGTCACCTGTTGTGGAAACTCAGGAACACAAAAGTTTCCAACCGTGTCTCAGCGACGCTGTGTGCGTGGTGCTCTTGCACGCCTGAGACTGCCGTGTGGTCCGTGGTACTGTTTACGAGGTGCCCCGGGATCACACTGCCCCCGCAGCGTGAAACATCGTCCACGCTGCTGCCTTGCTGTTGTGGCCCGAGCCGTCATCGTATCTGAGGCTGTGAGGAAGGATCACCGCTGCCGGCCCGAGCCGCAACGTGCCAAAGGATTGTGTGAAGCTAAGAACTGTGTCTCAGCGACGCTGTGTGCGTGGTGCTCTTGCACGCCTGAGACTGCCGTGTGGTCCGTGGTACTGTTTACAAGGTGCCCCATGATCGCATTGCCCCCGCAGCGGGAAACACCGTCCACGCTGCTGTATTGCTGTTTGTGGCCCGAGCCGACATCGTAACTGAGGCTGTGAGGAAAGACCACCGCCGCCGGCCCGAGCCGCAACGTGCTAACGGGGCACTTGAAACTGAGGACTGTGTCTCAGCGACGCTGTGTACGTGGTGCTCTTGCATGCCTGAGACTGCCGTGTGGTCCGTGGTACTGTTTACGAGGTGCCCCGTGATTGCATTGCCCCCGCAGCGTGAAACATCGTCCACGCTGCTGTATTGCTGTTTGTGGCCCGAGCCGTCATCGTAACTGAGGCTGGGAGTAAGGATCACCGCTGCCGGCCCGGGCCGCAACGTGCTAAAGGATTTCTTGAAGCTAAGGAAGCTACAAGGTGAAAGGGATCTTGATCGTTGTTCGTCGAAAAGAATCTGCCCAAGATCATCAACGACGGAGGAGGCCGCGCCGTAACCTGTCCGGCTACAGCGTCGCCTAGCAACAGAGCCGCAACGTGATCAGGATCGCCTAGCAGGTCGTCCGACGAGCGGGGAGAGAGAGAGAGCGAGGCAGCGCACCCCCCCAGGTAAGGCTTGGACTCCGGTCGGGAGCCGCAAGCGTGTGTGGCCTGGGGAGGCGTGCAGGAGGAGTACAGGAGTGCTCCGAGCTCTCTCCCACTGCACCGCGTTAGACGCGCTGAGTCCCCGAGCGGCCCGGACCTGCCCAGCAGGAACGGGGCCGCCCCTGTAAGCCTAAGACCGTTGTCTCTGCTGTTGGGGCCTAGTGGTGCAGAGTTGACCGCGCAGATTGCATTACGAACCGCATTATTATTGCATTACGAACTGCTTGATTATTGCATTACGAACCGCATTATTATTGCATTACGAACTGCCTGATTCTTGCATCACGAACCGCATTATTATTGCATTACGAACTGCCTGATTCTTGCATTACGAACCGCATTATTGTTGCATTACGAACTGCCTGATTCTTGCATTACGAACCGCATTATTATTGCATTACGAACTGCCTGATTCTTGCATCACGAACCGCATTATTATTGCATTACGAACTGCCTGATTCTTGCATTAAGGACTGTCCTAGTATTACATTACGAGCTGCATTACGAACTGCATAGCATTGCATTAGGACTGCATTAGAGATCGTAAATTGCTCATTAATACCGCAAGAACCTACAAGTGATTGCTGGCCTAATAACCGGCCAAGTGAATTATTACGAATACGCATATGTTGGTTTTCTATCGTTTGGTCTCATCGTATTCCTTTTTTATAAAGATACTGCTATTTTTATGAAACCAGTGTGGTGTCCATTTGAGGTGTTATCACTGTGTTACTGGGAGTGTGGTTGCAAATACTTTACACATTGCCTTGGACATAAGCCTGGCTGCTCGTGCCAAGCTACCAGGGGGTGAGCAGGGGTTATCTAAGGGTGTGTCCCTCCTTACCCTGACTAGAAGCAAGGGTCCCTATTTGGACTAAGGTACATACCTCAGCCAACTAGAGACCCCCAGTTCTAACATGGTAAATATGCATCTACCACTGGCAATAAGGCCACTAACACAGTCTAGGGCTCAGTATAGGTCTCTGTAAATTATGCTCTATCCTTGGTGGCTTAGCTGCGAGCAGGCCGGCTTAACTTAGGAGACAGTTATGTAAAGCATTTAAAACACCAATTCAGTAAATAATTAAGACACAACACACATTAAAAATCCCACACAAATTTGTAAAAAATAGGAATTATTTTTATATTTAAAATTACACCAAAAACGAAAAAAATCCAATGTAGGGAACCGGAGATGAATTTTTAAAGATTTAGCACTATATAGCACTTAGAAACCTATAGCTCCACTCTGGGACATCTGGTAGCTCTTGATTGGGACCAAGTCAAAGTTTGAGCCGACTGAGATTGAGCCCTGCTTGGATACCCCTCGCTGTAGGCCTCAGTAGAGATTTTACCTTCTGGCTAGAAACTTTTCTGGAGATTTTTCTGCCGGGTCCCTCGATTCTCTTCACCAGTCCGGGTTCGATGAGGGTTCGTTGACTTGCTTTTCAGGAAGCTCCCGGTCAAACTCTAGAAGTTGGACCTTTGGAGCTTTTCAGCGGGATGAACCAGCAGGCTAGGCCAGCTTGTGGTTGAAGGTGGGCTGCTTGGCTCTCACAGTTGAGTTGGCCCCCTTAGCTGGTTTTTTTCCAAAGTTGCTCCAAACTGCTCCAAACTTCTGGAACGTTTTCCTGAAGTTCCTCTTGATGGGTCAGAGTGTCCAAAACACACTCCAAGGATCTGCAGTCTCCAAGATGGCACTTGAAAGGTTGGAACCACAATTCCCACGATGCACCTGGACAAAACCCTTACTAATCCACTGGACGCCCTCCAGGCAGGGATTCTTGGTGGTGATGGCCCAGTTGAGCTCTGTTAACCTGTAGCTTGCAGGGAGTCCACTCTTTATTCCCCTTGAAGCAAGGTAAATCCAAAGGCCAGTAGTTTCAGATAATGCAGCCGGCCCAGTTAGTCAGAGTGCAGGTCCTGATGGTGCAAATCAAGTTTGCAGCTTGGTGAGCCTTCTTCTTCTCTTAGTATCAAGCAGCAGATCTGAGAGGCTCTGCACCTCTACATATTTATTAAGTGTTTTTTGGAGTTCAGCAAGAGAGCACTCCTGTCCAGTGAAGTGCAGTGCAACACCCCAGAGCATGACCACTTCCTCCAAAGTGTATCGTGATCTTCTCCTAGAAAGCACTTTTCCTCCAAAATTCAGTATGGCAGAAATCCCAGCAGAGGAGCAAGAACTAGTTAAACCAACCTCTAGTATGGCTCATTTCCATAGCTCTCCTCCCCCTACCATCTGTAAATTCCTGCCTTAAGCCTGCCATCTGGCTGGGCCAGAGGGTCTGGGGGGGTAGATGGACCTGGGGTTCACTGCCTATCCTATTCCCCCTTTGAAGCTCCATGCTTTATGACACCTCACCCCTGCTCTCGTATTGGTGTGTAGCAGAGCTCTCTCTACCAGTAGCCTCTCACTGGGTGAGCCACTTATCACTTCATCAAAGCAGCCTGGCTAATGCTGTTAACTCCGACCAATCAGTGAAGAGCACATGAAGGCTGAACTTTGGTTTACAGACAAGAGAGTCTTATAACTTGTTTTCTGTATACTTTAGGATAAATTCAACAATATCATATTGTTGGATTTATCAATGCCATTCTCCTAAGTCCTTGAATAATATGTTTAGTTAATTACTAGAGATAGTTATGCATTAATAAATTATTGCAATGTTATCCTATGTGGCTGGGGAACTGCAATGCGGAAAATGAAATGTGCAATTTCTCCAACATCAGGGTATATAAAACATATTTTATAAGGGCCCTGCACATAGCTACATGACTCCCCACCCCTGGGACACCTAGGGGAGACTTTAGGGGTTCTGAATATGCAAGACTAGTGTAGATCCTCACACCACAGTGCTCCCAGAATCCAAGTCGATTTTAGGAAGCACTTTACTACAAAGGGTGAAGTAAAATGTGCAATTTCTCTATCCCCAGGGCATATAAAACATATTTCATAAAGGTCCTCCTTATAATGACCTGCCCCCTCCCCCCCCACCCCCTGGGACACCAAGTGGAGACCCTGAGAGTACCTAATATGCCAAAATATTGTAGTTTATCACTTTTTAAGTGCCCCTACCACCAAAGTCGAGTTTGGGCACAATTTACATTTAAAAGCAGTGCTGCAAAACAGGTCTGCTTTTTAAAATGACCTCAGGCTCTCAGCAGTGCACACATGCAAGTACAGAAAGGACTGCTGGCCTCTAAACTGCCATGCCCTGTTATATACTAGGGACTTAAAGGTAGTTTTAATACCCCAGCCCTATTATGTTCCCCCAGCCCTGTTATGTACTAGGGACCTATAGGGTAGGTCATGCCAATTATAAGTGTACCCTAATATATAGTGTGCCCTCATGTATGTGTGTGTTTTCACTGTGTTTTCAACATAGCACTGGGCCTGTGCCTGGTTAGACAGAGCCCAGGGACAGTCAGAGTCAGTTAGCACCAGTACCATTCAGTAAAAAAAATGGGGGTGCACAGGGCACACAGGATAACTTTGCAAGAGGAATGGATAGTGTATTGGGGTAGTAAAGAATGTTTAGGGTTCAAGGTTCTGTAGTGTATTGGGGTAGTAAAGGCATTTAAGGGACCAGTAGTGCGAAGGGGTAGTAAGACGTTTTTAGGGCTGATAATAGAGGAATAGGAGTGTATATGAGTAAAAGGAAGTGTTTCGGGCTCAGGTGGCAGTGTTTATAAAGGGGTGGTAAAGAGTATTTTTTGTTAAGGAATGGGTAGTTAAAATATTAAAATTTTAAGTCATCAAAGTAAAAATAAGATTATTATTATTACTTCTATTATTATTTGCAATTATGTTACTTTTAAATAATTAGAATATTTTAAAAAATGTAAATCTATTTTTATATATATATATATTCACTGTGCTGGTTCCACCAGTTGCCGCCTACATTCTAGGGTGGCTTCCTCCGTTCACAAGGGGGGACTTGCGTAAATCTATATAGCTTTGCGAAGAAAATAACGGGCAAACGCAGGGTCAGAAATTAATTTGTTTATTCATTTAAGCACACAAGTCTGTTTCTGCTATGCGCCTTTCTCATTGTTGCAATCACAGTGATGTGGTCGTAGTTTAAATAGCTTCAACGCATTTTCATTGGAAGAATTCATTGAGACATAGACAGAGGACTGTCATAATAAGAAGCCTTCAACAAGTTGTGGGTCGCCATCCTAGAGTATCTTACTCTCAATCATTGTACAACCCAACTCGTGTATCAGCCTAAAGGTTTTCCAAAGACAATCAATCCACCATTTGGTGTGGATGAGACTTGGAACAAATTTTAATTACGCTGGAGCAATTGGAGTAATTTCAGTAATTACGCATTACTCCTGTGATCCGAAATTGCACCAGTTTGAGTAATTAAGAGTAATTTGGGGCAAAAAGCCTATCACAGGAGCACAGAAACCATGAATTAAGAGTAAGGCTCCCTGTTTTCCGTTTTTACGGATTTTTACAGATAAATACAGACAGAAAACAATGTGTTTCCTGTCTGCATTTATTTTTAAAAGTGGATAAATACAGAAAATTGTGCTCCTTATAAGTAACTCTCCATGCTGTCTTTGATGAATTATAGGCCAGCAGCTGAGCATATGGACAGCATGGGAAATTAAAAAACAGGATGAAATGTATTTAAATAATGGCATATGTCAACATACCTTTATGGTATAATGCTAGTATTTACCAGTGGATATATTGTTATGTAATATTTGACAGCTTCAATAGCTAAAACACGGCAGACATCAAAGTATGAGTGCGCGTCTATCAGTTAAATAAATATGGAAATGTACAGTTTTTCAACTTCATTTATACGCAAAACACAAAATAAATATGGATACATACAGATAAAATGGCTAAAAAATAAATATGGATAAATACAGACGGAAATGTTAAAAAAATAAATACCATAAAACCGGGAGCCCTAAGAGAGAGCAAGCGACTGCTGGCTATTGTTGTTCGGGTCCTGCAGCATTTAGTGCTATTTTCTTACCGCAAATTGCATCCTCAGGCCCACTGTGGAAGAAAATAGCGCTTCATGCTGGATTACGCTTCTCACACAATTATGCATAATTATGAGTCATTTTGCGGTGATTACAAGTAATACATTAGAGAGAATTAAACCAGTTATGCCCATCCCTATAAAATAGTTAAAAGGGAAAATGTGCATTGCGGCATACATAAGGCTGTAATGAGCCATAGCGCAGGTGAGACTTTGGCTCCACCAGAAAAGTGGAGCATATATATTTAACCTCTTCGCCACTGTAGTGTGGACCTTTCACGAAAAGTACTCAAACCAACGTGATGGGAGCCCTATAAATGTGTGCCACTCATCATATCATGGCGAGCTGGTCATAATTTTTTTGTTTCCCATTACCTAACTAGCAAGGTAAACATTTATTTCTGAAACATTAAAAAACGTTGCCCCTAATGTGAAGGAAGTTTTCTCCCAGCGTGTGAGGGACATTCTCTTTTTATTCCTGTTTATCATCACCTTGCCCTGCATGCAGGCCACCCTAAATCGGCCAGCCTTCAGATGCAGTGGCAATGCTGGTCCTACAGTGGTAAGCCCTTCGCGAAGGCGCTTCCAACTGCAGTGATGGCTACGGCTCCACCAATGAAGACTGGGCACTTCACATGATGAGGTGCATGAACCAAGAGGCGGACAGACAGACATCTGATGATTTCTGGCACCCCTCTCTAATTGAGGACTTTGGAATGGTTGATTGTCCACCTAGTGGCAAGCAGCCTAAGTGTATGTTAGGTGGAGTTCTGTAAAGCTGTAGCTTTAATAGATTTCTAAGCTACTCTATGAGACATTTGTGAATCCTGTTAAATAAAACTACTTCAAATGCGGGACAAAACCTACGGGAGCCGATTTCTGCCCTTTATTAAATAATCTTTGTGAATTGACCCACTTGCGTCTGGCCTTTTTACCTTTACAATAACAAAGAAGGCATGCCAACTCAATAAGCACAACCTGATGCCACAAATCAGGCTCAGATTACAATCTAGAATCCCAACAATTTAATGTATTTAAGCAGGAAGGCCCTCACTAGAGTCTTGGGGCCCCATTCACTCAATGCGTCAGATATCTGTACCTACAGGTGTATGGCTTTGCATGGGTGCAGATTCCAACATTTTAGGAATTTATAAAGATTTGGCAGAGTACACCTAGAAATCTGTAACAACCACATGCTGACAGGCATGTCTCACCTTGTGTCTTCACAGAAGCATTTCTGCATGCCCATCCATAACTATGGATGGGGAAATCCCATTACATTTGTGCAGTGGTACTTTCTTATCTTTTTTCTTTTCCATGGAAAAAAAATATTTCCTCGTGGTGAATCACTTCCTCTGCATAGCTGCCATTTTTGGGGGTGCACCAGGCTCATTTTCGCCCTGGAATGAGTGCCCCTGTCCCTATCTCCTATCATCCACTCCCCAGATCCTGATCCGCTACAAAAGACCCCATGAATGCATTAAAAAAGCCCTGCAACTCACATTAATGTCTGGATTTCACTGACTTCTATCTTATGTACTACTTTAGTTCAGGAAATTAAAATGGATTACTGGGTTGCCGCAGTCATGTGCAGCACACTCGCTCCACGCATATTCTGCTGTACAAGTGCAGTATTTTCATGTTTGTCAACTGAGTTCCGTAAGATGGAGTGAAGCACCTGGTTGCAGGGAACTTACAGATCAATTTATAAGATGAGAGAGGCCAGTAGGTAACTCTCCCTGTCATAAAGGTGAAAAAGCCTGTCTTCTGACGCAAGTCATGCTCAGAAAAAGGAGAGTGCATTTGCTGTGGCCCTCCAGGCCAAAGTGCCCCACTCTGTTAATGTTAATGTTAACTGGGACTTCTAGAGCGCATAATCACCGACAGGTCTCTTAGCGCTATGAGAGAGAGCCTTACCTCGCCAAATCAGCATGTACATGCACCGAAACTTGGCCTAGGTTGTGCCCCAGGCTTCAGTAAAAAGAAGCGTTTTAAGTTTTTTCCTAAATGGAAGAAGGGTGGGTTCCCTGCGAAGGCTTTCCGGCAGCCTGTTCCAGAGTTGCGGGATCATTGCGGAAAAGGCTCTGCCCCCTTTGGAGGATGTATTGAAGTGGGGGCAGGCCAAAAGGCCAGCTTCAGATGATCGAAGGGTACGCACTGGCACATAGTTTATGAGGTGCTCCTTAATGTAGGCTGGGGCCCGGCCGTGGATGGCTTTATGGGCTATGCAGAGACCTTTGAACCTGGCTCTCTGTTTGATCGGGACCCAGTGCAGCTGCTGCAGTAGGGGGGTGGCATGTGCCCGCCTTGGGAGCCTGAAAATCAGTCTAGCAGCGTCGTTCATGGCCACTTGGAGTTTTGTTAGCAGCTTCTCAGGAAGGCCAATATACAGAGAGTTGCCATAATCCAACCTTGACATAATCATTGCCGACACGGCCATCCGTAGTGCCGTGAATGAGAGAAGGGGGGCAAGTCTCCGCAGCTGTCTCAGTAGGCTCACACATGTCCCTGCCACGGTTGATACCTGGTATGACATAGAGAGCTTGGCATCTATTTTTATGCCAAGACTTTTTACGACCGGGGCTGGCGTGGGAGTGGGGCCTAGTCCTCGTGGCCAAAAAAGGTCGCTCCATGGGTTGTTACCAGTAGTGATGGCCAGTACCTCGGTTTTGTCGGGGTTAATTTTGAGTGAGTTGGGTGTCATCCAATTGACCGTGTACCTCAGTATGTTTTGCATACGTGCGCGGGCCGTGGGAGAGTTGTCAATCCGGATGATAATTTGCGTGTCATCAGCGTAATTGAAAACTTGGCACTCCAGGCGGGTCAATGCAGCCACCAGAGGCTGTAGATAGATATTGAAAAGGAGGGGGGACAGCGCAGATTCCTGAGGGACACCGCACGTTAGTGCGCCAATGTTGGACACCCGATCAGCCAATTGGATCCTTTGGGATCAACCTGACAGGAAGGACAAAATCCATTGATGTGCCAACCCCTGGATGCCCAGCTCTGAAACCCGCCACAGTAGTTGGTCATGCTTGACCGTGTCGAATGCCGCGGATAGGTCTAGCATGACCAGGGCGCATGGCTTCCTGCTGTCGGCCATGAGTCTGAGTTCGTCCATCACTGCCAGCATTACCAGCTCTGTGCTGTGGTGAGCCCTGAAACCTGCCTGTTTCATCTGGAGCAACTGTTGTTCCTCTATGAAGTTTGATAGGGTTTTCAACACATGTTGTTCCAACACTTTTGCCAAAAAAGGGAGCTGGGAGATCGGCCTATAGTTCTTAAAGTTGGCTGCATCTGCCCCTGGCTTTTTCAGCAGGGGGGTAACTCTAGCTTCCTTGAAGTTGGCCGGGACATAACCCGTTTCTAGTGACTGGTTGAGCAGGTTGAGGACCTCGCTCTCTACCCCGGGAAGGGCCATTCGAAACACCCTTGGAGGACAGGGGTCTGCTGTTGACCCCGATTTGACACGGCCTGTTAGAAGGCTCAGAGAGTTGTGATTGAGCCCTGGAAAGACAGTGAGGGGCTTGTCATAGGCAGGTGGAGTAGGGTCCACCGCCTGAGAGCACTGGACGACGGGCGTGTTGTGAATGTCCATTAGGAGGTCATTGACTTTGTGGAGGAAGAAGGACTGGAACTTATTACAGTCTTCAGGGCAGGCAGGGGGTTTCTGTTCTTGTGACTGCCTCAGTTCTTTTAAAATTCAGAAGGTCTCTTTCTGCTTGTTGTCGGCGGCCAGGATCCCTCTGAGTCTCATTCCATGCAAGAAGGAACCCTTAGCACACGGATGCATGATTGTCATGTGCACTGGGGTGAAAATGTTTTAACAAAGCAGAAACTCAAAATGGTGAACTCTGGGCAGGTGCACAGACTCTCTAAAGCCATGAAGGGAATTTTCTGCCCCAAAAGAATGTAATAAATAAACAGTACTTGGCAGACTAAGTGAAAAAGAGCACACTCCACAAACTTCTTCCTTTCCTTATTTATTTCTTCCTGGAGTAAATGTACAACCAACCCTGGCAGAACCGGATCAGCAACTGCCAGTGCTGGCTTAACATAGTAACATCGTTCTACATTCCATATTCCATTGACATCATGTTGCTAAGCTACAGTACATAATAAGCATTTAACATGTTCATTTAATTACTAACATACAACACTAAGCATAGGGAAGTGAACAAAGACAAAACATGCCATGAAAATTGGTTTATCTTGGCAGGCAGATGCCCCCTAGCAGCCCATTCATCCTCTTTCTGCAGCGTGCCAATTCACAGATTTTGAGCTGCACCTTTTCCACTGTTTGCAACTCTCCTTGTCTGCAACCTCCTTACCCAAAACAATCTCCACTGCGTTCTCTCCAGGGAGTGCACTCTAACCTTCTTGCCCAAAACAATCTCCCCCGGGTTCTCTCCGGGGTGCACTGCAACCTTCTTGCCCAAAACAATCTCCCCTGGGTTCTCTCCAGGGGATGCACTGCAACCTTCTTGCCCAAAACAATCTCCTCTGGGTTCTCTCCAGGGATGCACTGCCACTTTCTTGCCCAAAACAATCTCCTCCGGGTTCTCTCCGGGGATGCACTGCAACTTTCTTGCCCAAAACAATCTCCCCCGGGTTCTCTCCGGGGTGCACTGCAACATTCATGCACAAAACAATCTCCCCCGGGTTCTCTCCAGGGATGCACTGCAACTTTCTTGCCCAAAACAATCTCCTCCGGGTTCTCTCCGGGGATGCACTGTAACTTTCTTGCCCAAAACAATCTCCCCCGGGTTCTCTCCGGGGTGCACTGCAACCTTCATGCACAAAACAATCTCCCCCGGGTTCTCTCCGGGGTGCACTGCAACCTTCTTGCACAAAACAATCTCCCCCGGGTTCTCTCCGGGTTGCACTGCAACCTTCTTGCCCAAAACAATCTCCCCCGGGTTCTCTCCGGGGTGCACTGCAACCTTCTTGCACAAAACAATCTCCTCCGGGTTCTCTCCGGGGATGCACTGCAACCTTCTTGCCCAAAACAATCTCCTCCGGGTTCTCTCCGGGGTGCACTGCAACCTTCTTGCCCAAAACAATCTCCTCCGGGTTCTCTCCGGGGATGCACTGCAACCTTCTTGCCCAAAACAATCTCCCCCGGGTTCTCTCCAGGGATGCACTGCAACCTTCTTGCCCAAAACAATCTCCTCCGGGTTCTCTCCGGGGATGCACTGCAACCTTCTTGCCCAAAACAATCTCCCACGGGTTCTCTCCAGGGATGCACTAGAACCTTCTTGCACAAAACATTCATCCCTGGGTTCTCTTGAGGGAATTCATAAGGTCTTGTTCAATCCAGGGGTGGGTTCTTTAAGGGTATGTGTAAGGTGAGCATTCAGGCACCTAACTTTCACATAGCCTTAAAAAGCCCACCACTGTTAGATTGCCTAGCATGTAGTTTAGAAATTCTGTCTCGGAGACTTAACTGTGCGCAATCAATCAATCAGGGAATTGTAAGACATGCCCGGGTGTCCTTCGGGAGTCAAACTCAAAATTACGTCTTGCAGAGCACTCAGAGGGACACATTTACACTCTAAATAACAATCATCCTTCCATTTCCAACTCCCCGGCCACCTTCCAGAAAGGTAGCAACTCCGGAGTAACTTCCGCTGTCTTAGGCCAAACCCTCCAACACACACTTTTTGACAGTCTGCCACAAGCTATCCCTGGTCTTGCCCTTCGCCCCCTTATCCTCAATAATAATCTCCAAATACCCTCAATCAATCAATCAGGGAATTATAAGAGCGCTACTCACCCGTGAGCGTCTCAAGGTGCTGAGGGGGGGTCTGCAGATCTGTTTAGCCGAAGAGCCAGGTCTTGAGGGTCTTCCTGAAGGTGTTCAGGGATGGGGCGCGTCTGATGTCTGCTGGTAGCTCGTTCCAGGTCTTGGCTGCAATGTGAGAGAAGGATCTTCCGCCTGCTCTGGCTCTTTGGATGCGTGGGGTTTCTGCCAGTGTGAGGTTGGACGATCGGAGGTTTCTTTTGGGTACGTGGAAGTTGATTCTGTCGTTGAGGTATTTGGGTCCGTTGTTGTGTAGGCATTTGTAGGCGTGAGTGAGGATTTTGAAAGTGACTCTTTTCTCCACGGGGAGCCAGTGGAGACTTTGTAGGTGTTGGCTGATGTGTTTGTGTCGGGGGATGCCAAGGACGAGTCTGGCGGCGGTGTTCTGTATTGTCTGGAGTTTGCGGAATAGGGACTTTTTGATGCCGGCGTAGAGTGCGTTTCCATAGTCCAGTCTGCTGATGATGAGTGCGTGGGTGACTGTCTTCCTTGACTCAGGGGGGATCCACTTGAAGGTCTTGCGGAGGATGCGGAGGGTTTTGAAGCAGCTGGAGGTGACGGCGTTGACCTGTCGGTTCAAGGTGAGTGATGAGTCGAGTACGATGCCGAGGTTCTTGGCGTGGTCTGAGGGGGTAGGTGGGCTTCCGAGGGCGGTCGGCCATCAGGTGCTGTCCCATGCAGAAGGGGTGGTACAGAGGACGAGGACTTCTGTCTTCTCGGCGTTGAGCTTCAGGCAGCTGTTGGTCATCCAGACTGCGACGTCTTGCATTCCTTTCTGGAAGTTGAGTTTGGCAGTGGTGGGGTCTTTGGTGAGGGAGAGGATGAGCTGGGTGTCGTCGGCGTAGGATACGATGTTGAGGCCGTGTTGTCGAACGATGGCTGCGAGGGGGGCCATGTAGATGTTGAAGAGGGTGGGGCTCAGTTATGAACCCTGTGGGACTCCGCAGGTGATTTTCGTGGGGTCGGAGAGGAAGGGTGGGGGTCTGATCCTTTGGCTTCTTCCGGCAAAGCTACAAATTCAAACGTGAGTGGCAGTGTTTTGAGTGTGAGCGACAGGAAATTAACTAGAAATTAGGCCTTGGCAAAATTTTAATTATGCCGGCGTGATCAGAGTAATTTCAGTAATTATGCACTACTCTCATGATGCAACATAATCGAAACTATACAATTCCACCAGCTTTAGTAATTAAGAGTAAATGAGGGCAAAAATCCTACCACAGACTGCTGTTCGTGCCCTGTAGCATATAATATTATTTTTTTTAGCACAAAATGCACCATTGAGCCCATTTTGGACACGAGGGTGCTTTTTGAAAAGAAAATATTGCTAAATGCTAGATTACGTTTAATTACGCTTGATTACAAGTAATTTTGTGGTACTTACAAGTAGTTATGCCAGTCACCCGCACACCTAGTGTGGATTAAACGACAATGCAGATGAGCAATTAACCATAACCTCTCTAAAAAAAAGTGCAAAATGACTCCTTAGTTCTGGCTTCTTGTGTAATACTCAGATAAAAACGTCTTTAGTGCCACCATGCAACTTTGGTGTACCAGGCCATCATTTTAGATTTTGTATTAGTAAAAACCTTTTGATTTTAGTAAAATTATATATATAATCTACTTTCGTATAGGGGCTTTCAGCCAGCAATCTGCATCTTTGGTTAATTATTATTATTCTTATTCTTAAGTAATTCCTATTTTCCTTCCAACCACTAGAGCATACAGCACTGTTTGTACTCACTTTAGCCATTGGCTAGCCTTGTTTTGAAGAACTGCATTCTGCTCTTTCACAAGGAGTGCATCCCCCCACAAAGCAGTTCCCTTCAGTGCTGAGGGCGACTACTGCAATGTGTGCTTTTGAGACCTAAAAATGATTTTTGCTTTCAGCTAATGTTTTTATTTTCTTGAAGGTCTGGCAGCTTCCCAACAATGAAGTTTTACAAAAGACACAAGTTAAAGATTTACATAGCCAAAAGGCTTAAAGCTAACGTTAGACCTTATAGGCTTTTTTTTTTGCAGTTTTATATAGCGCTAACTCAGCCCAATGCCATGGAGCAATTTACATACCTTGAACCAGTGGCGTAACGAACGTTGAGGGGGGCCCCCTGCAAGGTACATGGAGGAGCCCCCTCTCCGGATTTATTGCGGAGCTCTCAGGCCTGAGTACTGTGCTGAAGGGGCCCCCTGCAGCTCGCGCCCCACCCTCCTCCTCCCCGGCACCGCGGGGGCTGCGGGGGCCTGTGTAATGCCACTGACTTGAACACCAGTTATACTACACAAGTTCAGATTCATTTTTTAGGCACGGAAAGATTATGTGATTTACTCGCAGGATGTTTAGCCCATACCAGGACCCAAATCAAGGGGCATATGTACAAACCTCTATCGCCACCACAATGTCACTTTTACCGACACTGTGGTGGCGATAGGGGCTGCGCCTTATGTACAAGGCAGCGTTAAGCCACTTAACGTGGCTTAACACTGCCTTGTACATAAGGCCCCCTTTCACGCTATGGTTAGCGTGAAAGAGGCGTGCAGTGGGTGTTGTGGTGGGCATTCCACCGCAACACCCATTGTATTTGACGCTGCCTCCTATGTACAAGGGTGGTGTACAAGGGAGGCAGCGCCAAAATTAAGACCAGGAAAATCCTGGTCTTAAGTTGGCAAAACGAGGAGAAATGCATTATTTCTCCTCATTTTTGCTTTTTCCATGTGTGCTGCCTTGTGCAGCACACATGGAAAAGGCAAAATGCCATGATTTGTTTATGTACAGGAAGGTGTTACTTCCTGTACATAAACAAACCTTTAAAAAAATGCCATTTTGTCACTTTCATGTGTGCTGCATGAAGCAGCACACATGAAAGTGACAGAATTGCAAGGGTGCCTGCGTTGGCGCTAAGTTGCTAAACTTGGCGCCATCGCAGGGGGAAACGCAAAGCTGCACCACATTCTTGTAAATATGGTGCAGCCTTGCGTTTCAGAAGTACAGAGCGTGTTGTTAAGCCAAGGAGGCTAACAACACGCTCCGCCACTTCCTTGTACATATCCCCCCAAGTTCCACACCTCCAAAGACGGCACCTCCGGGCGTAACGCTACATTGGATTTGCCAATGCTTGTTTCGGAATTGCAGGTGCTTTTGTCCACGTGCACAGACTCATTTCCCTTTTTTGCCCTTTTAATAGTCTCTGCTTTTTAAAAGAGTTTGCATTCATGTGGTGCGCTGAATGCTTTTAAGCCACGATTCTCTTTGCCTTCCACTGGGGTTCCTGGACAGAACAAGCTAAAAGAGTCACCCGGCACTAATGCACAGTGAAAAGCACAACACAGCCTCTGGCTCTGCACCAGCAGGGGATGCTTTGGCTCCTGCTTTAATCCCTTTCCTGTGGTCTTTCCGAAAGTCAAGAACAAATGTTTGGAAACAAGCAGAGGATTAACACAGTCGGCGCCATCATACCAATAAAGCAGCAAGCCCAGATCAAATCCGCAGGAAAACCCAAGATACACCCAGGCAGGAAGACTGGGGATCTTCAGAACATTAGTAACGATGGCTTGTACATCAAAGTAAAATTAAGCCTACTCCTAGGTATGGTACTCAGTAACACAAAGGAGGGGGCAAGATTTTTAAGAGAAAAATACCAGCTGCAAATAGTTTTAAAGCAATAAGTACATATGACAGAAGACAAACTCAAGCATCTTGAAGTCCTCCATCCAGAAGTGTTATCAGTACCTAACTCTATTGAATTTGTTTTACCAACCACAGGCGGATGAAAGGCTGAGTCCACCCATCAGGGATCTTCCTTGAAGCTCTGTCCTGCATGCCTTTGGGAAGGTGCTCAGTCTGCGGAGCTGGCTCGCTAGTTTCAAACTGTGCAAGGATCAAGTGTTGGTATTTTTATCAAAAAAGTTTGGAATTTTTATAGAAACTAGCCTCAATTTTCTTAGTTTGAGTTTAGCTAACGAACGTTACTTAGTTAAGATATAGAACAGCATACACTGCTTACATGGCCTCTTAATTGATTAGGTAATCCCAAACTTTTTGTGTTGGGGGTGTAGTTGTGTGGGTGTATGTGCGTGAAGTATGTGAGTGTGCGTATGAGTCCTCCACTACAGAGTCTGAGTTTTCTCTGCCCTAGCAGAGTCGGAATGGTACAGAAAATAGGCCCGGGCATCAAAATCAATCTGGCACGTTAGCGAACCAGATAGCTAAAAGATTGGCGCACATTTGCAAATAGAGCAGTTTTGAATTTGTAATGGCACGTTGCTTAGGTGTTTTGCAAGATATGGGAGACTGCATGAATTTGTGCTTGCTACAGGCAATTTTTGTGGCAATATCTGGGAAACAAGTAGTACAAACTGGCCCACCAGACTATAAAACAGGCCCACAAACTTCCAAAAAAAACAGCCCCAACACTGACCTATCAGATCAGCCCCTCGGGCACTGCCTGATTGCCTTATAGGCCAGTCTGACCCTGTGATTCATTTTCCACATCTTCTTGGAAGTATATTCCAGTTCCCATTAGATGTGTTACTCTAGGACCATGCCTTCTTGCCCTCACTCCTTATGCTGTGAGTGCTACTGCTGTATGTAATTTATGCCTCTCCACAGGGGTATTGGCCTACCATCCTTCCACCAACATCTCCATGTGTGATTGGTGGCGTTTGTGTGTGTAATATGGTGTGCGTTTCACACTATTTTGAAGTTCCATGAAGTCATAGAGGACCTTGTCCGCTTTCCTCTATAAGGTCACGAAGTACCTCAGTGACTTGCAATATCCTTATAATGTACAGCAGAGTATACTTTATCCTTTATGTTATAGTACATTGGTACACACTGACCAGGGAAGGACTCAAACCTGTGACCTTCTAATTACACACGTTTCGGTAAGAAATGCATTAAAGCAGTGGGCTGTTTTTCTGGTTTGAAAAAGAAGCGTGACCAGATAGACAAGGGCACTCATTTCCTGTTCCACCGCAGGAGTAATGTTGCTGCTCGCTAATGGGCAGAAGTGCACGCTGCTTCCCACGCCATTAGGGTTTTAGAACACGTTCTCCTTAACAACTGCTGATGGTGTTTTGTTTAACTTCCAAGCAGAATTGCTCCTTTTGTGACTTCCGAGAGCAGGAGATTATCTCTTCTGTCATATACAGGCAGCAACAATGATGCATGCGAACTGAGTCTCTAATTACCAGCATTATCACTGTAGCTGTGCGCTGCACATAAAAGAGATAGGAGGGCAGGAGGGCAGGAGCATGCAAATAACACACATAAATGCAATCTTTGTTTTTGGTCTTACAATTGGAGTGCTAGCCACATCTTGGATCTAACAAATGTTCCAAAGTTTTTTATTTTAAAGCAATGATTTTTAACGCGGGGTCCACAAACCGATAGGGGTTCCGCATCGCCTACTCACTGGGTCCTCGTCTGTTCAGAAATTCAAATATTTACAGATTAATAAAGTATATATAGGTAAAATTTTAATTTGAAAATTGAAAATTTTAATATGCTCAGTAAATGTGAAGAGATTTGAAACTGGAGGCTAAAAGTTATATTGGTATACTCGGCTTGATTCATGGGAGCACTGCAAGTACAGCAAACACAATCTACTATGAACGATTGGTGGCTCTGTCTTTCTGAAATAAAACCAAATTTTGAAAGGCTCCACCCTTCCCTTTAAAATTACAATTTCAATTTTTGTATATTTGTTGTTTGTGAATTTAAGAAAATTTTGCATCATTTATGTGTCTGTTTCACATGTAATTGTTCCTGTATTTTTGTGTTGTGGTTCAAATCTTAGAAATTGCTTAGGCTGGGATCCCCGGCTATCAGTAGTGATTCAGTTGGGATCCACAGAAGTCTGAAGGTTAAGAACTGCAAATAAATATTTGACATGAAATAGAAGGTTCACATACATCTGACCGTGACCTAAAATTACTATGTTCCAGAACAACGCATCTAACACATCATTGTCAAAGATGGCATTTTAGATTTCATCTGAAAATAAGGATGGAGTCCTGCTTCTATCACACACATCTAAGGAGACCCAAAAAAACAACACTTATTAAATTCCAAGAGCTTTCTGTTCTCAACATAATCTTAAGGATGCAGCCATGGCACTACAAATGTTAAACACCAATTAAAACGTATGTTACTTGTACTATTTGGCATGAAACAGCATATGAGCCATCGCCACAAAGTGTACATCTTGTATAACATGTTTATTTCATTCCCATAGTAACTGAACCCACATCAGTAAGTTTCTCCTTCTGTCATATTCTGTTTGTCCTTCCAAATGAAGTCCTACTCATCTCTTCCCCACAGACTCGTGGACCCAGTCATTTTCTGCATTCGCTTTAATCAGAAAGACAAAATTTGATATGAATTTCACAAGACTAGGAACAGCTTGGCATTAAAACACACTTCTCTAAGGGCTAACCTGCTTCTGCCATACCAACCAGGGGCTGTGCGGAGATTCTATATGAACTGTGTTTTAGTTCAACCAGAATGTGTTTATTAAGTTGGTAGGGGGCACTGCCTTCCATATTAGTGACACAATTTCTGACACCCATACACTGAGAAGAATCCTTTTTTTCAGGTCTTGTTTAGTAATACGGTGCCATCAAAAGATGGTGTCATTAGGCCTCCATCCTTACCTTGTCTTTGGAAGAACCAGATCTGTATATAACTCAGGCCTGACAAAAGTGTAATTACGCCGGGGTATTCAGAGTGATTTCAGTAATTTCACATTACTCTTTGTAGGGAATGTTCTAGAACGAGGAAACTGTGGAATGTTGTGGTAGAACGTTGGTGGATGTTGAAGTGAGGAATTCTGTGGCCGGCAGTTGCTGCCTGACCACCGGGGCTGTTTGATTTAATAAACTTGTAGTTAAATTACGGATGCTGGCCTCTTTTCACTCTTGTGACATGAAATTACCAAAAACTAAGCAATGCCCTCCGTTTGTGTAATTTGGGGAAAACATGCACAGAGCACAGGAACAGAGCATGAGTGGCGGCTGCTATTCCAATTTTGTTAGTGTAAAATGCATTTTAAGGTTCATTTTCATTTTGTCCATTTTGTGCATTTTGCGCTGAGAATAGCGCTAAATGCATGGGTACGCTCCTTGTGTAATTTTGCATAATCTTGCATAACTGTGCTGTAATTTTGTGTAATTTGTTTAACAGCAAATTGCATGAGTTAGGACCACCCCTAGAATAAATCATGTATGTCTATATTCTCCAAAAGAGGTAACCTGATAGGGAATATGTTTTTTTGGGATACATAAAAATTAGGGGAATAATGAAGTGAGAGATGGTCAATGTGGAAGTTATTGGTGGCTGAATAAAATAAACTTCGTATAGTTCAACTTTGTGATGTTTTTTCTAAAGCTGGTCAACTGTGAATGGCTCAAGGCTGGCAAAAGTTTTTCAATAAATGCAAATGAAACCATCTATCATTGCAGGAGAAAACTAGGGGTGCGCGGAATTCGCAGAGTTTCACTACGTGTAATTCTAGGGAGCTACATAAAATCTCTGTGAGATTCCGAGGAGTTCTGCCAGTGTCGGAATTCTGGTCTGCCGACGAGGCTCTAGAGAGACACCGGCACTCAAGGGCAGCACTGACCGAAAGGAGGGGATAACTGGGGACAGAAGAAAGGAACATCAGAAACAGCAGCATCCTAAAGGACAAGCCATGTCAGATAGAAAAGGAGGCAGCATGAGAGAGAGGTGAAACAGAAAGCACCATCGGGGGCAGACTTGATCCATTGGATGGAGGTAAAGTATAGACGGTAACACACGGGAGAGGTGTGGTGAGAAGAGGAAAATCTGAGGAAGCCGCAGACAGGTCTCTCCAGGAGCCGAGCAGAGAGCTCCAGCAATGCTAACACCTCCAGCAGCTGGCTTTGTCCCTCCATTGGGATCTGTGGGGGTGTTAAGCAGACCTTCCGAGCCGGCTCCATCCTTCTGAGGGCAGATGCCGGGACCTAGGCTGCGCGTCCAGGTCGTAACCCTGCCAGGTCCTGCTCCAGCCCATGATCATGGGGTCCCAGTGGTGCCTGGTGCTGCTCAACTCATGATCCCGGGGTCAGAGCCACATGCAGCAGCTGCCTTGTGCTCCATGTTTACCCCGGCACTGTGCTCAGTCGCCCCCCGAGGCCATGGTGTATGGTTACACTCTTATGTGCAATCAAATGTCCGCGTCTTGCTCAAGGTGGAGGAGTACCGCATACTTTTGGCCCTTAGTGGCCGCTCACTCTAACATGTTGGGCCGCCAAACTCTGGTGCGAAGGAGGAATTGCAGATATGCTTTTGGCCTGTTTATAATATGTGCCCTTCCAGCAGTTGTCCATCACGTCCCTCTGCCCCTTGAATTTCTTTGTACTATACCAAATGTTATATTCCTAGGTGCCCCCTTTGTTGCATCGCTGCAGACAGCAACGGAATGTCAGTTTAAACCAAAGGAGAATCCACAGGTGGAATTTCCTTTACCATTCCATCCCTTCTGATAAAGGAAATTCCACTGGTGGATTGTAATCTATGTTTAGCACTACCTCCTGGAATGTCAAAAACTTCTAAACTAAGCCCTAGACTGAGGGAGAGAATTAGGATAGTGCATGTGAGGTAGTAACCATCCATCCTTTTTTCTCATAGACCAGGAAATGTTTGACTCCCTCTTCTGCTCCTCTCCATCATTTCCTTTGTCATTCACTTTGTTTTTTGTAGTTTTATATAGCTCAAACTCTTCCAAAAGGTATTGGAGTGCTTTACATGGACACAGTCATTTTTTTAAATTTTGTTTTAGACACGGGGAGATTAGATAATTTGCCTAGAATCACAGGATGTTGAACCAATACTGAGACTCAAACCTGGTTCCCAAGTTCCAAAGTCAGCAGCTCTGGTCATTACATCACATCCTTTACCACTTTCCTGTCTCCCTCTTCTCTACTTTCACTTTCCAGCTTTCTCTCTATCTTTAACAATTTCTGTCCTTCTCTCCAATGTCTTCCATTACTTCTTCTCCCTAATCTCTTCCCCCTCACTGCCTCCATCTGTCTACATCTCCAGCACTCTTATCCTCTCTCCTCTACTGTTCCTTTCTTCCTCACTTAATTTCCTTTTACTGTTCCCATATTTTTGTCCTTCTTCTCCACTCTGCTGATTCACTTCTCCTTTTGTCTCTCTCCACATTGCTCTACTCACTCAGTCCATTGTGTTACTGTCCTGCAATGTCTGTTCTCCCTTCCGTTTGCCATTTTGTCCCAGAAGGAACGTTTTTCATAGTAATGTTTAAAAAACAAATTGTTTTGTGTTGTCAAAAATGTTTTCTTTTTGCTCATTTGGTTGTTTGCGCTATTTTTTTATTTTCATTTAGTGGTGAACCGAAGTCCTCTTCCAGTTTCTAAGATGACAAGGTGGCAGTGGGCACCTTTGGCTCATCTGTCTGCTGCTGGACACAAAGCTAGAGCCACCACATGCAATCTGTCTCCTGGCACAGCCCCCTTTCACCCTAACCCTAAGTAACATTAGTGCTAGCTGTGATACTCAAAGAGAGCACAGCCACTCCCAGTGGCCTCACTGTCACGCTGAGAGACTCGGGATAGGAGGAGACCCACCACATGCTGTGCCTGCTCAGCTTGGCCTATTGTCCTTCTGCACAAGGCAATGAGCCAGACATTATCTGCACTTAGTTGTAATGGGCTCCGATCTTCACTCTAAGGCTACAGCAGCCTCTAAGGCCAAGCGCCAGCGGCTAAGCCAGCCCAGGAAAACTTGATTTTATCTGCAGCTGAAAAAACAGCCCACCAGCTGGCCTTTACCTCAGAACCTTCGGGCAATGGCTTGTGCCCGCCCTGCCAATCCAACGCTGCGCTTCACTCATGCAAGGACATGGTGGATTTTCGAGCTGGGTGCACAGGCAGTCTGAGAGTGGATGGGGTTGAGGCGTGGCCGTGAAACAAGAGCGAATAAAGCAACAGTATCCTTTGGACCCGATATCACACATATAATATTCGACCAGTCAATATATTCCATTCAAGCCAATACTTCTTCACTCTTATCTCACATACACACTTGAGGGAATATTGCCATATAACTACCACATAGAGTCATGAACCATAAAATATACAAAGATATACAAAGATATAAATCGATTTATTGTAAAAACCAGTGTATTTAAAAAACGTTTAAGAAACTCAAGGGCAATAAAACCCTATACTATATGAGCACAATACATAGCATGGTAAATAGACAGAAATCACAAATGTTTCAAAGCAAATAATCACATGTTAAAATACAATCCATTAAAAGAAACCAAAGATAAAACAAATTAAAGAGAGTACATAGCACAGACAGGTTCAATTTATCATTAGTTTTTACACATCTGTTTTACACCAATATTTAAGGCAACGATCCTGGTATGTATTACTCATAGACCTCCGCCTTTCTAACAGATTGTGTATTAAGATGAGCGTCGACGCGTTTCGATGGATGAAAAAATTTTTAAACCATCTTTTTCAATACCAAACCAATTTAACTCTCCTTAAATAAAACAAATTTTCTCAAATAAACAATATCAGTTTCACCACCTCCCATAGGTGGTACTAGTCGTATCAAGAAAGTACTCAACAGATATAATGTGATATACTGTCTTTACTTGTCTTCACTATTCCGTTCTCAATTAGTGAAAATAAATCTGAATAAAAAACTAATTTCCCAACATCATAAATTGGTGCCAAAATTTGAAGCTAAAAATGGTTTTGTAGTCTTCCAAACAGGTCTATAGCACACCGTTTTTAAGACCTCCACCACAGGAAATATATTGATATATCGATGGTTCTCAAGCAGGCTCCTTAAAAATGGAAGCAGAATTACTGCTGTCAAAGGGCGAATTGTTTCAATTTGTCGTCCTCTATAACTCCCTCTTTAACATTAGGGTAGTTAGCGCGGTTGTCATCACATGCGGTCCTAGTCCTTCAGCGGTTAGTTGGCAAATATCAATATATTTCATGTGGTGGAGGTCTTAAAAACGGTGTGCTATAGACCTGTTTGGAAGACTACAAAACCATTTTTAGCTTCAAATTTTGGCACCAATTTATGATGTTGGGAAATTAGTTTTTTATTCAGATTTATTTTCACTAATTGAGAACGGAATAGTGAAGACAAGTAAAGACAGTATATCACATTATATCTGTTGAGTACTTTCTTGATACGACTAGTACCACCTATGGGAGGTGGTGAAACTGATATTGTTTATTTGAGAAAAATTTGTTTTATTTAAGGAGAGTCAAATTGGTTTGGTCTTGAAAAAGATGGTTTAAAAATTTTTCATCCATCGAAACGCGTCGACACTCATCTTAATACACAATCTGTTAGAAAGGCGGAGGTCTATGAGTAATACATACCAGGATCGTTGCCTTAAATATTGGTGTAAAACAGATGTGTAAAAACTAATGATAAATTGAACCTGTCTGTGCTATGTACTCTCTTTAATTTGTTTTATCTTTGGTTTCTTTTAATGGATTGTATTTTAACATGTGATTATTTGCTTTGAAACATTTGTGATTTCTGTCTATTTACCATGCTATGTATTGTGCTCATATAGTATAGGGTTTTATTGCCCTTGAGTTTCTTAAACGTTTTTTAAATACACTGGTTTTTACAATAAATCGATTTATATCTTTGTATATCTTTGTATATTTTATGGTTCATGACTCTATGTGGTAGTTATATGGCAATATTCCCTCAAGTGTGTATGTGAGATAAGAGTGAAGAAGTATTGGCTTGAATGGAATATATTGACTGGTCGAATATTATATGTGTGATATCGGGTCCAAAGGATACTGTTGCTTTATTCACTGTATAGTGCCCTATTCCTTTGGTCACAAGGGGCACCTCTTTGTTTTTTATTAACGTGAAACAAGAGCTGCAGCAGATACCGCAGTCCCCCCCCCTCTCATAATGCCCTGGAGGGAGTTCAGCAGGAGTAAGGAAAATAATGAGGCATCTATGGTATTTAAGTCTTACAGCTTTAACTTCGTGTTCAAAGAGTGTCAAAGGTGATTTGTAAGGAGGCAGAGGCCAAGGACCTCTTGCAAATCGCTTCTTATTCTTTTATCAGGTTGATCTGTATTTACATTTGCTGCATTTGGTAACTTAGGGCCTGATTTAGGGTTTGATGGACGGAGTAAAGGCAGACAGGTGGAGCGGACCTTAAGTTACCACCCTGTCTTTAACCCACCTGCCAAACTAAGCGATATCCGACAGCCCTGCCGACATCCCTATACGCGGTTCCTGTTGATGTTGAAAATGTTTAATGGACGGCAGTGTCAAACATGATGACCTGCCGTCAAACTTTTACAAATATTTATCAAAAACAAACTCCCAAAGTAGAACTCCCAAAGCTACCTGGACAGGAAAAAAAACATAGGGGCATATTACTAAGGGCCTTATCGCCGCTTTAGCGGCACTTTTTGCCGCCAAAGCGGCGATTTTTTTTCCGCCCTATTAGCAAGCTGTCGCTAACAGCTGTTAGCGACAGCTTTTAGGCGATAGCGACCGGGTTAGGTGCCACTTTGCATGCCAGCGATATTTATCGCTAATGACATGCAAAGTAGGCGTTCCCAACCTGGCAGCGACTGGAAATAGTCGCTAACATCGCTATCGCCTATTAGGGTGGCCAGCAAGGCGATAAAGAAACCAGCGCTAAACACTATTAGCGCTTGTTTTTTTACACCTGGTCCAAACCTGACTTAGCCATGTAATCCAATGGGAGGTGGATTACATGGCTAAATCCCCCTTGCCCTATCAGCAAGCTATCGCCGGTCACAGTGCGATTATCGCTGGATTTCCAGCGATAATCGCACTGTTTTCCAGCGACAGCAGGGGTTTCTATCGCATTGGAGATAAGCGTTGCTGATAGCACGCTATCTCCGCGATAGAAACCGGCGATAACCGGCGATAATTATCCTAGCGCTAAGTGCGCTTAGCGATAATTATCGCCAGTTATTGCTAATAGGCCCCATAACGGTGTCCACCCTAAATAGGATATATGGAGTTGTGTGCTTCCTCCTATGTCCCTACTCCACCCAACTCAAAATCGGGAAGGTGGACCAAAAGTTTGGCAGAGAGGGTGCTGTATCTCGACATAGTACCATCTCCGCCAAACTCTAAATCGAACCCTTAGACTTAAGAGACACCTTTAATGCTGCCTCGGAGTAGGTTTAAGGAGGGGTCATATGTGGTAAGCAGGCCCATGTCCCTGTGACTCGGTGGAAGTGGGCATGTAGAGAGAGCAATGGTTGTGGAATGTCACTTAGGCCATCTAAGGCAATCTCTTCCAGTGGGCGAAGTATAACTCTAGTGCTCTGAGTGAGTGACATACATCAGCGTTGCATCACATGTCCTTCCACTGAGGGTCAGTGGGAGACTTTTTCCTCAGTTCAGTTCACGCCATTGGAGTGAGGGTCATGCCCAATGAGTTAGATACATTCCCAGGCAGTGAACGAGACTCACTCCTCAGAACTTGCACTTTCTCCCACTCACGATGACTTGCACACAGTGAACTAGACTTTTTGCTGGCTCACTGAGACCCAGTGAGATGTATTCCTGCCTCACTGAGTGAGGCGGAGGGCCTCCTGGTGAGGCAGGTTGAGAATGTGAGGTATATTCATGTTCTTGAGTGGCAGATTGATAGTGAGGCAGGAGTAGAATGATAGAGGACCGGGAAGGGGAAAGCTGAGACCTGTGGACGAAGATGCAGGTCAGGCTGACACTGGGGCAGTGGAGACACACACATATAGAGTGATGGGAGGCTGGAAACTGCGGACGAAGATGCAGGTCAGGCTGACACTGGGGCAGTGGAGACACACATATAGAGTGATGGGAGGCTGAAAGCTGCGGACGAAGATGCAGGTCAGGCCGACATGGGGGCGGTGGAGGTGCACACACATAGAGTGATGGGAGGCTGGAAGCTGCGGACAAGGATGCAGGTCAGGCTAACACTAGGCCTGGGCGTAGTTCGTGGAGTTTTGCTACGCGGAACTCCGCGAAGTTACAAAAAACCTCTGCGAAGTTCCGCGAGTGGCGGAGTGCAGTGCGAGCTGCAGTTTGTGCTGGTATTCCTGCCGCTCGGGTAGAAACTCTACCCGAGCGGCAGCTCGCGCTCGCGATCTTACCGTTCGCAATCGCGTACTTACTGTTCGCGATCACGAGCGGGGGAAAACTCTGCTGCACATCGCGAAGCGGAGTTTTCTGCACTCCACGAGCTCCGCGGAGTGCAGAGTGCAGAAAACTCTGCAAACTCCGCGAGCGGAGCGAAGTTCACTGCCCAGGCCTAGCTAACACCTGGGGTGGTGGAGGTGCACACACATAGAGTGATGGGAGGCTGGAAGCTGCGGACAAGGATGCAGGTCAGGCTAACACCTGGGGTGGTGGAAGTGCACACACATAGAGTGATGGGAGGCAGGAAGTTGTGGACAAGGATGCAGGTCAGGCTAACACCTGGGGCGGTGGAAGTGCACACACATAGAGTGATGGGAGGCTGGAAGCTGCGGACAAGGATGCAGGTCAGGGTGACATGGGGGCGGTGGAGGTGCACACACATAGATTGATGGGAGGTGGGAAGCTGTGGACAAGGATGCAGGTCAGGCTGACACGGGGGTGGTGGAGGTGCACACACATAGAGTGATGGGAGGCTGGAAGCTGCGGACGAGGATGAAGGTCAGGCTGACACGGGGCGGTGAAGGTGCACACACATAGAGTGATGGGAGGCTGGAAGCTGCGGACGAGGATGAATGTCAGGCTGGCACGGGGGCGGTGGAGGTCCACACACATAGAGTGATGGGAGGCGGGAAGCTGCAGACAAGGATGCAAGTCAGGCTGACACAGGGGCGGTGGAGGTGCACACACATAGAGTGATGGGAGGCTGGAAGCTGCGGACGAGGATGAAGGTCAGGCTGACACGGGGGCGGTGGAGGTGCACACACATAGAGTGATGGGAGGCTGGAAGCTGCGGACGAGGATGAAGATCAGGCTGGCTCGGGGCCGGTGGAGGTGCACACACATAGAGTGATGGGAGGCGGGAAGCTGCGGACAAGAATGCAAGTCAGACTGCCATGGGAACGGTGCACGTGCACACTCATAGAGTGATGGGAGGCTGGAAGCTGTGGACGAGGATGAAGGTCATGCTGACATGGGGGACGGTGGAGGTGCACACACACAGAGTGATGGGAGGCTGGAAGCTGCGGACGAGGATGCAGGTCAGGCTAACACTTGGGGGTGGTGGAGGTGCACACACATAGAGTGATGGGAGGCTGGAAGCTGCGGACGAGGATGCAGGTCAGGCTGACACGGGGCGGTGGGGGTGCACACACATAGAAAGATAAGAGGCTGGAAGCTGCGGACGAGGATGCAGGTCAGGCTGACACGGGGGTGGTGGGGGTGCACACTCATAGAGTGATGGGAGGCTGGAAGCTGAGTGATACACAGGCTGAAAGACAAGAGCAGTGGGAATGCGCCGAAAGCTGTGTAGCTTCCAATGGAAAGGTAGGACTCACTGACAGTGTAAGAGACAGAAGTGCTCCCTGAGAGTGAGTAACACTTGCTCCTAGTGACTGAATAAGAATCTCAGTGAGTGAGCAAGACTTGCGACCCCTGACCTTTACTGGTAGGTCGCTCCCCCACCACACAGCTCCGTCTGTGTGCCCTGCTGCTGCCCCTGATTGTGCTCGTTTTCCTTTCTGTGCCCCCTTGCTGCCCCTGATTGTGCTCGTTTTTTCCTTTCTGTGCCCCCCTTGCTGCCCCTGATTGTGCTCTGTTTTTCCTTTCTGTGCCCTGCTGCTGCCCCTGATTGTGCTCGTTTTTTCCTTCTGTGCCCCCCTTGCTGCCCCTGATTGTGCTCGTTTTTCCTTTGTGTGCCCCCTTGCTGCCCCTGATTGTGCTCGTTTTTCCTTTCTGTGCCCCCTTGCTGCCCCTGATTGTGCTCGTTTTTCCTTTCTGTGCCCCCTTGCTGCCCCTGATTGTGCTCGTTTTTTCCTTTCTGTGCCCCCTTGCTGCCCCTGATTGTGCTCGTTTTTCCTTTCTGTGCCCCCTTGCTGCCCCTGATTGTGCTCGTTTTTTCCTTTCTGTGCCCCCCTTGCTGCCCCTGATTGTGCTCGTTTTTCCTTTCTGTGCCCCCTTGCTGCCCCTCATTGTGCTAGTTTTTTCCTTTCTGTGCCCCCTTGCTGCCCCTGATTGTGCTCGTTTTTCCTTTCTGTGCCCCCTTGCTGCCCCTGATTGTGCTCGTTTTTTTCCTTTCTGTGCCCCTTGATGCCCTGATTGTGCTCGTTTTCCCTTCTGTGCCTGTTTCCCGCCCCTGCGGCCCCGCCCCCTCACTGCCCATTCGCTGCCCCATTCCCTGCTCCTCCCTCCCACCTCCCCATTTATGGCGGCCGCTGCGTGGTGAAGAGAGCGACCCCTGACCTTGACTGGTAGGTCGCTCCCCACCACACAGCTCCGTCTGTGTGCCCTGCTGCTGCCCCTGATTGTGCTCGTTTTTCCTTTCTGTGCCCCCTTGCTGCCCCTGATTGTGCTCGTTTTTTCCTTTCTGTGCCCCCCTTGCTGCCCCTGATTGTGCTCGTTTTTTTCCTTTCTGTGCCCCCTTGCTGCCCCTGATTGTGCTCGTTTTTTCCTTTCTGTGCCCCCCTTGCTGCCCCTGATTGTGCTCGTTTTTCCTTTCTGTGCCCCCTTGCTGCCCCTGATTGTGCTCGTTTTTTCCTTTCTGTGCCCCCCTTGCTGCCCCTGATTGTGCTCGTTTTTCCTTTCTGTGCCCCCTTGCTGCCCCTGATTGTGCTCTGTTTTTTCCTTTCTGTGCCCCCTTGCTGCCCCTGATTGTGCTCGTTTTTCCTTTCTGTGCCCCCTTGCTGCCCCTGATTGTGCTCGTTTTTTCCTTTCTGTGGCCCCCTTGCTGCCCCTGATTGTGCTCGTTTTTCCTTTCTGTGCCCCCTTGCTGCCCCTGATTGTGCTCGTTTTTCCTTTCTGTGCCCCCCTTGCTGCCCCTGATTGTGCTCGTTTTTCCTTTCTGTGCCCCCTTGCTGCCCCTCATTGTGCTAGTTTTTTCCTTTCTGTGCCCCCTTGCTGCCCCTCATTGTGCTAGTTTTTTCCTTTCTGTGCCCCCTCGCTGCCCCTGATTGTGCTCGTTTTTCCTTTCTGTGCCCCCTTGCTGCCCCTCATTGTGCTAGTTTTTTCCTTTCTGTGCCCCCTTGCTGCCCCTCATTGTGCTAGTTTTTTTCCTTTCTGTGCCCCCTTGCTGCCCCTCATTGTGCTAGTTTTTTTTCCTTTCTGTGCCCCCTTGATGCCCTGATTGTGCTCATTTTCCCTTCGGTGCCTGTTTCCCGCCGCTGCGCTCCTGCGGCCCCGCCCCCTCACTGCCCATTCGCTGCCCCATTCCCTGCTCCTCCCTCCCACCTCCCCATTTATGGCGGCCGCTAAGCGGCCGCGCAGCGGACGTGCGCAGCAAGCGCGCCGCTGGCGCGTTGAAGGCGCGCCTAAGGCAAGCCCGTCTGCGCCCGTCCGCGCTGTGACCGCGCCCAGCGCCAGACCCCCTGGTCCGGGCATCCCCCGCGCCCGCCACATCAACAGACGCCGATACGACGCCAGCACCCTCCACGCACTCAACCCCGGAAAAGATCACGCCTGCTACCAGGCCACCCCGAAGCGCACCCAAGGGCCCTTCACCTGCCGGAACTGCAGCTTCGCCAGCACCCGCCCCGCCAAACCACCGCCCAGGAAAGAACCCAACTACCTCAGATGCATCCTCCTCAACACCCGCTCCGCCCGCAAACACGCCATCGAACTCTGGGACCTTCTCGACTCAACCTCCCCAGACGTCGCATTCCTGACGGAGACCTGGCTGAATCCCGCTTCAGCCCCCGACATCGCCATTGCCATCCCGGACGGATACAAGATCACCCGCAGGGACCGTACCAACGGAGTCGGAGGAGGCATCGCCATCGTCCACAGGAACACCCTCAGAGTCTCAACCAACACCAACGACACCCTCAGCACCGCCGAACACATGCACTTCCAGATCCACACCGATCCCAACACCACTCTCAGAGGAACCCTCATCTACAGACCCCCCGGACCCCGACCACAGTTCAGCGATTCCATCGCTGACTTCGTCAGCACACACGCCATCGCCTCCACGGACTACATCCTCCTCGGGGACCTGAACTTCCACCTCGAGAACAACAAGGACACCAACTCCACCACCCTGATCGACAACCTCGCCACCCTCGGCCTCAGACAGCTCGTGACTACACCCACCCACGCCGCCGGCCACACGCTTGACTCCATCTTTTCCGCAAGCCCACACGTCTCCTTCAAGCACACCTCCGAACCCCACTGGACTGACCACCACTGCATCCACTTCACCTACAGGAAGCCCACCACGCACCACCGCACCGAACAAATGCCTCGTCGCTGCTGGAGCAGAGTCACGGAAGACCAGCTAACCACAACCCTCGCCCTGAGCCCACCCGCCGAACCCTCCGACCCCGACACCGCCGCCCGCAACCTCAGACAGTGGATCGACGACTGCGCCAACACCCTCGCCCCGCTCAAGAATCCGCCCAACAGCCACACCAGCAAGAAAGCCACCTGGTTCACCGAAGACCTCCAGGCCTCCAAACGAACATGCCGAAAACTGGAGAAGATCTGGCTCCACGAACGGACAGCGGACAGCTACGCCGCCCACAAGAGCGCCACCCGCAGTCACCATCACCTCATCAGATCCGCCAAAAGGGCCTCACTCAAAGACCGCCTAGACAACAACGCACACAACAGCAAAGAGCTCTTCAACATCGTGAAGGAACTCTCCAACCCCAGCTCCAACACCAACGACATCCAGCCGTCGCGAGACCTGTGCGACTCACTGGCCACCTTCTTCCACCGCAAAATCGCCGACATCCACGACAGCTTCAACACCACGACCGCCCCGGCAACCACCGAGACCACTGCCCCCACAACCACCAACCGCCTGCTCTCCTGGACCAACATCAACGACGAGGACACCAGCGAGATCATGAACACCATCCACTCCGGTTCACCGCTAGACCCGTGCCCTCACCACATCTTCAACAAAGCCAGTACAGCCATCGCGCCCCATCTCCGGAAAATAATCAACATCTCCTTCGAGACCGCAACCTTCCCGGAAAGCTGGAAGCACGCCGAGATCACCGCCTTACTCAAGAAACCCAAGGCAGACCCCAAGGACCTCAAGAACTTCCGACCCATCTCTCTGCTCCCGTTCCCCGCGAAGGTCACCGAGAAAATCGTCAACAAACAACTGACCCGCTACCTCGAGGAGAACAACATCCTGGACCCTTCCCAGTCCGGCTTCCGCAGCAACCACAGCACCGAAACCGCCCTCATCGCCGCCACCGATGACATCAGGACCCTGCTAGACAACGGAGAAACAGCAGCCCTCATCCTCCTGGACCTATCAGCCGCCTTCGACACGGTCTGCCACCACACACTACGAACACGCCTTCACGACACCGGGATCCAAGAGAAGGCCCTGGACTGGACCACATCCTTCCTTTCCGGCAGAACACAAAGCGTCCGCCTCGCCCCTTCCGATCCAAGGCCACCAAGATCATCTGCGGCGTACCCCAAGGCTCCTCCCTCAGCCCAACGCTGTTCAACATCTACATGGCACCCCTCGCCCACGTCGCCCGACAGCACAACCTCAACATCATCTCCTATGCCGACGACACCCAGCTGATCCTCTCCCTCACCAAAGACCCTCACACCGCCAAAGCCCACCTCCACGAAGGAATGAAGGCCGTCGCCGAATGGATGAGGACCAGCCGCCTGAAGCTGAACTCGGACAAGACGGAGGTCCTCATCCTTGGTTCCAACCCTTCAGCCTGGGACGACTCCTGGTGGCCAACATCACTGGGAACAGCCCCGCCACCCACCGACCACGTACGCAACCTAGGGGTCATCCTCGACCCCACCCTCTCCATGACTAAGCAGGTCAACGCCGTTTCCTCATCCTGCTTCAACATCCTCCGAATGCTCCGCAGGATCTTCAAGTGGATCCCCACCGAAACAAGAAAAACAGTCACCCAGGCCCTCGTCACCAGCAGGCTGGACTACGGAAACGCCCTCTACGCAGGAACGACGGCTAAGCTCCTGAGACGGCTGCAACGCATCCAGAACGCCTCTGCACGTCTTATCCTCGACATCCCCCGACGCAGCCACATCACACCCCACCTGAGAGACCTGCACTGGCTCCCTGTCAACAAGAGGATAACCTTCAAGCTCCTCACCCACGCACATAAAGCACTCCACAATTCCGGACCAGCCTACCTCAACAGACGACTCAGCTTCTACACCCCCACCCGCCAGCTCCGCTCGACCAGCCTCGCCCTCGCCACAGTCCCCCGCATCCGGAAAACGACCGCCGGCGGCAGATCCTTCTCCCACCTCGCCGCCAAGACCTGGAACACCCTCCCCACCAACCTCCGACAGACCCAAGACCTACTGGCCTTCAGAAGACTCCTCAAGACCTGGCTCTTCGATCAGTAGCAGCACCACCCCCCACTTCCCCCAGCGCCTTGAGACCCTCGCGGGTATGTAGTGCGCTTTATAAGTGACATGGTTGATTGATTGATTGAGTGATTGTGACTTAATCACAATCTGCAATAACGCCTACTTTTACTGTGTGCTTATGGTATGTAATCTGTATTTTAAATGTGCTGATTTATTGCAAATGTTCTGTTGATCAAAGCACTCCACCCACGAGGGTAAAGACTGACTTGGCAAGGACCAACGACGTAAATATTTTTACTTCTGCACATGTGTGTTCTTAAACTCGTGAATAACACTTACTTTTATTGTGTATTTTTGGAAGATGCAACTTGTATTTCAAAACAACTGTTTTATTGCAATGGTTCTAAGTAGGCACATGATTTACTAATAAACCTAAACTTAATCATAGTATAGGCATGAGATTCACTCCCAGTCAGTGAGTGAGGTTCACTCCTGATCAGGAATACTTATTCCCAATGTGAGTCCCTTCCAGTGAAAGAGCTGGCCTGGCGCCCAGTGAGTGTGACTCACTCGCAGTCAGTGAGTGGGGTTCACTCCTGATCAGGAATACTTATTCCCAATGTGAGTCCCTTCCAGTGAGAGAGCTGGCCTGGCGCCCAGTGAGTGTGACTCACTCGCAGTCAGTGAGTGGGGTTCACTCCTGATCAGGAATACTCATTCCCAATGTGAGTCCCTTCCAGTGAGAGAGCTGGCCTCGCGCCCAGTGAGTGTGTCTCACTCGCAGTCATTGGGCTTCTTCTGCTCTCAGCGAATGGCCAACCATCGAGAAAATTGATTCTCATTAGACTGGCAGCCCGCCAATCAATCAAGGATATATAAAGCGCGGCAAATCACCCGTGAGGGTCTCAAGGCACGGGAGTTGCTAACTGCTTCGTGGTGATCTATTCACTCGAACAGCCAGGAAGCAACTGTGACTAACTGAGTGAGAGAGAAAGCTCAGTGTTAGTAAAAGAGTAAGACCCTCTCACAGGACTTCTTCCAAGTGACTGAGCAGGACTTAGTCCCAGTTAGTAACACTCTCACAGCAGTGAGTATGATACATGATCTGGGAGTGAGCGAAACTTGCCTATCAGTGAGTGAGTTTATCTCAGTTCCAGACAGGGAGTGAGTCTCTAACAAGCTGGGTCTAGTGACTTCGTGGACTAATGCCTCTACTCTAGGGACCTGAATTTGACCTCATTGTCACAGGTTCAAATCCGGGCGGATCCACTCAGCCTTTCATCCTTCTGAGGTCGATAAAATGAGTACCATTGGGCAACAATAAACATCTGTTGTTCAGCACTAAAATACGCTTGCGTGAACGTGCACTTTAAAAAATACACGTTATGTTCTTGTTCCTAATCACTCCGGAGACGGAAATTCCAGCCCTGGAAGCACTGTACCCCGAGACCCCTGAAGGGCTGCGGGCAACTGTTACGCCTGGCCCGCCCACCCCCATAGAGCTTTTTCTGCTTCCCCCAGCTCATGTGAAAGGGTCCCCCAGACCACCAACCTTAGACGAGAAAAAACATTCTTGGAGCAGGTGGTTAATGTTTGTGGATTTGGGATGTTATTTTCCCCAGAAGGAGGGCACATGCGCAGAACCTGCTGCTAGTACAACTGTGTCCCAGTCACAAACCCCAAAGATCACAACAGTTGAGTGGTCAGTAATGGTGATAAAGTAAAAAGGAATGTGAGTCATGCCGGTTTTTTTCCCGAGCTCCAATTGTGCTTTGAGCCCCTCGAGAGGGTCTTAATGCATAAATAATGCCCCTGGCTACTTCACCCTAAGAGTTTCCTACTTCAAGCCACCAGAAGCCGTTTATGGCTTCGGAGATTAGCGCCAAGAAGCTATGAGGTTGCTGATTCCGTTCTCGTGGCAGTCTGCCTGTCGAGGGTACACTTCACACAAGAGTCACTTCCTGACAGTTTGGTTCTGCAAAGCTGATTTCTGATTCCAAAAAGTAATGAGTGCAGCCGCCTCTGTCATGTCTAATTCTTTCTCCGTTAGCTGCATGGAAGGGGGCAGGAAGCATGACAATCTGCGCCACCAGCCCATAGCGCCTAAACATACAAATTAATGGCCCGCTGTGAGCACTTTCCTCATATCTCGCCTCGCCTTGAGGTTTAAAAACTCCCAAACCCTCCTGGCCAGTCAGAATGAAAATGAAAACCCATGTATGCAAAATAATCATGGACCCAGAGTTTATATCATTAAATCTCATTATTTCACGTGCATAGAAGCCATTAAGTCATGCAGTGACACTATACAAAAAAAATGCATAAACATACAAAATGCAATGTTCATGTCTTCTAGTCCTGTGCTTAGCCGGAACGTGAATAAAGAGTTATGTAAGACACACAATTACTGATGCTCTTAAGCAGTAGGCACACACGTGATCTCAATCATATCAAAAGCATGTTCAGAATTCCTCACATACAGTGGGCATGAAGACTGAAGCAATCTTCTGCCATTTGGACACCACTTGTGCCGTTCTAATGCATGTTTGTTTGGTGTATGCATGTACGTATGTATGTATGTTTGTATGTATGTTATTTGTATGTATGTATGTATGTATGTACGTATGCATGCATCTATGTATGTATGTATCTATGTATATGTATGTATTGTACTTGACAATCAATCAATCAGGGAATAGTGAAGCGCGCTACTCACCCGTGTGGTTCTCAAGGCGCAGAGGGGGGATGGGGGGGAGCAGCTCCGGTCAGTCGAAGAGCCAGGTCTTGAGGGTCTTCCTGAAGATGTGCAGAGTGGGTGCCTGTCTGATGTTGGTCGGGAGCTCGTTCCAGGTCTTTGCTGCAACGTAGGAGAAGGCTCTTCCACCTGTTCTGGCTCTGCAGATGCACGGGGTTTCGGCGAGGGCGAGGTCGGCGGATTGGAGGGTTCTCTTGGGTACGTGGAAGGCGACTCTTTCGTTGAGATATTGGGGCCCGATGTTGTGGAGGCATTTGTATGCGTGGGTGAGTATCTTGAAAGTTACTCTCTTCTCGACGGGGAGCCAGTGGAGGTCTCGCAGGTGTGGGATAATGTGTTCGTGTCGGGGCGCCGACGACGAGTCTGGTTGCGGTGTTCTGTATGATCTGGAGCTTGCGGAGCAGAGATTTGTTGATCCCTGTGTAGAGGGCGTTTCCGTAGTCTAGTCTGCTGGTTATGAGTGTGTAGGTGATGGCCTTTCTTGATTCGGGGGGGGGGATCCATTTGAAGGTCTTGCGAAGGATGCGGAGGGTGTTGAAGCAGGTGGAGGCGATGGCGTTGATCTGTCGGGTCATAGAGAGGGATGAGTCGAGTATGATGCCGAGGTTCCGGGCATAGTCCATGGGTGTGGGAGGGCTGCAGAGGGCAGTGGGCCACCAGGTGTTGTCACATGCAGAAGGGAAGGGTCCGAGGACGAGGACTTCTGTTTTCTCCGAGTTGAGCTTCAGGCAGCTGCTGCTCATCCAGGTTGCGACGTCCTTCATTCCTTCCTGGAAGCTGAGTCTGGTGGTGAGGGAGTTCTTGGTGAGGGAGAGGATGAGCCGGGTGTCGTCGGCATAGGATACTATGCTGAGTCCATGCTGTCTGACGATGGCGGTGAGGGGGGCCATGTAGATGTTGAAGAGCGTGGGGCTGAGCGATGATCCTTGGGGTACTCCACAGCTGATCTCTGTGGGTTTGAAGAGAAAGGGAGGAAGTCTGATTCTTTGGGTTCTGCCGGTGAGGAAGGAGCGGAGCCAGTCGAGGGCGGTCCCCTGTATTCCGGCGTCGTGGAGTCTGGCGGTGAGATTGCGGTGAGAGATGGTGTCAAAGGCTGCAGAGAGGTCAAGCAGGATCAGGGCCGCGGCGTGTCCTGGGTCGAGGAGCGTGCGTGTGGATGTCGTCTGTGGCGGCGAGTAGGGCAGTCTTGGTGCTGTGGTTGCTGCGGAATCCGGATTGGAAGGGGTTGAGGATGGAGTTCTCTTCTATGAATTTCACTAGTTGGACATTGATGATCTTTTCGGAGACTTTGGCCGTGAAGGGGAGGAGAGAGATGAGTCGGTAGTTCTTGAGGTCCATTGGATCTGCTGAGGGCTGGCTTGACTTCTGCGCATTTCCAGTCGTAGGGGAATGTGCCGGCTTCAAGGGAGGCGTTGATGGTGCGTCGTAGCTCCGGTGCGATGGCGGCGGCAGCGCTGTGGATAGAGCGTACCTACCTGGGAAGCTAAATAGAGCAGGTTTACTTCAAAGTGCTCCACAGAACTCTTGGGGGTATGTTACACTCACTGCTTGAAATGGAAATACAGAAGTGCAGGTTCAACTCTGAGAAGTGCCAGTATTCATCTTTTGAAATTAAAAAAGTACCAGTACTCAGTACTTGAAAATACCTGGCAATATCTGCCCATATAAAGCCCTATATATACCAAGTGCTATATTTATGCTTGTGAAGCATAAACAAGAGTTTGCCTCTCTCCATAACTATGCAATGATTTATACATTGGGTAGAAGGACTATGTTACCTGTAAACTAGGGAATTGTTGGTAACTCACCAATTTTGGTAGGAACTGGTGCAAGGAGAGGGAGGAGGAACTGGCCACAGCACTGTTATGGTCCTACAAGGCAGTGCCGAAGCAAAGGGCCTTAAGGGCCCGCATGCAAAGAGGGGAATACGGCCTCCTATTTTGGTTTCGCAGCAAAAAAGCAACACTATGTGGGGAGAAGTGGGTTCCCCACATCCCTAGACCCCAGTGCCACTGCACGTGCTTCTCTATAGATAGCTACGCCCCTGCTAAAAGGTTTTTGAAACAGCCTCATGATGGTCTATTTCCCGGCCAATCAACAGAGTGCTATGTTGGCAAGGAAATGGGGCATAACAAAGCCCCGAGTCTCTTTCAGGCCATAGGATCTTGTCTTCCTCGACCTATCCCTAAAGTGTAAACAGGAAGAGAGCTGGGTACTGCAATATAAACAAGCATGACCATCTGCTAGTGATGTTCTGCTCATATATCTTCATTCACCGCTTCACAAATGCAGGTCCAGGCAGTTCAGTTCGCCTGGACTTGAAAATTGGTTATAGGTTAACAACTCATTCGCATAGTTATAAAGACAAAACATCTGCATTTTAAAATCTGGAAATCGTTTGTTTGAAAGCAAAAAGTTATTTAAGCTGTTTAGTTTTAACAAGGGAGGTGAAAAGGTAATGGTTATTTGTGGTGATGCATAGGGGCCGGGTTAGTTTTAAATTTAGGATTGGTATTTAGAACTTTTACATAAAATAGCATAGTTTAGTTTTGTGCTACTCGTAGTTGCATCACTTCGAAATAGAAGTATGATTCATTGAAATTATTTGAATGTAGTGTTATTGTGGAAAGCAATATTTCAATTTGTTTCTCATACAGATAAGCTAAAATAACATTGACACTCATGAACACACCTTAAGTATTTTTAGATGTGACACTATACAAATTCACTCAGAGGAGTTAATCTTGTGCACTTAACCCTTCAACCCTAGCCTCTTTACCCCTAACCACTTTAGCCCAGACCTTTAACCTATACCCAAAACTTGTAATCTTATACCCCAAACTCTCTACACTTAACAATATACTTCACAATATACAATATACCCTTACCCCTAACCCCATTATTTAACTCCTAATCCCATAAATCCTAACCCCTTAAATCTGTGAATTTAACCGTAAGCCCCTAATCTTGAACACTATACCCCATACATTTAACTCCTATATCCCTAAGACACTGCCCTTAATTTTTCACCCCATACCTTTAAGACTGTAGCATACCCTACACCCAACTGCACTATACCCTATACTTAAAACTATTAACCCTATGCCTCTAACGCTTAGCCCATTTACCCATAATCCCAAATACGTGAACCTTAACTCAGTATGCAGAAACCTTTAAGCTATCCCCAAACCCTTGTCCCTTAATTCTAAACCTCAAATTCTTAATCATTTAACCCAAACCCTTAATCTTAAACCATCAACCCCTAAACCCTAAATCCATATCCTTGACCACCTTACCATATGCCCTGTACCCATAAACGTATATTCCTAAAAATGTACTTGCAACTCCCTCATATTTAGTTCATAGAACCATAACCCTGAACACTTAACCAATAACTCCTATCCCATAGCAACTTAATTCTGAAGTCCTGTACCTCAAACCCTTCACCCATAAACCCCAAACCCTTAACTCTGTTACCTAAATATTTCACCCTTAACCTCAATACCCATACTGTTTACCAATATACCCAATAACCTTAACCCCAAACCTTAAACTCTATAACCTAAAGAGTTTACCTAAACCAATATACCCATGCATGTAACCCATATACTTAATACCATTGACCCCAAACTCTTAACCCTTTAACCACTGTCACAGTGTCCTTACTTCAACAAGTTTGCATCACACACCTTGAAAAAGTCCTTTTTGAAGTATTTATTTTTAGAATAAATAATTCAAAAGTTCCATTTTGGAAGCATTGGTTCTGAAGTTTTGAGGCACTGAGGGGCATATTATCAAGGGCAGCATCGCCACTTTAGCGGCACTTTTTGCTGATAAAGCGGCGATATTTTTATCGCCCTATTAGCAAGCTGTCGCTAACAGCTGTTAGCGACAGCTTTATGGCGAAAGCGGCCGTTTTCTTGCCGCTTTGCATGTCAGCGATAAATATCGCTAATGACATGCAAAGTAGGCGTTCCCAACTAAAAGCAACTGAAAACAGTCGCAAACACAACTTCCCCCTATTAGCAATGCCCGCGAAGCGATAAAAAAAGTCGCGCTAACCGCGATTATCGCTGGAATCTAACACCTGTTTAAAACTTGACTTAACCATTCTAGTCAATGGGAGGTGGATTGTAAGGTTAAGTCCTCACCTGCCTATTACCAAGCTTTTCATTAGCGCGTTGAATTCATCGCTGGATTTCTCGCGCTATTGCTGGGTTTCGCCGCTATCGCTGGATTTTCTATCGCCTTGGAGATAAGCGTTGATAATAACGCGTTATCTCCGCGATGGAATCCAGCGATAGCCGGCGATAAAAAAAACAGCGCTAAGCGCGCTTTGCGATAATTATCGCAAGTCCTTGGTAATATGCCCCTATGTGTTATGCATAGGGTGATTGTAAGAGTTAGACTTAGCGCTAGAGTTAAGGTTAGTGTTCAGGTTCGATTCAGAAAAAAGGATGGGGTAAAGAATTGGGTTCGCAGGGTTTGGACATGTGGGGTAGGACAGTTTACTACATTAGTCAAGTGCTGAGGTTAGAGTAAGCGTTAGGGGATGGGTATTTGTGTTTGAGTACCTTCATTAACATTGAGCACCTGCAACAAAAAATGAATTATTTGGAAATGTAAACATTTTCAAAGTGTTTGCTTTCAAACTTAGAGGGGCCACTCGACTTAACGCCACACAGGCCTTATCCAAGGAAGCATTAGCCTAGCATGGTCTCTAGAGGTCATTGTCAGTAATGCAGGACTCTCTGCTCCGGGTGACCCTTTATTGACCATCACAAACACTGCATCACATTTCAAGTAAGTCTGGGCGGTGAACGCCGCTCCGCTCGCGGAGTTTGCGGAGTTTTCCGCACTCTGCATTACACAGAGCTTGCGGAGTTCCAAAAAACTCTGCTTCGCGAAGCGTATTTTTTTACCTCTCTCGCATTCATCACCATCAGGTTGGTGAGCACGAGCGAGGAAAATCCACCTCCCAGCGAGATTTTTCCTCGTTCTAACATCAAGTTGGCGACCGCGAGCGTGGAAAATAAACCTCCCGGCGAGATTCCGCAACGCAGGCGGTCAGATTTCGCATTGCAAGTAGTTGCGTATGCTCGCGACCGCTCGCATTGAGAAACCATCCGTTCGCGTTGACAGAGCTGCCACTCGAGTAAAAATCTACTCGAGAGGCAGAAAGGAAGCACCACCCGCTTGCGCTGTGCATGGTGCCGTTCGCGATGATTGCACAGTGCGGACAAGCACCTGGCACTGAAAATCACTGCGAACAGCATTTATCTAATGCACTCCGCTGCTCGCGGAGCTCCGCGTAGCGCCCCGTCGTTTTTTTTACACTTCGCGGAGTTCCGCGTAGCGAAACTCCGCGAACTCCGCCCAGGCTTAATTTCAAGCTATATGTTGGCCTGTGAAACAGTTAAGGATAATATGGGTAGCACCACCCTGCTCAGATGTAATCTCTGCCCATGAGCTACTTTCAGGCAGTTCTCTGCAAGAGAGAGTGGCATGATAATACTGCCAGTGCAGGTGGTCTAACAGACAAAATATCACCCTAGAAAAATAACATGGCTAGAAAATCCACTTCCAAAATACTGTGAAGGTAAGTGATTATTAGTATGTATATATTGACTGTTCTTCACTTCACCTCTATGTACACTGAAGGTATATATTGTCAAGGTACAACTATGTGAAGTTAAGTATAGTAAATCTGCACTTACATTTATATACATACTTTTACAATACTTTGCCAGTCATTGTTCTGGTAACGATATGTTGCAGCACAAAATGTAAAAGTCAGTATTCTGGTAGTATACTGCTCAGGGTCGGACTGGCCTAGAGGGTAACTAGGCAGCATCTGGTCTGACAGGGCAGTGCGTGGGCTGTTTTTTTGGCTGTTTGTGGCCCTTTTTTACAGTCTGCTGGGCCAGTTTTTACTGTTGATTTGCCTGATATTAAAACAAACATTGCCTACAGCAAGCTCAAGAGTATGGAGTCTTTCATACCTTGCAAAACACTTATACAGTGTGTCTTTATAAGTTAGAAACTTTTCCAATTTACAAACATGGACCAGTTTTTTAGCTATCTGACTCGTTAATCAGTGTCACTTTTATTTTGGTGCCTGGGGCCTATTTTCTGTCCCAGTTGGACCCTGATATTACTGCAGCCGCAGCACTGTTGTCACGATGAGCCGCTGCTTTGGCACAAATTGACATAAACAGTCTGTTTAGTGATATCTCTTTAGAGTTCACATGGCATAATGAGACAAACTGCCTGGATGTCGCCAAAATGGGCCCCTATTTTACTTCTAACAGCAGCCTGTGCTCGACAGTCACCAATATACAATTGTATTTCCAAATGGACCATCACATTGCTCAAATGTGGAGCAGATGTGTTGGGAGTCCAGTGGCCCAGGCTGTGGCGTGCACTAGGTCTATGCTGGAGAGCTGAGCCACGTGGCAGCAGAAGCCTGGAAACTGACCCGTTCTGGATCAGCCGAGGCCAGTCAGATGAGCACACGACCTTGCACCCTCTGAACTCCAGCCAAGTCATATTTCACAACATCAATGCTCTTACCCTCCTGCAGCACTGTGAACTAACCACAAGATAATGCCTAGTGCTATAAAAACATCTAAATCAATACATATGTCTGCCTGTAGCTAAACAAAGAGGTGTTGCAACGCAAATCCCTTCACACACAAAGTGCAATATATTTTATGTACACCAGCAAGAGGTGAATATGTAACACGCTTTTAGAAAGGGTCCCATGGTGCAGCTGTCCCCTCAAAATCACTACCCTAAATTACTATCCTAAAAGTCTAAATAAAGCAATGTATTGGAACTAGATGCATTGTGGAAAGTTTATTTTGACCATATGATGGTACCTGGATAGTTTGATCCACTAAATGGAGCATGCATGTGCTAAAGGAAGCTTTTTATGCATTCTGGTTCACCATTGTGAGTACATTAATCTTTAACCTTTAAAATGTACATAATCACTCATACTGAGGTCTGAGGGAACACCAAAAGGTGAAATGTCCACAGAGATTCCTTTATATAGGGCCAATGCCCAGGTGATGTACCACCACAATCCCCCCACTACATTTAACTCTAGGATTTACTTTATTTTACTCTATTATGGAGGCTTGATTATGGGAGTGTTAGAAATGGGGTTTCTGGTTGGTATACACCTAAGCCAGGCTGAACCCACCACTCTAGTCAGGGCAAGGGAGTTACACGCTGAGGATAACCCCTGCTCACCCCCTTGGTAGCTTAGCAGAGCAGTCAGGCTTATCCCAGAGGCAATGTGTCAAGCATTTGCGCAAGACACTCACACAGCAGTGACACTCTAGGCACACCACAAAAGAAACTCCACACAAGGTTATATAAAAATATCCTTTGGATTATCCATAAGAACACATTAGATCACAATCACATATATCACACTGTGTCACCAGGCACTCGTCATGACCTCACAGGTATTACATAAATCACTAGGCCAATCGGGCCACTGTCATAAACACCAGTTAGCACAACCCAGTAGCTACTGGTAGGAACTGTACTTAGCATAACACATTATGCATAAACATAGTCAGCAGTGCACCATAGTAAACACTTGCAGCAGGGCACATATCATAAGTACATCATGACCACCTTAGGCATATGCAGATCACCATAGTTGTGCGTGAGTGCCAACCTTAGCAATGTAACCCAACATACATGTGAGCATCAGGCATTAGGCTGGCCAGTAACTACTGGCAGGATTACACTGGGCATAAAACATTGGGCAAACACATCATCCACAGTGGACCATAGTAACCACCTGTAGCGTGCACATATTCGAAATAACCCTTGCATTATGGTCCATGTGGAGCCGTCCCGACAATGTCCCACCACTCACATAATAACATTAGGGTATACAAGGCCGTAGTTCACTCTACTACCACCATGCACTGGCTATGGCCATAAACACCAATCTACAGGACCCTGTGTTTCACTAGAACCTCAGACGGACCGGGACCTCCGTGGAGGCTTCCTTCCCGTCTGGTTCGCAATCCGAGGTGCTCCCCCCGGCACGAGGCCTCCAACTTCACCCCAACGCAGTAAGGGGTGCACAAAACCCAATGAGGGCGGAAACCTGGCCCCGGCGGTCTGGAGCGTGAACCCAGAGAACAATGCTCCCCGAAGAACCGCAGCGGGACCTCGGCCCACAGACATGGGCCAAAAGACTGGCATGGCATCCCGCCCAGAGCCCTCTGGGGCTACTCGGACAGCTGCGGGAAATGTGCAAATTGGCGGCCTCACCTTCGCACTCCAGGCGAATCCCCCCACAGTGCTGCTCCCGCGGTCAAACCGCTCAGGCCCTGGAAACATTGGACTCAGGCTTCCGGAGGGCCGTCAGCATACGGAGCGAAGTCTCCGTTGACTCGGCTCCTTTTCCTCCAGTTTCTCCCCTGGGTGGGCCACACCCCTTTTCCTGATGCCAGGGTTGCCCTGGCGTCTCAGATGAACTCCTGGCTAGGATTTCTCATTGCTGGTGCGCTGTATTGCAGCCCAGGTCCACGTAGCAGAGCCCCGGCTGCCTATAAGTCCCCCACACGAGATGAAGGGGGCAGGAGAGGGGAGAGCGCGGCTTCTCCGATAACTCACCTCTCTCGCTGCTGTAATCACCTGAGGAGAGGGCAGCACTACCCCCGTGTCACAGCAATGGCGGTGCTCCTGTCCAGTATGCGGGCAGAGTGAGCCCACCTCCTCGGGCTCAGGTCACCAAAGCGACAGCGCTCACCATGCACTCTTTCCTACAGGCAGGAGCAACTGGACAGCGCTCAGTATGCACTATTTGCAGAGTGCTGTGGCACCCCAGATAGGTGCAGGCCGGCAGGCCAGCACGAGGGGACCTCCGTGTAGAGAAGTAGTCCCCCGGCGGTTTCTCCTTGCAGTCCAGCAGCCTGCTAGGTTCAAGTCCAAGTAGTGTCTTCCTTTTTACACATGGGTTCACAGCCCCTCCACTTATAGTCCACTTCTTTGTTCTAGGGGCACTTTACAATATAATTACAAGTGTACAACACCCCCCATTCCTAGTGTAAGCCTTGGCTCCAGACACATCACAGGGGGGTGGAGCCAGCATTGTGGAAGGCAGGCACAGCTCTAATCAGGTGCAGGTGCTACTCCTTCCACCACTCCAAATGCAGACCAGGCCTATTCAGGTGCCAAGAAAAACTCCTCCCGCTACTCAAAATTCAGCCAAGGTCTAGTCAGCTTAGTGCTGAGTCACCCAGGCAGGGCAGGACACACCTCAACCCCCCTAGGGACTGGCTGGAGTGAATGCACATCCCCTCTCCCCTGTCAGTCAGGACCAGACGGTCAATGCACATCCAAGCAGGCACAAAGAGACATAGCACACAGAAATGCCCACTTCTAAAAGTAAAAGTGGCATTTCTAAAATAGTAATAATAAATCTGCTTTCACCAATAAGCAGGATTTATCACTACTATTCCAAAACATATCAAACATAGTCGCGCTACCCCTCTCATGTCAGGAATTACCACTGAAGCACACATCAGGGAATCCCCAATACAAACCTATGAGAGGGCAGCCTCACAGCAGTGAGAAACCAAATAGGCTGTTTCTCACAACCAGGATATGCCACACAGTTAAGACACATGTCCTACCTTTTACTTACACCGCACCCTGCCCATAGGGCTAGCTAGGCCCTACCTTAGGGGTGAGTGATATGTAGTAAAAGGAGAGTTGCAGACGTGGCAGCCACTTTATATGCCACGTCACAGCGGCAGTAAACTGCGCGTGCAGTCCCTGCAGTAGCAGAGTCCTAAGACAGGTTTGAAAGGCTACTTCGGTGGGTGGCACAAGCAGTGCTGCAAGCACACCAGCAGCATTTAATTTACAGGCCCTGGGTGTTGGAAAACGAGGCAGTATCTGTGAGGCCTGCACAAATAACATGACTACATTTGTCCTTCACTGGGAACAAAACACCCAATTGGAGCGCCTGACTCTCAGAGGGTAGCGTTGCAGAGCAGTCTGAGGCTTACTCAAGGGAGGTGGTGTGGGCTAGTAATCGCCATTTGCAGGTGCGCAGAAATAACACTCAATAATTGATTGTCCAGTCTGTACTTTGCTTTATAAAAGTAAGAGTACATTTATTAAACACACACACTACTCAATACTATGCACCAATTTACAAATATACATAAGCTGTTGGAATTACTTTGTGACATTGCATAACATTTCCACCCCTCCCAAAGGGGGGTGGGGTATGCACATCGTCTTGCCCCCTAATGCAGTGGGTTGAACATAACCTGGAGCGAGGGCCCTGCGCACTGGCACCATCCCAGTGGCGACCCACCCCATTATCTCAACGAGCATTGAAAATAGGCACCTCAGACCTGGTGACACATAACCCTGACTGAGCATCTCATATTGTCCATACAGTATGCACCTTTACATCTTCGGGGCTAACAGTCTGGGTTGTTCTTCACCTAACGCAGCAGCAAGAATACATGTTTAAGCATCACCTTAGAATGACAGTACTCATCACATTTGTTGGACATTAGAATACGTTACAATTACAGCCCCTAAAGGCATCACAGATGAATCACAGGATTATGCATATACAGCCAGACACCCTAGCAGGAATGTCTGGCAACATAACCCCACTTTGCTTATGACATCACCTTACACAGGTACTTCACATTACACATGTGACCTTCAGTCCCCCTAAAAGAAATAACATTAGTAAAAGCATTTCTGGTGCAATTATGTTATGTTATGTTATTTGTAGAGCGCACGGTTACTGTGGGGTGTCCTGGCGCTAGCACTGATTGCTGGGGGGGAAAAGAATGTATGCTACTGCGTAAAGAGTCAGGTCTTTAGCCCTTTCCTAAAGGAGAGAAGATCCGGGGCACTCCTGAGATGGAAGGGAAGCTCGTTCCAAGCTCTGGAGGCACAGTTAATAAAACTCCTCCCTCCCCAGTTGACTCTTTTAAATTACACCTCTTCATCTCCAGGGGATGCCCTTCTCCAGGCATCCCCCACTCAACCCTTCACTCTATGACGCACTACTCCATACACCCTCAGCTGTAGAACAAAAGTTCCAGCCCAGAAGCTGTTAAAATGCTGGCTGAGCCCTTGAGGGGTTATCCTTTTCAAGTCCCCATGAGCCTTAGGGAGGGACTTCCAGTTTTGTGCTGGGGGAGACTGCGCTTCTCAAGCAGCTCCCCCTGCACCTTTGCACCCATGTGGTGGTGGCCCCGTTCTCCTGGGGCCACCACAAGCAGAGGAAACGCTGTTTTTCCCTTGCAGGCCGGTCGAGGCCTGCAAGGCATTATGGGACTTCTTGCATCTTTGAACAGCGGCTCTCCCGCTGCTCTGGGGAGAGCTGCGATGTCGGGAGCACCGCGATGTGGGCCTCCGGCCGCTGGGGACTTCCGTTGGAGGGTCCGGTCCCACCCGGACCCCCAGGTACGTGCTACGGCTCGGGGAGCCCACCCCTGGCCGCTCAGGCCCATTTTCGGGGGCCCGGTCCCACCCGGGCCCCTCGCACCTCCTTTCATCATGTCTGGGGTCCCGGTCCCACCCGGGACCCCCGCAGGCTCTCCACATTGGAGGGCAGCCCGGGGAGCCCACCCCCGGCTGCCCGTGCCGGCTCCCCGCCCGGCCAGCACCCTCGCGTGCTGCCGCGGGAGCCGGCACAGCAGTTCTGGTCTGCCCGCTCAGGCGGGCAGACGCGTCTTCTCCCGCCGGCCCGATCAGTCCTCGGGGGAGTGTGGCGGCACTCCCCCGGCCTCCTCCTGTTCCACGGGGCCCGGAGATGGGGTCCCGGGCCCCCGTACATCTTCGAGGGGGGCTTGACGGCGCTCCCCTCCCTCTGGAGTCTGCGGGGGCCAGGGTGGGCTCCTGGCACCCCGCTCGGCTATTTTCACGGGGAGCGCGATGGCGCTCCCCGTCTTATCTTCTTCGGGGGGCGCGACGGCGCTCCCCTTTTCCCAACATCACCCGGGGCCAGGGTGGGCTCCTGGCCCCCTTTCTGGGCAATTTCATGGGGAGCGCGACGGCGCTCCCTGACTTTGCTTCCTCCTGGGGCAGTCCCCGAGACCCGACCCACCCCGGGGGCATAATTGCGACCGGCGGCGGAGCCCCACGCGCTTCGTCGTCGGTCCCATGCGGCGTCAAAGGTCGCCTACCTTCTGGGGGGCATATCTCGGCCCCCAGGCTGCCGATTGGCACCATTCCGGCCTCCTTTCGCTCCGGATGGCCAGCTCTATCCATCTGGAGCACTTGTCGCTGCCCTCTTCGCCTCCAAGAGGGTGAACTTCAGCAGGGAGCTGTTTTCACTGGCTCCCTGCGCCAGCCTTTCGCCTAGCTCTCCTCCTGGGCCTCTCTTCTCCCTGCGCAGAGGCCCCTGCTTCTGCGCACTGGCCCTGGACTCATCTCCTGGTGCTGTTTCAGGATCCTGGGGGCAGTCAGGGGGTTCCTCCTTCCAACTGCCCATTGCGGCAGGCTCCTGCACCCTCTGCCTCAGCAGACCACACCCCAGAGAGAGCTTCTCTTCCTGTGCAAACACTTTTTAAGAGAATGGGGAGGGGGCTGGCAGGAAGTATCTATTTGTCCTATCAAACAGCGACACATCACTTCACTGCCCCTGCTCCCTCCTTCCTGCCCAGGCCTCTGGGTTGGTTCAAGATGGCGTCGTCCAGGGTCTCCTGCCACATGGTCTCTGAAAGCCCCTTCCCCCCAGAACTGCCTCCCCTTCATGCAGCTGTCTGCCTGGCACCCAGTGACAGCTGCTGATGAATTAGCCTGCAGCTCCACCCATCTTCTCTTCGTGGAGAGGAGGTCTTCGCTCTGGGAAGAAAGGTCATCAATCCAGGCTACTGAGGTCAGCCCCCAGCCAGGGCCTGGTTAGGGCTGACTCAGAGAAATATGACAGTTCTGGATGACCCAAAAGCAGTACAAATATGACTCTGGACTCTGCAGAATACTTCTTCTCACACCCGTTACAGTGGACTTTAGTGCGTGTCTGGAATTTGTAGGCCTTAGGAAAGTGACACTAGCCCATGGGCTCCACTTCCCCATAGGGGAATAATGAAGTGACAAACACTGTAAAACACACTGACTTTCCCTGGCATGTTTCTTCCCAGTGTATAAAGCCTATTCCATGTCACCACCCAATTCTGCATAAGTCCTGCCACACCATTCACTTTGTATCTGCTCCTGGGCTGCGCACGCCAGGAATCTCCCCTGCGCAGCCCCTACACGTGTGCACACGCATGTACACAGGTGTATGCATGTAACCAGCCCGGTGCCCCTTACTCCAGCTGCTGCGCAGCGGCCTAGTCAAGCTAGGGGGATACCAGTAAAATCCACACGCAGTCTCTTTCATCATGAGTTCACTGTGGGTGAGTCCCAACTTATGAGGCTCTCCCACAGTAAAAGCTCAACAAATAGGTGCTCAAAAAGCGAAAAATCCGGGCGGCGCAGAGTGTCAGAACCACCTTCTAACACTGGGTATATGGGATACCACTGTACAAGGGACTTAAATTAAATATGCCAAACAGGTGTAGACCAATCTTACCAAGTTTACAAGAGAGAGCACATGCACTTTAGCACTGATCAGCAGTGATAAAGTGCACAGAGTCATGAAACCACCAACAACAGGTCAGAAAAAATACAGGAGGAAGGCAAAACGTTCTGGGATGACCCTGCAAAAAGGGCCAAGTCCAACAGGGAGCCCCGCTTTAAGAATGTGGTGTTGTTGGTTGAGGGGCGTGGAAACCCATCTCAGGCAACAACCACAATCCCTGTCAAAGTGAGCCACAAAAGTCACTAAATTAACCTATGCTTAACCCTCTGGTAGCTTGGCACAAAAGCATTCAGGCTTAACTTAGAGGCAATGTATACAGTATTTATGCAGCACAAAAACATTAATAAAGTTAAAACACATTACATGAAAAATCCCAAACCAATTTGGGAAAAAGAGTACATTTTAATAAATAAAATTATACCAGAACAACAAAAATCCAATTAGTAGATATTCAGTTTAAACGTTTTTGGTGAAAATAGCACCTAAAAGCAAAAAGTGCCACTCATATTAAACCAGTGGAAAGTCATAAGTGCAGGCTGACTGCGATGAAGCACGTGTTGAATAAAGGGACCAGGTTACTCCCACTGAAAAGTTACCTTCAAAGTCTGGAGTGAAGAGTTTCGATCATGAAGAAGAAGGGTGTGAGGAGCAGGCTGACCTTTGCAGATGGTCGTCATTGTAGCATAGAGAGAAGGTCGGGCATCGCGCATGGTTGTCACAGTAGCGCATAGAGGCAGTCAAGCGTCTCAGACAGTCGTTGCTATATTTCACGTTGGCATGTTGTTGTGGGCTATCATTGCTGTTGCGTGAAGTGTGAGTCTCACATTGCCGGTTGTCGTTGGCTGTCTCTGTTGATGTGAGGAGCAATTCCCACTGGAGCTTCCCATTGGCATTCGTCGTGAGCTGCAGAGCCTTGGGACAAATGGGCCCATTCATGAGGAGCCCAAAACTTTCACCTTTTCTTGATGAGGAGTATGCTCTGATGCCAGCCAAGGGTCCAGGACCTGACGAGGCACATCTTGGGGATGAAGGACAGGCAGGTCCAGTTGCAGGTCCAGTTGCATTGAGTCAGCTAGGCAGTTCAAGAGAGGGCGCTGAAGCTTGTTGTGTCCCTGTTGTTCACACAGGTCAGCCAACTGACCCCTGGACTCACTCTGGTTCACCTGGGATGAAAGAAAGCAGGTCCAGTCTTCCTTCTCAGTAGGCCTGAGTGGAGTTCATGGAGTTCTGCAGAACTCAGCGAAGAGCTGGAAAAACTCTGCCGTGCTCTGCAGAGTTCCACGAGGAGCGCAGTGTGGTAAGTCGCACTGCTCGCACTGATTTTTAGTGCCGGGGGTTTGTCCCGCGCTGTAAAATCAGCGCAAATGGCACTAAGCGTCGCACCAGAGGGCGCTGCTGCTTTCTGCGATTCGAGTAGATACTCTACTCGAGCGGCAGCTTCCTCAACACAAAAGGCAGATTTCTCAATGTGAGCGGTCGCAACCTGCCCCGAGTGACGGCCCGCATTGAGAAATCTCACTGGGAGGAGGTCTAACACACAATTTTTCTCGCTCGCCAACCTAATGTTGGTGAGCCCCATGAGAGAAAAACTCTGCTCTGCGTCGCTTCACAGAGTTTGCGAAACTCCATGTTCCGTGCAGATTGGGCAAAACTCTGCAAACTCCACCGACAGAGCAAAATTCCTCACCCACCCCTACTTCTCAGACAGCAAGTAGTCCTTTGGCCAGCAGGGCAGTTCTCTGGCAGCAGGGTAGTCCTTCTTCTATAACTTCAACAGGTCCAGTAGTGTTCTGATAAGTGGATCTGGTGGTCGGATATTTAAGTCTGTTGCCAGCTTTTATGTGGAGGGATTCCCTCTCCTACCCCCCTTATCTGGTTCAGGAACATCCTTCCCCTGGTTAATATGCCAAACAGACTGGGGGTGACAAGAGGCAGGGCAGGGCTGGTGTCAGGTTTCTTTGTGTATGTAGTAGGCAAAACACTTTAAAGTGTAAATGGGGCTGGGCACAGCTCCTCCTCAGTCATCTTGCCAGGATGGTCCATCCTGTCAACACCTAAACCCACTTTGTGTTACTGTCGGGAAGCAATACACAAACCGCAACAGCAGGGCCATTCACAGTCATTTGACCCAGGACACTGGCCAAAGGCACAAATGGTTGGGAGCAAAAAATGCGAACTTTCTAAACGTGGCATTTTCTGAATTCTAACTTCAATCCAACTTTCTCGTTAAAGAGGATTGCAAATTACAATTCATTTGAGTGTGAACAGCATATCTCTATCTGCTCCTAATCCAAAGTTAGCACTTATTCTATTCTATTCTAGTCTATCCTATTCATGGTGTCTTATATAGTGCATAGTTGCCCTGGAAGGCCTTCCGACCCTGAGACAGGCACACCTGAAGGACCTAGGTGAGTCATGCTGACGCTAGAATAGATGGGTCTTTAGGAGTTTCCTAAATTAGCTTTCTGGCTGCGTTTGTTTGAGTTTGACAACTTGGCAGTCAGAAAAACTAAGGAACGGCCGCCACACCTGGCTCTTTTGACTTTGGGGATGGTCAGCAGAGAAGAGTTCTCAGAGCGTAGTGATCTCATTGGCATATAAGGGGAGAGCAGTTTTTAAATCGAAAGGAGACCTTTAATCTGCATAGCTCGGTGGGCCATGCATAGGCCTTCAAATGGATCCTTTTTTGAATTTGTAGCCAGTGAAGCGTGGCCAAAGCTGAGCCTGCTGAGTTGTGTTTGGGGATCTTAAAGAGTGTGTGTGCTGCAGTGTTTTGAATGATCTGTAGGCGTCTTAGGACGTATTGAGGGCTTCCCAAAAACTGTAATCAAGACGAGAATTGATCAGTCCCTGAATGACTACCTTCTTGGATGAGAGAGGTAGCCACTGCATGATTTTTCTTAGTGTGCGTAGTAGTCCAAAGCATGCTGTGGACAGTGTTTTGGCTTGAATTTCCCTAGTGAGTTTACTCTCCAGCCAAAAGTAAGGGTGGTCGGGAAACTACACTCTGCCAGCGGAGTTCACAGAGTTTTGTCACTCCACACTCCGCTTGGAGGGCAGAGTTTGACAGAAACTCCGACAACACCATGTAGCGGAGTTTTACCAGCATCCACCAGCCTCCACATTACAAATAAGGCTCCCTGTTTTCCGTTTTTACTGATTTTTACAGATAAATACAGACAGAAAACATTTATTTTCTTGTCTGTGTTTATTTTTAAATGTGAATTAAAATGGAAAAGGTCTAAGTTAATTTTCATCTGTCAGACCATCATCTTATCCATTGTCATTTATTGCCAAATACATTAATTTATTTTCAATGTCCAGTTGCTGGGTGGATCTAAACTGTGTTGTGTTAACAAACAAATTGTCTCTATCCCTTGTTAAAGTCATACGACATATTTATATCTGAGGCCATTTTTTTTATCCCCCGATGCTAAAGGTTTTACTGCAATTTGCACTTGAAGGAATCACTGATCTCCTTTAAATAAAGAGCTCAGCAAAAAATAAATGAGGTCTCCACTTTATCAGACACTCAAAGAACAATTGACCATGGGAGTCACAATGTAAATGGAAGTGGTGAGGGTGATTGATGGGTGCTGCTATAGATCCTACATTGTTTGTGGGCAGGACACTATGATCCATTGGAAAAGAACCAAACACTGAAACACAAAGACATCTGACTCAAAGGTGGACTAAAAGACTGCACATGTAGTGATGTAAAACGTGAATGTACCATGTCTGGGAACACTGATGGAAGTGAACCACAATAAAGTGCTTCAAGTGTGGGATAATAAAGTTGTGCACTACAGCAGGTGACATGTTTTCAAAACAGACCACTGGAGTTGCTTGACACCTTCCTACATATCTAACTTTCTTGAGGGCACCTATCAGACTGCAGTAAGTAGCAAATACTGTTTCTCTGAATCAGTGGAGGAGGTCAGCTACGCCAAATAGAAAATCTGCTAGCCAATTTTTCTCAAGTATCAATACGAAAATTAATTTTATTTTATCTACATCAGAGCTTTTTATTGAGAGTAATTGTTATTTCACTAACAGGATCTGGGCAATTTATTATACGTCTCTCCTTCCGGTTAGTGCAGCATTTACCTGTAGACCTTGCGTTGCCTTCAACGAAATATCTATATTTATATTTAACACTATGGACCAACAAAAACTCCTGGAGTGCCTGGTCCTGGAAGTTATGGGCCACTAGTTCAGCCAGAGCATGCAATTTGCAAACATGTGGGGCTTGTGAAGGCTCAGGAGAGGGCAATCAGTGCTGCAACCACAACACATTCAGCCGATTGTGAATAAGTTGAATAGAAGACTACACACTGGAAAAGATTAATACAAGACCACACACTGAGTAAGACACATGCAAGACTACACACAAAGGCATCCCAGTGAAGATTGAAAAATGAAAACCTTAGAGAGAGCCGAGAGGATGTCCCGCTCAGTGGCAGAGTGCAGGAGTGTGGTGGTAACCTACGGTGCAGGCTTCGAGGAGCACCTTGCACCACCTTGTGATACTGAGCTTCAATGAGAGAATCCAAGTGAGATCAGAATTTACTGGAAATGCCCATTCAGCCTGAATTAGGATCTCCCTGCCCGAAACAGCTTAACCATGACAAGCCGTCCTTCTCCTACACGACCCCTCTGATTGGCCAATCGTGCAATAATTGATCGAGGAAAATTGCCCACCTCTCATTTTTTCCTAAATGTATACTTCCCTTCACTGAGTGCCAGATCTCAATTGTATTGTGGTATTTCTGTAGCGTCTCATACTCATTATGAGGCCGCGAAGCACTTTTAGTGACTTTAGCTAATAATGCCAATATCACGTGCCGCGACACCTCGTCGTCTAAGCGATTCATGAAGCAATCAATGAGGCTGCCATTGAATCATTCTGTTAGAATGATTCCAAAAGCTGCCAGTGCTCTACAGACAAGGATGGATCGGGTTGCTAGCCTAGGGCTGCCTCTACGCTGCAGTCCCACAGTGGTGGTACCCAAGGTGCTCCCCAACAAGGCTAAGGTACAGAAGCAGGCGTGTAAAGAGTGCATTTACCCTGCAGCGCGCACGGCGCAGGTACACAGGCGGCCAAGGTGCACTGGGATGAGCTCCAAGCCAGCCACATGCCTCATGCAGCACTGCGGTCCTCGGGTACCTGAGTCCGACATCGCTGCCCATGGAGCCCATCCTCCGGGCGGGCAGCAGGGGGCTGGCCCCGTTCAGGTCCTCCCTGGAGATCGGCGGCACGGTCTTGGCATTGGAGCTGATGTCCGACGGAGAATTCCTCAGCTTGCCTCTCGCCATCCCATCGATCGGCGAGCTGCCTCCTTCCTACTTCCTCGTCTCGCCTCCAGAACTCTCACACATCGCACGCTCCGCGCAGCGTGCAGTTCAGTGTGGCAGGCACGTACCATCTTCAGGGGGACCTGCCCTCCCCACTCTCTGCTGGCAGATGGAACGCTCCACTTCTTTAGATGTAATTTTGCAGGGACTCGGGGGGAAAAAACCTCATGAATGTATACGTTGTCATGGGTCAGGTGTAGTGCAGTGAAATGTGTCTTTGGGGAAGAAAGGTGCATCATTCAGTCAAAAAGCATATTTAGCATCTAAGAGGCAACTCCCAAGGAAAGGTGTGTTGTATGCATGTCGACAATTATCAGATCTAAACACTGGACTAATGCAAATGAGATATGCTTGCATAATATGAACATTATCCCACGGTGGTACGTGCCACAATGACCTGAACGTCTGAGTGGAACAAAACACCTTAGGTTCCCAATATTATTATTCGAGCCAGGTTAGATATGCATTTATTCCCCAGGTTTGCATTGCTTTCGCTGCTTCTAACTCTGACTCAGCACCATTGTCTCAAATGACCGTGCAGATCTGCATCTCCCTGTTGGCGGGATGCACTTGACATGCCGTCAGCGTTCATTTCTGCCGGCGGAAGGAGGTTTTCGCCTTTGCAGCAAAAGACTGTGATGTCAAATGTTTCCTTCGAGTACCACCATAGAGCTTCATGACGCACACGACGACGACCTCTGAGACTCGCTCTGGGGTTTTAGGCAAACAGTTGCTCGTCCAGCACCAGGATATGTCCTGTTCTGTTTGTGTATATAGTGCCAGTGGACAAAACCTATTGAAAGTTGAGTCGCCCAATGACCGGAAAGCATTCCTCACCAAACCTTGACTCAATGACTCAAGAGTGTCCTTTCTCTATTTTTTGGTTATTAAGGTGGTTTATAAAGTGCCACAAGGGCCCTTACAGTGATTTCTGTTGTACATCGTTTGTACATCAAGTGTCTGTTGAGCAGTGCTTAAAATGCAAATATAGAAGTGCAGATACTCACTATTTACAGTACCTGTTTGCTGCTGAGAAGCGCAGGTACTCACTAGTTACAGTACCTGTTTGCTGCTGAGAAGCGCAGGTACTCACTATTTACAGTACCTGTTTCCTGCTGAGAAGCGCAGATACTCACTATTTACAGTACCTGTTTCCTGCTGAGAAGTGCAGGTACTCACTATTTACAGTACCTGTTTCCTGCTGAGAAGCGCAGATACTCACTATTTACAGTACCTGTTTCCTGCTGAGAAGTGCAGGTACTCACTATTTACAGTACCTGTTTGCTGCTGAGAAGTGCAGGTACTCTCACAGTAAATGTTTTGCTCCATCCTGAGAAATGCCGGCACTCTCCCTATCAAATTAAACAAGTGCAGGTACTCAGTACCGGATAGTACCTGCCCATTTAAAGCGATGCCGTTGAGTGACAATGGATGGCAGTCGGAATCCATCTGGACGCAAGGGATGTCCTCCTGGTCCGTTTTCCTTAGGAGCTCTCCTTGAGGTTGTCGGCCTCTATTCGAAGGTCATCCGTAAGAGGGCTGTTTGCAGAGCACCAGCGATGCACTGGTTCCAGCCACAGGCAGGAGTCTGAGACCCAGATTTCAGTGCTCTGCATCCTGGTCTTAGATGTTTGAAGTTCATTGGTGGGTAAGATGAGCGGCGGCTGAAGGAAGGTGGCTGCTGCAGCAATGGTAGGAGGCGGTATTTGCAAATACTTGGGATGGTTGCCCCACTAGCACATTTGCCAAGTAGGCATGCCTATTATTAACTATGTGATTCAGATATTATGTCCATACTCTGAATTGTATGTTCTGAGTTCACATGCAAAGAAACTGGTCTCTTTTATCCCATTATTTTATAACACTTCTATTTTAGAAGTCTTTTATCCATCTTCTGATACTTGTACTGATTGTGATGTTTTATACCTTTTATTGTAATCTTTTGATTAATGCAATAAACGTATATTACTAGTATTAGTAGTAATACGACGACTTTATATTAGTAGTTATGTCTAAAGAACAATCTCTCGAATTGAGTTTGTGCTTGAGCCGAGAGCCAGGGATGTCCTCTCAGGGCTGGATCCTTATGATCCTATTTAGGCAAATTTATGCAAACCCAGGAGGCCCCGCTCTGTAGTCTTTGCAAACATTGATGGTAGCCCTGACAGATTATGTTACGGTAGTCCAGGTGTAACCACAGAGGATCTCAATAGCATAGAAAGGCTCAAGGCAGAGAGGGGGCTATAGGAGTTTGCTACTATTTTACCTACTACCCTAGACCCCACAATGGTCATTGTCACTCAGGCTTTGTCCGTGCTCGACCAGTCTCTTAGGTGGACGAATTACTATAGTTTGTGCTGCACTGACCAGGAGGGGTACATGCTTAGCAGAGGTGGGGACACGATAAATGATGCAAGCGTTAGATCGATCAACTGTATATGATCTGGGTGAGACAACTGGTTCCCAAAGGCATTCGGTGGAGCTGCGTCACTTGTGTAATTTGTTCTTGTGTAATTATGCAAACTTTTGGCAAAATTACATGAAATTATGTTTAATCTTGCAAAATACAAATCGTTCATTTTGCAATATATTTTAGATCGAAACATATCCTCCTGTCAGTTTTGGTGAGAGGATGCATTTAAACAAAGCACTGTGAAGAACAGCTGCTTATATTCAGTTGTTTGCATGCATTCGTTGTAAATGTTTTCCACAAAAGGCGCATTTCACTGAAAATTTTAGGAGCTAAGGGCGCATAATTAGGCAAAGTGGCTTAATAGTGTAATTTCGTGGATTTCATGTAACAAGCTTAACGTAAAATTGCTCAAATGACGGAAATTAAGAAGGTGTAATTTAAATTTTGAACACACCACTTGAGCCGAAAAGAGATATGGCTTCTTATAATAAAATTAAATTACGTGAGACAGCTCTTGTGCTCCATGCGAAACGAAATGTGATCTCACTTGCACACACAGAGGTGTGCAGGCCATTAGCTACAAACGTGTGTGTTCTAAGTGTGGCCCCGGCGAAGGACGGGCATTAACCAATGGCGGTGCGTCCATTGGGGGCGTTCGGGCGTTGCCCCACCAATGCCACGGGCCCACCTCCCCATTCACAAATCGTTCTACTTCTGACACTAATTCCAGCAATCAGGACTCCTGATTGGTGGAATTAGCGTCAGAAGTAGAACGAGGGACGCTGAAGGGGGTGGGGCTGCTGCAGCACTCAGGGTGAGTGACGGCGCAATAGTGCGCATGTTCGTTTTTGGGCTGGTCATTTTTAAGACCAGCCCGAACATGCGCACTAAGCCTTCCCCTTAGGAGAGCGAGGGTTGCTTCATTCGCAGCCCCCGGTCTCCTAATGGGCAGGGAGTGACCCTGCTCCAGGCCAATCCTGGCGCTGCTGGACTCTGGAGCAGCGTCTGGATTGGCTGAGAGCCTGAGAGGGCTTGCCAGCCACTCACACGACGGTGAAGGCGCCAAACGCGGACCCCGGCCCAGAAGCAGACAGCAGAGGCGGCGGACCCGGTCAGGTAAGTTTAAGCTTTTTTGTAATTTTCAAACCCCCACGGCCCCCCACCCCGCGCGAGACCCCCCTCTGCGCAAGCTACTGCTGTGTTCTGTATATTGTGCCGAGACCCCTCATCATGCTTACCCCCCACTGACACCCCAGGCCCTCGCTGCACATTGCTCGCTCCTTTAGAAGTGGAGCTGCGGCATTTGCTCCCTTGTGAAATGGATCCAAATATCCGAGTCAGGCCCAAAGTCCGTACAGGTCCTACTCATTAAAAGGCATTTGTCGAAAAAAATGGACAGGACAGACGGAGATAAAACTGGGCAAAACGAAGGCCTCGTCAATCATGTTTGAGTTTTGTGATACATTTTCGTGTGACTGTGTTATACTTTTGTGATTGCATGTGATGTATTGTGCACACAGATCCTCAAAGGTCCAAGTCATATCAATATTTGCTGGAACGCCCGTTTTCTTTCCTAGGCTCAGTTTAAGCTACGCAAGCCAGGATACAACTTTGATTTAAAAGAAATTAATTCTGTTAAACCAAAGTTGTTATTTCGACCTCTAACTTTCATAATATACGCACCCTTCCGAGCATACAAACCTTGGCGCCCATGAACTCATAATTCCTAATGTTCGCAAAGTACACCATTTATCATCACATACCATACCTGTTTGTTGGTAATCGATTTGAATTTCCGGTGTCGTACACTTTCTCGCTTAAACAAGATATTTTGTTTAATTGTGCGTCTAATATTTTTGCAGCGCCTTATTACCGCCTTGGGTCACTTCGCAGGGCTGGAAAGTTTGTCTGATTAGCATATCTGCAGTAGTCGTCAGCCGAACGCATACTTGGCTGTTTGAAAATGGGTGCACCCTCCTAACCCGGCTCATTTTTCATGACCACAGAACCAGGAAGAGGCAGCGAGAGATATGTGCTTACTGTGTAACATGTGCTTACAGTGGCCAGTCCTCTGATGTTTGGCATTAAAACTGGCCCTGTGTACATGCCCCTAAGTTAACACTGATGCCAAAAACATGGATTGACTTGCAATGAATGTTAAAAACGTCGAGGGAATGCATTTTAGCGATTTAGTTCCTCTCTTATTTTACATGTTTACTTAATCTTGCATTCCCCACGAGTTAGCTATTTTATAATGTCGTTGTTTATCTGTATTTCTTTCTGTGCATACTTTGAGGCTTGAGCCATGCCAGGTGTTTATGAGGGGCTTTGGATTGAGCACACAGGCGCTAAGGCTAAAGCCAAACAAAGTGCCTGTCAGTGGGCTGGCCTCTCTGCAGAGCACACAGAACAATGTTTGTGTATTCCACTTGCAACTGAAATTCTGTGGAAATGTGTGTGAAGGGGGTACACTGATGTCAAAATATTTGCAAGGCAAAAGTAAGAAAATTTAAGGTGCTTATATTTGAGGGAGTGCAGTGCATGTTGGGGGCGGTGAAGTGACAGAGATGTGAGGAAGGGCATTCAGAGAAGAGTGAAAAGAGGATGCTGAAGAGGAAAGAGAGGGGGTTGAAGATGTGCAGATGGACAAGATATGCAGAGAAAAAGAAGATACATATCTAACATAAAGCACACCTAATTGAAGGCCAAAACTCCTTCCACAGGCCTTAATGCTATTTAATTCACAGACTCACAATTTCAGAAGTTCAGAATTTAAACATTTTCAATGTTAATTATTTATAAGAAATCATTGTTGTTACTCATTTATCTTAAACAGCTAACACCCAGTGACAAAGCCAATCATACTGACAGGCTTTAGGCGTATGTCAGTTGCTGTGCCATTTATCTGGATAAAATTACATCTCAGAGAGAAACCAAAATACTGGTCTGATGGCACACTATGGGAATCACAGAAATGTATTTGGCATGTTCCTTTATAGGGAGCACCCACTTTTTCATCTCACTTAAAGACCTGTCTGCACATATTTCTATATGACTGGTTACAGCCAGCAGCTGTGGGTGCTTCCCGAAGTCTGGTTAGAGCATATTTTTCCAAAGTTAATGCTGCATGCAGTGCAAGACACTGGGCAAGCATACATTTTAAAGGGCTAAAGTTGTCATGCAGAACAATTTACATATTACAGTAACTGTTGAACAAATTAATGCAAGAAGATACACGGCAGTTTTGAATGTGTTTGATATTTCAAGACTATACGTTCCCACTGCTTAATAAGTCTTGCTTTATCGCTGCATTCATTTGCTTTAAAATGCACCATTTGCCAATCTTTTTAAATTTCTTTCTCAGGAGAGGGACTCTCCCTAGACCCCAGGTTTGTCCATTGAACTTGTTCACATCACTTACTAGTGTTTTCTATTGGAAAGGGTAGAGCCAAAGCAGTCTTGCTTAGTACCCTAGCCCTCTTCAGAAGTCAGACTTGCTTGGCAACTCTGAAATATTGTATGAGTTTCTTTTAGGAATGCCTAGAAGAACTGAATTTTTAGTCCATTTATCACAGAAATAGTGCTGAAAATTGCACCAAAAAGATGCCAATTTTTTAAAAATGTCTTCACGGGGGAGAACCCCCCCGAATCCCCCTTATTGCCGTCGGGCTCGCTCGCTGCGCTCGCATACGTTTATTTGTTCTGCATACGCCACACCAGTTTCAAATTCCACCAGCCGCCACTGGCATTAACAAGTGCGGGATGATCAGAAGAGGAGACGGAACAAAAACAAAGCCCTCATTGGACTCCACACCAACCAACCGGAGAGAGCATTGTGCCGTAGGACACTAAGCGTAGCAGAGTGCGGTGTGGTAGCAAGGGGCACCCATTCCCTGCCTCATGACTTTGTAGGGAGGGCAGCCATCGCAAGACATGCCTAGTGGATTCAATGGCAAAACACCTGGCCCGCGTTGCGTGGACTGGGGTTTCTGTTATAACAACTGAATTCTGTAGGATTTTGGTTAAAAAAAGTTTTTTTTGCTGGATCAATACTAAAAAGGTCTGGGAAGAATACAGGAATATGATGGACAGAATGCAGCAAATATATTTAGTTATCGAAATTTGAGTGCAACTCTACCCAAAAGTAAGCGCAGTTGGCAAAATCAGTAGGAAAACAGTGGGCCTGATTCACAAAGGTAAACGTACACGTTTGTAAAAAATTTACCCTTTTTCAGTATTCATAAAACTGCATTTTAATAGCAAGTTTATGGGCGTGGAGACTCCACAGTCGGGGCTGAGAACTCCACACATAATAAAGACAGTACAGTGTTTTGTGAATACCCAAAGAGTGTAAACTTACACATAGGTATAAGTTTACCTTTGTGATTCAGGCCCACTGTGCCCCAAAACTGACATTCCCTCTTATTCACTCCATCCCGGCACTACACACAAACACACACACGCACACAAATAATGCATACGTACATTCCACATCTAAAAAACAACAGATTTCTCTCACATAAGACGAAAAGCACCCCCATCTGCACCCTAACAAAAAATGCCCCCCTCTCACTAGCACAGGATCACCATGGAGCAAAAACAGCACAACAAACAAATACACAATGGATACTTACACATCCACAGCACACATACTGCTCATAAGAAATTAAAACACACCATTTTCAACACAACAAGCTTTGCCTTCTGCGCACATCAGCATTCAACGGCACCTATAGCGCTTCATACACTCCCAGAAACCAACAGACACCCACACACAGTGCACCTCACACATAACTATAGATTGATACTCATACACACATAGCTACACGTGAACAGACACATGTAAGTTTATAGACACAATATAACAACTCATTGTACACATGCACAGATGGACATCCATAGAAGCAGCTATGTACATCTCGCCTTCAGAGGCACCAGGCGTGTTGACTCCAGAGACTTAGGCATATGGATGCAGGGAGGGACAGTTGACTCACTGGTCTGCCAGGCCATCCTTGCTTGTTGAACACTCTCCAAAATGTATCATTCAATGCATTGCTGTGGCTGTTCTCATATTCTATTGACTGTGCCCTAGAGATCCACAGCTGGGTGAACTTCCACCAGCAGATCGCAAGAATCCTAGGAAGCACTGGTGAAATACAGTGCCACGGCTCACCGATAACCTTTCGGTCACCACTGAATTGCCACAAAAAGTCAGTCCCACAATATTCCCCTTCTGTAGAAATCACAGGCTCCACTTGTGACTGGGCACCAGGTGTCAAGGCAGGACATGCTGGCTGAAACAGAGTGCCCACATCGACCAATGCACCACAAGAGGCACCCAGGCCACAGTTAAACCTTGACTGACATCCATAATGTGTACGAGGAGTGTGTTCCTCTGCAGTTCCAATACCATTGGGGGGGACCTCATGTAGGACCAGCTCCTCACGGCTTGACTGACAGCTGCTACCCAAGCGTTTTGCACAGGAAGGGCAGTGGCTTAGACATGAAATGTTGCGATCACCTGCACATGTGATGGCCATGCCCGCAACGTGCCAGTTTGTGCCAGTAACTGTGCACACTAGTCTCTCACAATTTTCTTGGCAATGAGTAAGGGGCGAGCACATCACCAACAGCTACAGATGTGCCAGACCTGGCTACCTTGCACAAAGCATCCTTCGTCCCTGGGATTGGAAGCAACACCCGATCTACCATCATGAAAAGGAGTTTGGTTCTTGTACTGCACTTCTCTGAGTAGCACTTAACTGGCACTGGTGCGTGTTTGCACGTGGCACTTGTTGGGACTGAGACTGGCTTATTTTTTGTGAATTTACTGCAGACATGTGCCTCTTCCAACGCGGATGTGTTTTTAAAACTTCAGGATTTTACCCGAACATCCCTCTTTAGTGCTATCTGATGAAGATACCCCAACCTCATCACACATTTGCATTCTGATTGTGTTCATTTGTTCCACTTCTGTGATTATTTAAATTTTTGGCGATTCCGCATGAATTGGCACTTTCAAATTTGCGCATCTTGAATTTGAATTTCAGTATGTGCGGTTCCATAGCTTAAGATGCGCAGCTATGCCTCCTTGAGGAACACACCTCAGAGTATCTGAGAAGTATCATTAACACCAACCATATTGTGGCATACTAAGACTGAGCCCAGAAACAGCGGGAGCAGAAATTAACAGGATATCGAAACACTTATAAGTTCTATTTAATAAAAAATGTCAATCACATATACATCGGGTTAAAAAATACTAAAAACATGAGTCATACAATGTTCATAATGTAAAAATTGGAAAGGACTTAAAAGCGACAGTCACATTTGTCATCAAGGCATTAATTTGTAAAAGTACATAAACCCAACATAATGCAAGAAATCAATTCTTTGTCAGAATGTGGTTCCGTATAGTACAAATATCGAAAATAAAATACTGACGGGTAAGTAACTCTACATATATGTACCTGTGCGGTACATATGTCTACATGGTACATAGATATGGAGGTACGAATAGTAAAGCTATACTTCCCCATATGCCCTTACCTTTCAATATGTCGTTCCTCGATATTCTGTCCTCAGTATTAGTATCTGAAATACAATGAGAGGGGCCCCACGAAACCAACAGGGACAAGGCACCACGTGTGACTTAAATGTCAAATGTATAATTCCCTTTGGGTACATTTATTTACAAACACTCCACATTCACTCACATATGTCAGCCCAGAAACAACGGGAACAGAAATTAACAGGATATCAAAACACTTATAAGTTCTATTTAATAAAAATTTCAATCACATATAAAGCCACTGCTGTTGAAATTGATCAGCGTGGGCTTGTTTAGGGAGTTAAAAAACTTCCAGCGGTTGTTTAAAATTCAGGGAGGACTTGTAGATCGTCAGCGATAGAGAGTGACCCTTCTCTTCTGGGTCCTCACGAATATGTATGGTAGTCCGGATTATAAAAATGTTTTTAACTCCCTAAACAAGCCCATGCTGATTAATTTAAACAGCAGGGGCTTTGGCCACAGACAATAGAAAAGTGCGGGTCAAAGGGCAGATCAGAACTAGCCTCCATACATATCGTCTTAAGGATTTTATGCACGCATGAAACATCGGCATTTATAAATTTATTAAACAGGTCAAAGTTGACTTTGCGGCTAATTTATGTCAGTCGATAAATGGCGCCGCATCGAGTTTTCGGACCGGTTTTTACAGAAATACATAGGAGAGGAAAAGATATAAGGGTTTGTCCTGAAGAAAGTGGTTCCATTGTTGCTAATCCACCAAAACGCATCAACGCCTTGTTTGTTGTTAAATTTGTACTATACGGAACCACATTCTGACAAAGAATTGATTTCTTGCATTATGTTGGGTTTATGTACTTTTACAAATTAATGCATTGATGACAAATGTGACTGTCGCTTTTAAGTCCTTTCCGATTTTTACATTATGAACTTTGTATGACTCATGTTTTTAGTATTTTTTAACCTGATGTATATGTGATTGAAACATTTTATTAAATAGAATTTATAAGTGTTTCGATATTGTTAGAAATGGGATTTCTGGTTGGCTAGGGCATGCACCTAAGCCAGGCAGAAACCACCACTCTAGTCAGGGCAAGGGAGTTACACACTGAAGATAACCCCTGCTAACCCCCTTGGTAGCTTGGCACGAGCAGTCAGGCTTATCCCAGAGGCAATGTGTAAAGCGTTTGCGCAACACACTCACACAGCAGCGACACAGTAGGCACACCACAAAAGAAACTCCACACAAGGTTATATAAAAAATAGCCTTTGAATTACTCACATGTGCCCCCTGGCACTAGGTATGACTTTACAAGGGATTATATACACTTACAGAGCCAATCAGGCCTCTGTCATCACCATCACAACTCACAGGTAGTGCAAACAACCAATAACTACTGGTAGGCACAGTATGTAGCATAAACACATTATGCATAAATCATGAGGCATGAGCATCATCACAGTAGCATAAAACATTGCACATACAGATATTAGGCATACATCCTAGGTAGCAACAGTGCAACATTTCTACAACACATCATGCCCCTCATAGGCATAACCATAACTGCACAATATGCCACCAATGGTCCTCCGTGCACCTTAGTACACACTTGTAGTGTACACATATTAGGGAAATCCCATGCCATCAAATATGCCTGTCACCATTACCCAAATCACTTGTGCCTCTAGGCACTTGCCTTCAAAATGCGTAAGTCATAAAACGTATAAAGCACTTTGCATCAGCTTAGGCCATAAGCACCCAACTCACTTTGCCACTGGCAAATTGCCATAGCCATAATAGCGCACTAGATTGGGTATTTGTAGGGTGCACACGTCAATCTAATTAGCCAAGTAGGCAGTGTCACCCCTACCACAGTGAACACACTCGTACACTGGTAGGGGTAGCTCACCACACCCGCACACTCCACGCTGCTCCTGAAAAAGGGAGGGCAAAACAGTGGACAGAGCCACTAGCCCAGCAGAGGGTTACCCGGAAGAAGTGAATTGCCGAGGTCTCCGCGATAAGGCTGCCTGCTCTGGGCAGCGTGAGACTCAAGATGCTGGTTGCTTCCAGCGGGCGCGGCCCGGCGGCCCTGTACGGCTGGTGTGGCGGGCGGAGCTCTCAATGAAGGGGCCGCACTGGCTTGCATGGGGTCATAGAGCCGCAGGAACTGCGCTGGTTTGAGCTCCCTAAGCAGATGCTGGCAATACTGGGACTGGGCAGCACGCCTCTTGTGCAGCATTGGGGACTTCTGCTTCAGGAGGAAGGGAGAGCGTCCTCGTTGCTCTCTGTTTCTCGGCGCAGAGTCCTGCTGGGCGGGGCCGTGTATTCCTCCCTCGGGCACGGCCGGCTTCTACAGGTGACCTGGCAATGACGGGGGCTCGTTTGCGCCTGCTTTCATGACGGGTGGACGCACCTGGGACTCCCAGCTCTAGATTAGCTTCCTCCGGCCGGCCGCGCCCACAGTCAGGCTCTCCTTGCCTGACTTCCAGTTCGCGGAAGGCTTTTCTCCGTGGACCGTAGAAATAGCCCACGTCTCGCGATCAGGGGGGATGACAGCACAGCGCCCACCATTCGCTCTTAGTGGGCAGGACACCCTCTCATCAGTGGTGCAGGAAGGCAGCGCTTCCCACTCTCTGGTTCCTGGGTCAGGCCAAAGCGCCCACCACACCTCGGTCAGTGAGGGGAGGCAGACAGCACAGCACTCCCCTCACGCTACCTCTTTCCAGTCCGGGGGCAAGAAACCATTCACAGGTAGGCCAGCACGCAGGGCCCCTTTCCGGGGGGGGGGGGCACCTTTTCAGCTACCTAGCAGGCAGCAGGTAGTTTCCAGCATCGGTTCCTCCTGGCAGTCCAGCAGCCTGCTGGCTGCAAGTTACCTGTAAGCACCAACAGCACTCACATGGGGTCACAGCCCCAATACTTATACCCGTTAGGGTCTTTGTTCCCCCCCTGGCACAGGGCTCTGTGCCCGGTCCAAACCAGTTCTGGGGGGCACTCACACATTTCTCTAAAGGTGCACGACCACCTCCTTTGTCAGTGTAGGCTCTGGCCCCAGACACACCACAGGGGGGTGGAGCCAGCATTGTGGAAGGCAGGCACAGTCCCATTCAGTCCCAGATGCTACTCCTCCAACTACGCCAAATGCAGATTGGCCTATTCAGCCTAGTGCTGACTCACCCAGCCCCTCTGGAGCCACTGCACCTCCCCAGCCCCTGTCACTCCAGAGCCAGACATGCAATAGACATCAGGCAGGCACAAAGACAAATAGCACACAGAAATGCCCACTTCTAAAAGTGGCATTTCTAAAATAGTGATAATAAATCTGCGAACACCATTACGCAGCATTTATTACCACTATTCCAAACATACCATACTTGACCACTCTACTCCTCTCAGGTCAGGAATTACCACTGAAGCACATATCAGGGAATATCCAATGCATTCCTATGAGAGGGCAGCCTTACAGTAGTGAGAAACCAAAATGGCTGTTTGTCACTACCAGGACATGCCACGCAGTTAAGGCACATGTCCTACCTTTTACCTACAGCGCACCCTGCCCATAGGGCTAGCTAGGGCCTACCTTAGGGGTGACTGATATGTAGTAAAAGGGGAGTCACAGACGTGGCATCCACTTTATGTGCCACGTCACAGCGGCAGTAAACTGCGCGCGCAGGCCCTGCAATGGCAGAGGCCTGAGACAGGTTTGAAAGGCTACTTTGGTGGGTGGTGCAAGCAGCGCTGCAAGCCCACCAGTAGCATTTAATTTACTGACCCTGGGTATCTGAGATACCACTTTACAAGGGGCTGATAGGTAAATTAAATTAGCCAAACAGGTGTAGACCAATCTTACCACGTTTACCATGGAGAGCGCATGCACTTTACACTGGACAGCAGTGATAAAGTGCCCAGAGTCCCAAAACCACCAACATCAGGTCAGAAAAAATACCAGGAGGAAGGCAAAAAGTTCAGGGTTGACCCTGCAAAAAGGGCCAAGTCCAGCACAACCCCCTTCCAGCCTAAAGCCAGGGTAGACCAATCAATACCTTGATGGGCTTCCCTGCTTGGGGCGATAGAACACGGATGCGGGCCCGCAACTGCAGGGGCACACTCCAGTTCTACGCCAATCTGAACCCATGTGGTTCCCTCTGTCAAAGCTCCCAGTACCAACTAAGCTACCCCACTGGGACTCCCTAGTTGTCCGCGGCCAGGACAAGACCCTAGGCCATCCAGATGTCTCTGGTCCTTGCCATCTCACAGAGTGGGGGGCGGTAGCCCCAGGCACATAGTACCCATTCTCCGCTCTACCTCTCATCAGTGCAGTCCTATACTGCCACTGATCCTCCAACCCAGGGTCTGCACCCTCAGGCTGACCAGAGGTCACGGGCGAGACTCTCCTCCCCCTACCTCTCCTTCTGGGGTTCCACACTCTCGTCCTAGGAGAGGCACCCTCAGAACACAACTCTCCCACCAGTTCAGGACCTCTCTCCTGCAACTGGTCTCCCAACCTAGGATCTAAACCCTCAGGTTGAACCGGGGCCAGAGGCGAGGACTCCCTTCCTCTGCACCCCCTTCCAGAGTTCTGCACCCTCCCACCTGGAGTGGTACCCCCAGAAGACAACACGGTAGGGACACTGCTTACAGATGTCCTTTCCTCCAGGTCAGGCAGAACCTGAACCTGGCCTCACCAACCCAGGGACTACACCCTGCGGTTGAGCATCCGCCTGGCACACCAGGACTTCCGGGGGAGCACGCAGGCCCCCCCAAGGGTAACACATACCTCATGTGTTGCGTGACAGTCTGCCTGGCACTGATCTCCCAACCCCTGTCTATCTGACAGTGCGCAAAGACCCCCCCAGGACAGAAGTGGTGTCACCATGGTCACTCCTAGAAGGCTCAACTCTGATGGCTGGCCCCTGACCGACTGGTTCTCCCACTGGGGACTCTCTCCCCCTCTCACCCCTCCATCTGGACTCCTGGACCATCCACTCAGGAGCAGCTTCACCAGACACCAGAACTGATGGAGCTCCGCTTACAGATGCTCCGAATTCTCCTGACACTAGGAGATCCCCCTCAACGGATGGCCTACTAGTACAGCCTAGTCTCCCCACCTGGTGTCCCCTTAGGGAACCCTCCAGGCGCTGAGACTGGGTTTTGGGCACCTTGGGACGCATCCCATCCTCACTCCTCCACGGAGACAGGACGTGAGCCCCTATACCCCTCCCACTACACCGGGACCTATCTGGGCTACTAAGAACCTTTCCCACCACCCTGGGCTGGGAAATACCTGAGCCACTCCTCTTAGGGTCACTCCCCAATGCCTCCTCAGACCCTCTGGCACTCACCCAGAGGTCTGCCTCCCGTGCAAGCTCCCTGGGATCAGAGAACTCACACTCCAACAGATGTTGGCGTAACCCTGGAAAACAACAATGGAACATGTGCTCTCTGACAATCAGAATGAACAGCCCTTCAAAACTGTTTGCCGTGCTACCCATCACCCAAGCTTCCAGTGCATCACAACATTCATCCACAAACTCCCCCCAAGACTTGTGAGACAGTTTCCTACTGCCCCTGAACCTCAACCTATACCCTTCAGGTATGACACCCTCTTCCTGGGAACTAGGTACCACGCTCTGGGATCTGGGAGTGGGACTTCCTACACTGGACTCACTTTTGCTGCCTCCACTGGACCCCACCCTCACTGGTGAATCCAGACCACTAAAACTACACTCAGGAGACATATCCTCAAGAGCTAGCTTTTCTCTGGCAAAGGCCCTCTCTGCCTCCGCCATCCTCTCCTGCGCTAGGACCCTTTCAGTCTCTAGCTTTTTCTCTTCAAGGACCAACTCCTTAAGACTCAACGCCTGTGCCAACAAGGCCTTTTTCTCCTCCACACCCAGCTGCACTATCTCCTTGGCATGCTCTAACCTGAGCCTTTCCAAAGCCAGTTGGTGCTCCCTTTCTTCCCTCCTATCCACCCACTCCTCTGGGGACAGGGAAAGGGATGGGGCGCTGCCCCTGGCACTGGACCCAGCAAGGGACTCCCTCTCTACGGGGTCCTCACTATCTACTGGCATCCCTGCCCTGTCATTTTCTTCCTCCTGTGCAGACTCTTCAGGGTCACCCTCAGACCCACCACTCTCTTGGTATGCGGACAGGGCACTCTTCCTTTCAGAGTACTCAAATCTCCATTCATCCTCTTGCCATTGGAGCAGGATTTTCTGAAGGCTTAGCTGGGTGTCTTCTCCACTCACTGCTATGTCTCTCTCCTCACAGAACCCCTTCAACTCCAACATACTGGATTTGAACAGATCACCTACAATAAAGGCAGATTCCATTTTTAGCAAGGCACTAAGACACAAGTACAACACAAGAGACCTAGGTGTAAGAGCTGCAACAGGAGTACAAAATTCAAAAATGACACTTTTGAGGAGAAATAATAGTCAGGAGAAATCCCCAAACATGTGATTGTCTAAAATGCTGAGTTTTGTAGTGCAACCATGCGTCACTGTGGTACTGCGGAAACACAAGTCCTATCTTCACCGCTGACAACCAATGCAAGAAATGGGATTTCTGGTTGGCTAGGGCATGCGCCTAAGCAAGGCAGAAACCACCACTCTAGTCAGGGCAAGGGAGTTACACACTGAAGATAACCCCTGCTCACCCCCTTGGTAGCTTGGCACAAGCAGTCAGGCTTATCCCAGAGGCAATGTGTGAAGCGTTTGCGCAACACACTCACACAGCAGCGACACACTACGCACACCACAAACGAAACTCCACACAAGGCTATATAAAAAATAGCCTTTGTATTACTCATAAAACACCTTAGAACGCAATCACATATATACACTGTGCCCCCTGGCACTAGGTATGACTTTACAAGGGCATAATATACACTTACAGGGCCAATCGGGCCTCTGTCATCACCATCATAGTTCACAGATAGTGCAAACGCACTGTACGTAGTATAAACACATTATGCATAAATCATGAGGTATGAGTGTCATCACAGTAGCATAAAACATTGCGCATACAGATATTAGGCATACATCCTAGGTAGCAACAGTGCAACATTTCTACAACACATCATGCCCCTCATAGGCATAACCATAACGGCACAATATGCCACCAATGGTCCTCCGTGCACCTTAGTACACACTTGTAGTGTACACATTTTAGGGAAATCCCATGTCATCAAATATGCCTGTCACCATTACCCAAATCACTTGTGCCTCTAGGCACTTGCCATCAAAATGCGTAAGTCATAAAACGTATAAAGCACTTTGCATCAGCTTAGGTCATAAGCACCCAACTCACTTTGCCACTGGCAATTGCCATAACCATCATAGCGCACTAGATTGGGTATTTGTAGGGTGCACTCGTCAATCTCATTAGCCAAGTAGGCAGTGTCACCCCTACCGCAGTGAACACACTCATACACTGGTAGGGGTAGCTCACCTCTCCCACACCCTCCACGCTGCTCCTGAAAAAGGGAGGGCAAAACAGTGGACAGATCCACTAGCCCAGCAGAGGGTTACCCGGAAGAAGTGAACTGCCGAGGTCTCCGCGATAAGGCTGCGAGATGCTGGTTGCTTCCAGTGGGCACCGCCCGGCGGCCCTGTGCGGCTGGTGCGGCGGGGTAGAGCTCTCAATGAAGTGGCCGCACTGGCTTACACGGTGTCATACGGCCGCAGGAACGCTCGCTGGTTTGAGGTCCCTAAGCAGATGCTGGCAACACCGGGGACTCCGGGCAGCACTCCTCTCGTGCAGCGTTGGGGACTTCTGCTTCAGGAGGAAGGGAGAGCGTCCTCGCTGCTCTCTGTTTTTTGGCACAGCGCCCTGCTGGGCGGGGCCGCATATTCCTCCCTTGGGCTCCGCCGGCTTCTACAGGTGACCTGGCAATGATGGGGGCTCGTTAGCGCCTGCTTCCAAGACGGGCGGACGCACCTGGGACTCCCAGCTCTGAATTAGCTTCCTCTGGCTGGCCCCGCCCACAGTCAGGCTCTCATTGCCTGACTTCCGGTTCGCAGAAGGCTTTTCTCTGTGGACCATAGAAAGAGCCCACATCTCGGGCTCTGGGGGGACGACAGCACAGTGCCCACCATGCGCTCTTAGTGGGCAAGACCCCCTCTCATCAGGGGTGCAGGAAGGCAGCGCTTCCCACTCTCTGGTTCCTGGGTCGGGCCAAAGCGCCCACCACACCTTGCTCAGTGAGGGGAGGCAGACAGCACAGCACTCCCCTCACGCTACCTCGTTCTAGTCCGGGGGCAGGAAACCATGCACCGGCAGGCCAGCACGCAGGGCCCCTTTCCAGGGGGGGGGGCACCTCTTCAGCTACCTAGAAGGCAGCAGGTAGTTTCCAGCAGCAGTTCCTCCTGGCAGTCCAGCAGCCTGCCAGCGGCAAGTTCCCTGTAAGCACCAACAGCACTCACATGGGGTCACAGCCCCAATACTTATACCAGTTAGGGTCTTTGTTCCCCCCTGGCACATGGCTCTGTGACCGGTCCAAACCAGTTCTGGGGGGCACTCACACATTTCTCTAAAGGTGCACGACCACCTCCTTTGTCAGTGTAGGCTCTGGCCCTTGTCACACCACAGGGGGGCGGAGCCAGCATTGTGGAAGGCAGGCACAGTCCCATTTGTTATATGGCCATTAGGGTCATTGTCGACATTGCTAAGTTAGCATGAGCACGGCTGCCATGATGCTGCTTTTGCGCACGTTACTACATGACTTTGTTTTGCAAGACTCTGTTTGTGCATCTCACATGAGAACTGTCTGCTTTCTGCGTTCTCTGCCTGTTTTTGGAGTTTAGTCTGAAGACGATGTGCAGGGTCGATAAACAATGCCCCTTGTTATTCTGTTCTGGTCAGTCCCTAGCATCTATACAAAACATGCTAACACAGCTGCGCTACTGGAAACTCATGCTTTGATATTACAGGGATGCATGTTGTTCTGACACACTTGGAGAGGGTCCTTTCCAGGGAGAAGAGCTATGCGGTTCCTATGATGTAAAGCTTCCATCTAGGCACTAAGGTATGGGGTCTGCTGACAAAGCCCAGAGATCTTCTTTTATATAATAAACATCACTTTACCAAGGGGAGGGTGGTTAGGCCTTATACTCCTTTTTCCACTGTCTGTATATGATGACATCCCCTTTATATTCTATGGAATTGTAACAATGCTAATTGTTCTAGGTTTATGCATTTCGCTGCTGGTAGTGGCTTGTATCCTGCATTATAGAGCACGATAGTTAAAATAAACATTTTGAACTATAACAGTGACTCTGACCATTCTTATTGTGGACAAGTACGAGTGAGCGAGCGAAAGGGTATGTCTTGCTACCGCGATTCCTGAGAGAGTCGGGAGTGTTGTGTTCTGGGTTGTCTAATCATTTGTAGCTTCGTGATTTTGGAGGAGAACGAATGAGACACTATAGCTAGTTGGTTTTGGGATTTTGGGTACTAAGGTGGTAGGTTGGTACACCCCTATACACCGAGGTCCTGTTTTCCTGCTCATAGTTCTGTGTAGGTGCAGAATCCCAGCAACATGGCGCCACCAACGTTTGGTCTGGTTCTTATCTGCGAGAATCCTGAGTAGTGCTTGTGCTTGTCCACAATCCCCTCACATCTGTTTCCGGAGACAGTTGTGACGGTGTAGCCTCCTATATTGATGTTTTATAGGTTTTTCAAGCTTGAATTTTAAAAGGTCTTTCTCTTTATTATTAACCCGTTATTGCGCTGCCACACATAGGTTGTTATTCTCTGCTATTGATTATGGCGGTTGTCATTGCACCGCCTAATCAGGCTGCAGTCACAACTGACTCAACATAGGGTCCCTAATGCTGGTGTTGCGCTCATTTTTGTTGTAGAAGCGGATGCAGCTTACCGCTTCGAGGTGTTTTATTCTTGGGTCACCTTTCCGGCAGTAGATGGAACAGATAATTTGTTTCACGAATATACTGCCACAGCCCTTCCTCAGAATTTTTGGCCTTATAGGTCTCTTGAAGTTCCACTAACGGCTTGGCAACACCAAATATGGTTTAATGGCGCCCTTCCTCACCCAATAACGCCGGTCTGTTTAGGCCCTTTATCGATAGTTGGGGCCACGTGGCCCGTTTTGGCTGGGTATACCCAGCACCCAAATTATCTCACTGCTACAGTCGCAGAGCTCTGCGTATTACATACTTCCTTGATCCGTATACATAGAGCTGTTATACAGTTCATGTCGCGCAACTTCCAGATGGGACCACCTGGCGTTGCTGCGCAACCAGCTGGACCTGGTGGTGTAACCATCAGTCCTGTTATGGTTAATTCAATGATGGGCAAGCGTCCGCAGAATAAGGATGAATTCCCTTATTGGCTTGCTGAAAAATTTGGACAACTCGAAGCTGTTTTTCCAAATACTACTCCTGTGGAGAAACACAGGATCCTAACCATAAGTTTACCTAAAGGCTTAGTTCCTGAATTAGCTGATTGTAACACTTGGGGTAGAGTGTTTGCAGCGGTATATTCGATGTGTTTCGGCACCCCCTCAATGACCGTGCTCCCTTCCGTGATAAAGCGTGTTCAGGATGAACACGGAGCCGAGGCAGCTCTGGAGTTAGGGATGACACTGGTGGGGGTGTTTGACATTGTTTCAGATATGATCCTTGCTAATGTTAAGGGTGATGCTGTAAGTCCCAGATGCTACTCCTCCCACTACTCCAAATGCAGTTTGGCCTATTCAGCCTGGTGCTGACTCACCCAGCCCCTCTGGAGCCACTGCACCTCCCCAGCCCCTGTCACTCCAGAGCCAGACATGCAACACACATCAGGCAGGCACAAAGACAAATAGCACACAGAAATGCCAACTTCTAAAACTGGCATTTCTAAAATAGTGATAATAAATCTGTGAACACCATTACGCAGCATTTATTACCACTATTCCAAACATACCAAACTTGACCACTCTACTCCTCTCAGGTCAGAAATTACCACTGAAGCACATATCAGGGAATCCCCAATGCATTCCTATGAGAGGGCAGCCTTACAGTAGTGAGAAACCAAAATGGCTGTTTGTCACTACCAGGACATGCCACACAGTTAAGGCACATGTCCTACCTTTTACCTACAGCGCACCCTGCCCATAGGGCTAGCTAGGGCCTACCTTAGGGGTGACTGATATGTAGTAAAAGGGGAGTCACAGACGTGGCATCCACTTTATATGCCACGTCACAACGACAGTAAACTGTGTGCGCAGGCCCTGCAATGGCAGAGGCCTGAGACAGGTTTGAAAGGCTACTTTGGTGGGTGGCGCAAACAGTGCTCCAAGCTCACCAGTAGCATTTAATTTACTGGCCCTGGGTTTCTGAGATACCACTTTACAAGGGACGGATAGGTAAATAAAATTTGCCAAACAGGTGTAGACCAATCTTACCACGTTTACCATGGAGAGCACATACACTTTACACTTTTACACTGGACAGCAGTGATAAAGTGCCCAGAGTCCCAAACCACCAACACCAGGTCAGAAAAAGTACCAGGAGAAAGGCAAAAAAGTTCAGGGATGACCCTGCAAAAAGGGCCAAGTCCAACAGATATCCTGTTAAATTCTGCTCCCATTGTTTCTGGGCTGACATATGTGAGTGAATGTGGAGTGTTTGTAAATAAATGTACCCAAAGGGAATGATATATTTGGCATTTAAGTCATACGTGGTGCCTTGTCCCTTTTGGTTTCGTGGGGCCCCTCTCATTGTGTTTCAGATACTAATACTGAGGACAGAATATCGAGGAACGACATATTGAAAGATAAGGGCATATGGGGAAGTATAGATTTACTATTCGTAACTCCATATCTATGTACCTTGTAGACATATGTACCGCACAGGTACATATATTTTCAATATTCTGACCCATCGATACTGTTGATTCGATATTCAGTGGGCAAACCTCTGAGAAGAGATGGAGCCTGAAACCGTGTCTGTAGGAGACTGGCTTAGTATATGGTGCAAGCTTATTTTAATGATGCACCCTGCACTAATCCAGACAACCCATATGGTGATTTTAGTGGTCTTAGACAACCATAGAAAGTTCTCTAAGTGGTAGTTGTTGAGAGCAGCCTTCAAGCTTAGTCCAGAAGGAGTGTAAAGCAGCTTGTTTTACCAGTACCAATAATATAGTGTAGGTTAAGAGAAAAAGAACCACACAGTGTAGTTATAATAATGTGTTTTTATAATAAACACTCACTAAGACCTTGAGATATCTCCTACCCGGAGATATAATCACAATACACACAATACTTCAACAATAGAACAGGTAAGTAGCACAAATACACAGTGGTCTCCAGGGGGAGCCCAAACCATATACTAACAAAGTGGAATGTGAACTGCGACTGAAGTCAAGACTTGACTCAGAAGACTTAGAAGAGCCGGGGACCCAAGGAACCACCCATGGTAAGCACCCAGGAACCCCATAGAGGCTGTGTGCAGAGTGGAAACACGACCGCGGGCTCAATACAAGTCAATGGGGAAGTCGCGGTTGCAGCTTTCACAGAAGAAGGACCCTTCCCAGAGGACCCTGAAGAAACCCCGTGAAAGATGGAAGATTGGAGAGTCACACCACCCGTGGATACCCCAGGAACCAGGATACCTACACCAGGGACGCCGGTTGCATCGGTGCGCGTTGACATCGGAAACCGCCGTGGACCACAATGGAGGACTTCAATAAAGATGCTGCTGGCGGAGAAGGTGAAATAGTCCAGTGGATTCCAAGGGTGGATTCTTGATGAGGAGTACCTGCAAGCAGAGGGGACAGAGTCTGTGCCACTCGGGATTGACCAGGAGGCACAGAGGACCAATGACCACCAATGCCGGAAGATGCAGGAGAGTTGATGGTGCCCTTGTCGCTGTAGCTGTGAGGACCAGGCAACGTGGTGGAAGACCACAAGCTGTCCCACATTGGAAGTCGAGAGCCAGGGGGTCGGTGTCCAGCGGGAGGACCAACAAACCTTGGCAGCAGCAACAGATGAAGAAAGTGAAGAAGGTGGAATGTCGGGACCAGCAAGGTCCAAGGGACTCACCAAGTGCAGTAGAGTCAGAGCAGGCTCCAAGCAAGCAGGGGAGCCACCTAGAGCCAAAGAAGACCCTCAAGAGGACCCATAGGCTGAAGGCACAGGAGTCGCAAGAGGACCTCGAGCAGCTCACCAAATGCAGGCCCACGATGCAGAGGATGTGGTGAGTATAAACATCTTGGTAGCAAGAGGTGCTGGAGTCTGGAGCCTCTTGGAGCCCCAAGATCTCTGGAGAATAGAGTCAAGAAGCCTTGGCAATGGCAAGTCGATGCAGTGCACAGGTGTACTGCTCCAGAGGTTCCGACGAGGGATCCTGACTTCAAACTTGCTGAGAAGACAGGGCAGGCCTCAAGGGAGTAGCAGAACCTGTGTTGCTGAGCCTCTCGGAGTCTGTGGGACATCTGGAGCAGCAGACCGGTCAGCTGTGTTGCGGTGCCTGCAGATGCAGAGGAGTGACTCCTTCACTCCAAGAGAGATTCCTTCGGGCTTCTTGGATGTCCACAGGCCTGGAGAAGAACCTGTATGGAGCACAGGCACAGATGACCCAGAAGACTGGCAGGACGACGAGACCAGGAGCAGCAGGAGTTTTCCCAGATGCAGTCTTAATTCCCAAAGCGAAGTCCAACGAAGTCCAAAGTGCCCAGACGGTTGAAGATGAAGTGGTTTCAGATCTGAATCTTGTCCCACGATGAATCTGAAGAGCCAACCACAGGTAAGCCCATAAGTACCCTAGGGAAAGGGTTGCAACGATTCAGGGATCCCTCCCAGAGGAGGGGCTGGACAGAGGGGTGGATACTCCCATATCCTTTGTCCAGTTACACACCAGAGTGTGAGCCAACAGCTCCCTGAACGGGTTCCAACTGCAGTATGCAAGAAGGGCACCAAATGTGCCCTTCAAAGCAGTCTGGTGGCGCAGGCAAGTGCCCCCACCCCAGCCCAATACACTAAGTCCTTTCTGGGAGATGGCTACACCTCCCTGTGACAGGAAACCTATTGTTTTACCTTCCCCTGCTCGAGCTTGGCTCAGCAGCAGGAGGGCAGAATCATGTCTATGGTCGGCAGCAGCACTAGCTGCCTGTTAAACCCTGAAAGGATGATACCAGGAATATAGGGGGGCACCACAGGGGAGCCCCCCGTACATGGGATCCTACATCCAACACTGGAATTGGTGTTGGGGTAGGATTCCAACGTGTTTGATACCAAACATGACCAGTTTTGGTGCAGCCAATATATAGTTAGACATCTCATAATTGACTTGATGTCCACTATAAGTCTAAGATGTCTGACCACACTTACAAAGCCTGGAGAATCGACTCCTAGGTTTGTAGGGGGTGTCCTGCTCATGCAGGGCACCCTCACACTTATAACCAAGCTCCTTCCTACAGGATTGAAAGGCCTAACTTATGGGTGACTGATAGGTTTTAGGTGCAGTGACCTCAGAAATAAGGAAACTTATATCTGTTGTGAGTGGTGCTAGCACCAGCTCACACAGGCTGCAAGGGCAGGCCAGGAGTCACAGTTTGAGTGGTCTCTCATAGGTGGCACAATACATGTTGCAGCCCAAGGGAGACCCCTGGTGTACCTATGCCCTGGGTACCTTAGTATCATATACTAGGGACTTAGAAGGGTACACCAGAAGCCAATTAGGAAGGTACCAAAAGTACTTACCAAGTCCAATTTAGGAAGAGAGCACAGTGACTGGGGTCCTGATTAGTAGGATCCCAGTCAGACTAGTCAGAAAAACAGAATGACACCAGCAAAAAGTGGGGGTAACCATGAAATCAGAGCCTACTACTTTCCTACAGCGTCTAACCTCAAACATGATGGCAATATCTTCTTACGGACTAGTGACCCAAACAATCTGACTGAAGAATGCAGTGGAAGTCAATGTACTTTTCAGTAAAAAATATGAGTCTTTGGGGAGTTGTACTTCTTACTCAGTGACTGGGTTTTTTGCTGTCAAATTGAGAACAAAAACTTTGATTCCCAAGACATAATAAACCTTAAGCTCTGAGGAGCCCAAAAGTGGATGGAGACCAATTATTACCTCCCCCTTCAGGGATATAATGCTTTCATGAATCTCTTGGGGAGACTTTGCTAATTAGCTTTGTGTACTGGCTACCATCCAATCTCTTTTAAATGTTGGAAGAAATATCATCTTGGCAACAGACCGGCTCATGAATTGTGTGCTTCAGAGGAATCATTTGCAAAATGATTTCCCATAAGGAGAATACATTCAGAACACATTGTGACTCTCAGAGGTCAACAATAAATCACTAAGTTAAGAGATGAAATGATGACTCACTGGTCAAAGTCTTGCTCTGGAAGCCATTGGTTCACAAATGCGGCCCCTCATACCTGCATCACATTTATTCATTTATCTGAGAGGGGTAGAATGAGATCTGTGTGAGGGATATGACATGAACATTATCTGGGGATATCACATATAGCTAGAGAATATAAAGTCTCAGTTGCGCAGAACTGGGCCTGTAGGCCCAACGAATACTGGAACCAAGTCTAATTTCCAGGCTAACCACAATGAAAATGTGTGCATTACTTCAAGAAGAGATCATTTGCCTATGTGTTGGCCATTCTCAATATAACAAGAAGGCATAGGATGATAGAACCCAATTCATGGCCATCATCTCAAATATACAGATGCGTAACCTATCTAAGTCAGAGGATTGTGGGCATTCTTTAAAAATTTGGTTGTCAACTCCCACCCTGGAAATGCATAGAAACACAGGGGCAGATTTACAACTTCTGGCGCATCCCTGCAAATCAGCAGGGATGCGCCAGAATAGTTGCGACACGCAATTCTCTCCTTGCGCCACCACGGAAGCGCCGCATTTACAATGCGGCGCACCGTGGCGCAAGGAAAGGCCGATGCGTGTCGCATCCTGTGGCGCAAGGGCGGCGCATTGCTGGAGTCGTGTCGCAAGCGCGACACAACTCCAGCAATGCTCGTGGGCCGCCCATACCTAACGTGGTGCGCCACTCCTTACGCCTGCTTGAAGCAGGCGTAAGGATTCGTCGCAGCGGCGTCGGAAAAGTGACTCAGTGAAATCTTGTAGATTTCACTGCGTCACTTCTACGAGGCATTCCTTCGACGGAACGCCCACCCTGCGGAGGAACGCCCACATGAAACCTGACGCAGGTTTCATGTGGCGCAGGGCTTTACAACGTGACGCATCTCCCTAGATGCGTCACGTTGTAAATAATGCGCAACGTGGCGCATGGTTTACGTCGCCGCTGCGCCACAAAAGTGACGCAACGGCGGCGCAAAAGTGGCGCAAGGGGCTTGTAAATCTGCCCCACAGTCTATATAGAAGGTAAATATTTGTGCATTTTCAGGGTAGCAAAGGGAATGTATCATCCTCAAGTTCATGGGTCAAAGAGAAAGGAGTCACATCCATAGAAAACGTTTTCTTTTAAGTAAAATTGATAAAGAAAGCACTAAATACCTTTTACGCCCTACTACAGATAGGTGGATAGGAAATGAGGCTTTTACCTAATTTTCGAACCTAACCCATTAATTTGTGAATGAGGCCAATTATTTTCTTTAATCAAGTAGACAGTATTCAGGTTTAAAATGCATCTAGCCCTGGAATAGAGGATATGTTTACTTTATAAAGTGAAGGGGCTGGGTTATAAGTAATCAGTTGAAACTCCAAAGACCAGCATTTAGTTCTAGGTGGAAAGTCTGCTGCAAAATGGATTGGTACACTTTGGATATGACAAATATTGCCAAATATATGACGTGTGTCTGTCTGGCCATCCGTCCATCCATCCATCTATCTATCCATCTATTACATGTTAAATGTTGCTATTGGAAGCTGTTTGTGTTGAGGATTTGGGCCCCATGTGCCTTCAATACATGCTCTGAAGTGATTCCAGGTGGGAGGGTATGTGGCACGTGGGTCGACTTCTTTGCCAACCAAGCCAAATTAATATAGATGGGAACATATCTCTGACGTCAGTAATCATGCCTTCTATTTGAATTTGCACTATTTACTTTCTCCTACCTGCTTGCACATGTTAAGGTTACCACTTATCCTCAGTCGCCCAAAACCACAAATTGCTAATTTAACCCGCTCCACTATGATCCTCCCAATCTCTTTGATGTCATCTAGTTTATCCCAACCTGACACTTCCCCTAGCAGTCCAGATTTCTGGATACGATTCAAAAATTCCATATTTTAATCCTTACAACCACATAAAGTTCCTATATATAGCCCTGTCCCAAAACCCTATAAGTTCAGAATGTAATTCTGTGCTTAAAGTAAACACCAAGTATTCCATTTTTATCCCCCGCATCTTCGACCCATCGACCATGAATAGCCTCATCAGTGCTCTCCTTCTGTAATCCACGTTGACAAACCCCAAAAGATGCCTGGATGGAACCTGCCTGTTCGAGTAAAGGTCCTAATGGTTCTAAGAGGCAAAGATGCATGTGGGGTTTCATAGCCAGAGGAAGTGAGGCAGAACTGGAGTGAATTTTCCCTTTACCCATGGATGAGAAACATTGAGAGCGCCTGGAGATATCTTTGTGCAAAAATGATGGACTGAGGAATAAAGAGATTTATCCGAATGAGCTTGTGGAAAAACTTATACAGGAAACAAAATCAGGCTCTCCGTTAGATCCCTGCCCTCCTGTAGTATTAAAAAGCATAGCAAAGGAGGTGAGCCCTATATTGACAAACATTTTTAATAATATGTTTTTATCAGGCACATTCCCAGCTATCTGGAAAGATGCAGCCATTCTCCCTTTGATAAAGAAAGCAAATCTGGATACCACCAATACAAGCAAATATCGTCCAATTGCTAGACTACCTTTTCCGGCAAAAATAGTCGAGAAAATAATGAACAATCAACTCACACAGTTTATTCATGAAAAGGAATTACTTGACCCATCTCAGTTTGGTTTCCGCTCAGGGCACAGCACAGAAACTGCACTTATCAAGGCAACCGAGGAGATCAGGACAGCAATGGATCAAGGGGTGCGGCTGTTTTGATTCTCCTCGATTTGTCAGCTGCCTTTGATACTGTGCATCATGATACACTGCTCCAGCGTCTGGAAATATTAGGGGTAGAGAATTTAGCTTTATCTTTAATAGCTTCATTTCTTAAAAATAGGAAACAAACTGTGACCCTAGATCAGTTTCAAGCAGCTCCATACGTACTCCCGTGTGGGGTTCCTCAAGGCTCATCTTTAAGCCCATCTTTGTTCAACATTTATGTGTCTGAACTGGCTCCCTTGGTTCAACATTTTGGCTTTGATTTGACATCATATGCCGATGACACTCAGATTGTGGTAGAGGTGCATAAAAACCGAATCTCGCCTGCCTCACAATTTCAGAATTGTATGAGGGAAATTAGTCTTTGGATGGGAAGGCACTGCCTTAAACTAAACTCGGATAAAACCGAGGTGGTTATTTTTGGCAATCCCCAACCTAGGTGGGATGACGTATGGTGGCCGGCGGAAATCGGAGAACTTCCAAAGCCAGTAGTAAAGGCAAAAAACCTTGGGGTGTTGATTGATAATAAACTCACATATTCCCAGCAAACCAATGCTACAGTCTCAGCTGCATTTTTCTGATAAGAAAATTGAAGAAGATAACACCTTACATCCCCCTAAATCTTAGGAGGACGGTGGTAACAATGTTAGTGCTATCTAAATTGGATTATTGTAACGGTCTCTAATCTGGGTTACAAAAACAGCATCTGAAAAAACTGCAAATGGTACAGAATGCTGCTGCTAGGCTCCTGCTAAATTTACCAAGATATCAATTTACCGCGGAAGCCATTCGAAAACTTCATTGGTTACCAGTGGCACAACGTATTAAGTTTAAGATACTGTGCCTGGCTTATAAGGCACTGAACAATACTGGACCAGCCTCATTAAAAAATTTCTTTTCCTGGTATCTTCCTGGTAGATGTCTTAGGTCTACTAATGCCAGGTTGATGCTGGTACCAAGAATTCGAACAGCGAATTGGGGAGGTCGAAGCATAAGCTACTGTACAGCCAAACTCTGGAATACTCTTCCAGTAAGTACAAGAGCGGCCAATTCTCTCACCTCCTTTAGAAAAAATCTGAAAACTTGGTTGTTTAATTAACCCATTATAAATCTTCTGTTTCTCTCTGTCAAGGTTATATTAAGATCCAGCGCCAAGACACCTTCGGGTATTCGTGCGCTTTAGAAATTACGATAACATAACATAACATTCAAGTGGTGTTGGGGAGGCCTGCCGCGCAAACCTGCTTCCGCATTTGATACTTCATGGAAAGGGGAGTCCTTTGAAACCACCAAACAGCTCTGTAACTATGTCTCCGAGACGAGAAGTGACCACAGACATCTGCACATGAAGACACTTGGCAATGGTGTACCACCTAGGGAAAATCAACCGCGCGAGTAGTTCAAAAACATCACAGCCCCTCTGAGGCCTGATGTGTAAGGCAAGTGCCTGAACCATCACTCAGTGAAAGAAAACACAGCAACCATCAGAAAGAGCGTGTGCGTGAAAATAAAGCAATGTGGAAGATATTGGATGCTGGCATGCTGCTATGGCACATAATCCTCTCCCAGGAAGGTGGCAGACATGGTTATATGTCAAAATAACCTAGTTAGAAATATCTTCCCATGAGGCACAGGGTCAAGACTGATTTGCATATGGCCAGGTCTAAATTGGGGTGGCATGGTGAGCAAAAAAATGATGGATTTAACCCAGATCTCTTGACTGGGGGTGAATGTTTTGATTTGTTCTGCATTCCGTCCATCAATTGTGTGTCTTTTGCTTTCTCGCCCTAAGTGCGCCAGGTATGCCCAGACGTGGGTCCTGGGCTCACTGGGCCACTGGAATCAAGCTATCCTGGCTTAAGAGGGGTGAAACCCCGAAACCGGTCCTAGGATGCTTGTTTCCGGTCCAGGGAGGACCTGGCTTGGCAGTTCGGGCTGGACTGTTCCCATGAGGCACAGGGTCAAGACTGATTTGCATATGGCCAGGTCTAAACTGGGGTGGCGTGGTGAGCAAAAGAATGATGGATTTAACCCAGATCTCTTGACTGGGGGTGAATGTTTTGATTTGTTCTGCATTCCGTCCATCAATTGTGTGTCTTTTGAGAAGTGACCACAGACATCTGCACATTAAGACACTTGGCGATGGTGTACCACCTAGGGAAAATCAACCGCGCGAGTAGTTCAAAAACATCACAGCCCCTCTGAGGCCTGATGTGTAAGGCAAGTGCCTGAACCATCACTCAGTGAAAGAAAACACAGCAACCAACAGAAACAGCGTGTGCGTGAAAATAAAGCAATGTGGAAGATATTGGATGCTGGCATGCTGCTGTGGCACATAATCCTCTCCCAGGAAGGTGGCAGACATGGTTATATGTCAAAATAACCTAGTTAGAAATATCTTCAGAACAGTGCTTAATTTCAACCGGTGGTTACAGGTGGGGCCCACCGGCGTTTATTTTTGGGGACTAGCTATTGTTTTTCCTCAAAATACTTTTTTATGCAGAGCAAGAAAGAGAAAAACACAAAGGGAGGGGAGAAGGACGAGAAAGACAGAAAAATAGTGAAAAGGTAAAGCGAAAGGATGAAAACAAAGCACAACAATGAGATAGAGAGGCCAGGAAGTGCCTGAAGGTGGATTAAAGAGGCCTAAGATTGAATCAAGACAGGTCAGCCTTGGTATTCAGCAGCGCGCGAGCGCGGGCTTCTTGACAAAACTTTGGGCCGCTGCACTGATTCCTTTACAAACTAGGCACTGCCTCTGACATAAACATTATTATGGCTTAAATATTGTTTACAAAAATATAGACCCATTGGTTGCAGAATTTCTATTGCTGGCTCCGATCATGACGATATTATGACGCATGTTTATATCAGACGGTATTCTGGCTGTGATATTCTAGTCCGATAGAGACAGATACACAATAGTCGTGCAGGGTGAGACGCTATGCAATTTACAGACACTGTGCATGCTCCATCTTCCAGGATGGTCGCTAAACTGTTTGCAGACTGTTTTCACAGCCTTCTAACATGAACCAACGTTCCCATATTTGGAGATGTGACGGAGTCTGATAAAGGAGTGACGTCAGAAGCACCAAGACGTTTGGACAGGTGGTTAAGGGTATGTGGAAGTCACAAATTCAAGTCCCAATTACCCAGGGGTGCCTTGTGTGATCTCAAAAGACACACAAGATGCTTGTTTCCTGTCCAGGGAGGACCTGGCTTGGCAGTTCGGGCTAGACTGTTCCCACAAGGAACAGGGTCAAGACTGATTTGCATATGGCTGGGTCCAAACTGGGGTGGTGTGGTGAGCAAAAGAATGATGGATTAAACCCAGATCCTTGTGACTGGGGGTGAATGTTTGCATTGTCCAGCATTCCGTCCATCAATTGTTTCTTTTGCATTGTGTGATCTCAAGCACACTCTTTTCTCTTTGTAAATGACCGATCAACTGCATAGTGCGAGGGTCGTAGAGTTCCATATGACGTAAATGCATTAACTCAAGCGTTAATGGGAATTATTTTCGTGAGTCGCTCCACATGTCTGCGCTGTAATGTGAGGTAACACTGGTGCGGGAGTGACACTGATTGAAATGTCCTGACACTGGTGAAAGTGTTGAAAGGCCCTGTAAATTCCTTCTCCTGGGTGGAGTCAGGCACAGCGGCTGTGTCAATGTTGGGGCATTCCACCCAAATGAAGAGAGAAAGTTGTATCGAAAGCTGCCCAAAGTGTGAAGATACAGCACTAAAATTCGGTGGCAGCTCCAAGCTGGTGCCCGCTCATTGTGCGGTGGAAAGCTGCAGTTACAACATCAATAGTGAAATTTACGTCAGCGTCACCTCTGAGGCCCGCTTCATTGAGACTTTAATTAGTTTAGCTTAGCTGGGGGTGGGGGTTGCTCGGGGAGCCAAGCTGGGCAAGTAGATTTCAACTCTGAAAACATTGGCACTTAACTAGGTAGACTCAAGCGAGTCTCGAAGAATCGATGAATCAATGAATCACTAAGGAATTATAGGTGTTTCACAGAGGAGCACCCGTGATGCCTTCCTGCAGCTTCAGAAGAAACTGAAGCGAAGCTGAAACAGTCCTGAGTTTCGAACATGCAATAGCTCGTGAACACCAAACGTCCCGTTCTCTACAGTTGCACTACTTTACACGCGGATTGTGCGTAATTTGAGCAGCATAGCTGCCGTGCCAAAAGTTTTCACATTAATCGAGTGGTTTCGTGTCATCTTTTCTTTTGAGAAAGAAATGGGCTCTAATAAACCACAAACTCTTCCCAGACGTTGAGCCACGTTTCGTAGGTTGTGATGCGTGAGGGAGCTGTCCTGGTGCTGAACAGCGTGCGCGCTCTTGAGTGTTTAAATAGGCCTCGTCTGCATGATTTGTTTTGCGGTGTTATATAGCGCGTACTCGGCCCGAGGGCATTGGAGCGCTTTATACGAGCACCAGATTACGTTACACAAGGTCAGATTCTTTTTTTGGTCACAAAGAGATTAATTGATTTACCCAAGATCACAGTCAGGATCACAGGACGTTGAGCCCACGGACCTGGCTCCCCAGCTCAAAGTCGGCAGCTCTAGCCGCTAGGCCACACGCTCCATTGTGATAGGTTACTTGGCCTATCCATATTTTCTGCCGACCCTTTGGGGTCGGGCACTTTCCCATACCTTGTTGAACACGTGGAACAGCCAGCTATACATCTTCACTGCTACAGACCCACTCTGGTTGGGAGAAATACCTGAATGTTCCTATATTTCTCACACTGTGGACTGGATTGCTCCTAGACGCTCACAACTGGACCCAGAGAGAAGATGGTGGCTGGCTGGAAGTCCCAGAGCCCCCGCTAGATACCAGGGTGCTGGTGATGACACAGGTCGTGGTCCTTCATTCCAATACCTATCTGTAAGTGTGCTGCTGAAACTTTCACCAAACTCCTCGGTATTCCATGGGATCTCACCATTAAACCGAGAGTCTGGCTACCCACAATGCAAGCTGCCACCAGACCCCTCGTCCCTGCTTCTTACATCCTTTGGAACAACACAGAGATCTCACGTGAGACCACTGCTGACAGATTAGGGATCTACTGGATAGATGGTCTCTTCTCCCTCTTACACTTATAGGCAGGGTCACCCTAATTAAGATGTCAATCTTACCTCCAGTAATTTTCTTTTTTTTTTGTAAATGTCCCGATAAAAATCAATACAGCATTTTTCAAAGAGTTGGATGTACTTTTCCAACAGTTTGTTTGGAGAAGAAAGGTCCCCAGAGTAAAATATAGAGTACTGCAATTATCAACAGATCAGGGCGGGCCTGCATTGCCCCAGATTTGTACATATTATAAAGCCTCTCTCCTAGATATTTTGGTTCGTATAGTTGATTTTAAGGGATACTTAGATTTTTTTTTTTTTTTGGGACAAAATGGTGAAGGAAGTGGGATCACAGCTCCCGGTCTTCATAAAGACAGCCAAACTCCCCAAAAAACTAGGTATAAGACATTACAAGACCTATGTATAAGACTTCAGACACTATACTCTGCTAACAATTTGACGGCGGCTTATCAATATCTACAACAAAAGGAATGTAGGGTCTTAGGGTTATATATTCAGTCTAGGCACTTAAGGTTCTGGAATGCAAATGGCTTCAGTGAGCTGGGCCATTTTCTGCTGCAAGGGAGATGTATCACCTGGCTAGAAATTTTAGTAGTAGTAAGCTATTTTTTCTCTGATTTATACAAATTATCCATTTAGTCAAAAATTATTGTCTGATACCCTCTGCCGGTCCATTATCATTTGTGGTCGCTCTTTTTAAAGCAAGGTTGAGTGGGGTTAGAAATTGGTATAGATTTCTGCAGAATCAAGTGGAAAACCATTTAATAAAGAATTGTTTAGGAAAAATTGCCGAGACAACGCAATGGTCTCTTTCTGAGGTTGAGTGCCAGACGATCTCGGAATTGGAAATAAAGCCTTAAGGGCTGCTAATTTGAAGCGTATGTCATTTTTTGTCACGATGGATGGCGTAATATACACCTAAGGCCCTCCACAGGATGTACCCGGAATTGGAAGATAATATGTTTTCGTTGCCGGCAATTAGGCGGAAGATATTGGCTCCATACTTTCTTCACCTGTCCATTTCTGACCCAATTTTGGCAAAAAATATTCTGTGCTCTTAGTAGAGGCTTGCAGAGTCAAGTAGATCCGGAGGCAGCAGTGGCACTTTTTTGGCCTGTCAAAACAGAGGCAAATTTCCTCAAATATAAAAGGCAAGGACATTTTTATTTTTAATACGTCCCTAGTGGCTGGATCTTTGATTCTGCAGAACTGGAAGACAAATAGAGTCCCTACATAGCTAGAATGGCAAAGGAAAATGATCCGTACCAGGAAGTTTGAAGAGGCCTATGCTAAAAGTTTTGGTGCAATTAAAAGGTTTATGCGAGTTTGGAGTTTCATGGAATAGCTAGACAAGGACTTTGAGGGCTGCTATGATGGAGTCCACTTATGATTATAGAGAATGGACGGAGGATGGCATAGGAGATAAATGGAAACACTTGATGATTCTTGCCGGGTGGGATTCAGACGATAGATATTTACTTTTTTCTGTTTTATGTAATGTCACAATGCGCAACTTACATCTACTCTAGTCATAATGCACTTTATCTTTATAAGACGGGTCGCAGATATTGGTATTTTAGCAATAAGTGATCCCTTTCTTGAATCTTATGTAGTATGAAGTCTACTCTATTGTATCAGAATTATTATCATTATCCAGCTTTTATTATTTATTATGTAATGATGTAATGAATTATTCTTATTCTTTTTCTTCTGCTCAATTAAAAAAAAAGAGACTGCTGACATCCTGGCATTGGTCATGACCACTATCCCGGCAGGTGCTTCTTCAGCTGGTACCAAAGTGTTCTAGGTCCTGGGTGCCAAAACTCAGTAGATTAGTTGCCCCTTGTCGTACTCATCACATTCAAAGACTCGTAGCTGTTGGTTCACTAATTAAACTTGAGCGGCTGGACATGCACATGGGGTTCCAGCAGTCCAGGGGCACGAGGAAGGGGACATGCATGTCTGTGACATGCCTTATGGCCTAGGAGTGCTGTGTTCAACTACCCAGTAAAATTACTAACTCTGGTGTTCAGCTATGGCACGGGTGCCACAGGGAGCAAGCACCAGGAGAACCAAAGTGTACTGTTTACTACTAAGCACCACCTTGACTAGCCGTGAGCCCCTCTTGTTTCTTCAGTGGAGCCTGATGCTCAAACACTTCTTGCACATTTGCAAGCTTTGCAAGGAAGCGGCTAGAAGCTAGGCGGAGAAGATTCCTGGGCCTTCCTTGTCTCCATTTCTAATATTAAGATGATTGCTTGTTGATTCTGCTCCGGATGGATGTTTACAAACCTATCTTTGTGCTGGAAATCTGTTCATTTGAACATTTATACAATTATTTTTTTTATTTAAACATGGATGTTGATAATCTTGCTTTGTTCTGCTAGCTTTCTACTCACTAAAAGGGAAAGGGAACTATGGCATTGCAATATGAAGTCATTAGACCAGGATCACACAGTTTGGTGAAGTAGGGAAGCTGGGACAACCAGAACCTCTTCCAGAGTCTGTACTAAGTCATTCGATCGCACCTTCTCGAATCATATAGGCAAGTTCACGTTGAACGCAATGTTTAGCACAGTATGCCAGAAGGGTGGATTCTGATTCGCTGCTGAGTGGATCGACAGCTACTTAGGAGCGCGCTTTAGGTTGTTTGAAGAAAACAGAGATCGGCAACTCCATCCAGTGGCATAGTCGTGAGGAAAGGGTTTTCTTGTACAGGAAAAGAAGGATCTGCAAGCTTCAGGTAAGTAAGTAACTTTATTATGCGTGGAGCTCGACGATGAACGGGCCTGTCCTCAGCTGGTCACCAACAACTGCCCAGCAAGGAACAATCCTGTTCAAACTAACACTCGGAACCACGAGATGCAAGGTTCCAACAAGCATAGAAATGAAAGAGACATAAACGTATTGAGAACATGTTTACATCACATCTTTTCCCTTTCTACAAAAACAAATATAATAAAAGAAGAGAGGAGAAAAAAAAAGAAAAAAGAAGAGCGAAAGAATTACCACACAAAGTCCACAAGATAAGCAGGAGCCCTGCGGTTTCTGTCACCCCTCCTGACAACATGGTGGAGCAAGACGAAGTAGAGTTGTTTGACACATCTCTCTTCCCTTGGCCAATCTCCACCCTGGTCGTGACATCTGTGTCACTGACGTCATTTGCCAACACATACCCATCATTCCCGAAAACACATCCATCATTATTGGACACTGTTACCTCTCCAGGTGTACTGTTTTTCTGGTACAATGCTACACATTTAAAATTCCACCTTTGACCATTGTCCAACTCCACTCCATATCTGAACATTCTCCTGACTTTGAAGGGTCCTAAGAACTTAAAGAGACCTCTTTCAACTCTCCCTGATTTGACTTTAACCAAATCTCCAACACAATGTGTTGGTGGACCGAAATTCTTTTTACTTGTGGAAGACACATCCGTCATGCCACCTCTCTCCACCCATGATTTCATCCACGCAGGAAACGATTTGGAACCAGCTGGCCTACCTCGCATAAGTTCAAAAGGAGGTTTAAGATCAGGGGGATGGCCAGTGGTGCGGTGTGTCCAAACCATATCATCCACAAGCTTGAACACACAAATCATTGGCACAAGCCATCTGTATAACCCCTTTAACCAGTCTGTTCACCCTCTCGCAAAGGCCATTTCCTTGTGGGTTGTACAGTGTGGTAAGGTGATGTACAATTCCACACCCTCTCAAAAACTCTTGCATTTCCACAGAAACCAATTGAGTGCCACTGTCTGTGATGAAGACGGATGGAATGCCCTCTTCTTGAAAAAAGATGCAAAAAAATTTGATGGTAGCTTGTGTAGTGGTCTCTTTCAAAAACTTCACACACAACCACTTCGAGAAGACATTCACCACCACAACAGCAAAGCGGTCACTTGAAGCTAGTTTGTGCATGGGCCCAATAAAATCAAGGCAGATACTATGCCAAGGTTTTCCCGGTTGTTCAATATGCCCAGTGGGTTTGGTGCTTCCAACCTTCAGTCTTTTCTCTCCTTCTTTGCAAATGGAACATTCCTCCACCCATTATGCCACCTGGTCATCCAAACCTGGCCACCAAAATTGTGCTTTAAGGTGGTGTTGGGTTAAAGTTTGGCCCAGGTGACCCTCATGGGCCATGGAAAAAAATCATCTCCTCAAACAAAATAGGGGAACAAACCTATCCCCCCCCTCATAATCATACAGTTGCCACACAAAGATAACTCACCCAAAATCTTGGAGAAAGGATCTACTTGAACTGTTAAACAACTCTCTTCTGCTTCCTTGTGTGATCATGCGCATCACCTCATTTAGGACCACATCATTTTGCATTTCAACAGTCCACTCATGAGCTGTGAAAGTTCCTTCCCCTACCATGACAGCCTCTTCTACTGAAGCAACTGACCCATCTGTCTCTGCTTCACACACGGAGGGACCATCAACCAATCTCCTGTCCACTGACAACCTCAACAAATAGTCGGCCTGTGCATTTCTCCAGCCTTGAATGTATCCATCCTCATACTGATACTCTTGGATCCTTGCTGCAAGCCTAGCTAACCTAGCTGAACCTTTAGCAGCCCCCCCTGGAGACAAAATATTAATTAGGGGTTTGTGATCAGTTCTAATCAAAAATGTGGTGCCCCACACATACACCCTAAAATACTCCACAGCCCAAGTGGCCGCCAGAGCCTCCCAATCAATAACAGAATAATTCTGTTCAGTAGGGGTAAGGGTCCTGGATGCACATGCCACCGTCCTCTCTCCCCCTCGATGACACTGGAAAGAACTGCACCTACCCCAGTGGCATAGGCATCGACTGTGCCGATAGAGCTCAATTTTACATCAAAAGGGGCTAAAACTTTGGTTCCACAGATTTCCCTCTTAATGGTATTGAAACATTCATCTTGTACTTCAACTCACTCAAAGCTGACACCTTTCTTAAGTAGACTTCTCAGGAACCCTGTCTTGTCGGAACAATTTTTGACAAACTTTGAGTAATATTCGACAAGACCCATAAAAGATCTCAACTGGTTCTTGTTTTTTGGAGCAGGTGCTAATTCAATAGCACTCACAAGACTTTTTTTCAGCTTTATACCTAAGGATGAGATGCAGTACCGTAAGTATTCTACCTGCTCCATCAGAAACACACACTTTTCCTTCCTCTATGTGAGACCCTCATCAACCATTTTCCTCAAAACAGACCTCAAAACACGGTTATGCTCTTCAACAGACTTCCCAAAAACTAAGATATCGTCTTGGAAATATACTGTGTTCTCTGTCCCCTTAAAAATGTGTGAGACCATGCGTTTAAAGACGCTTGCCACCGATTATAACCCAAACGGCAACCGCGTGAACTGGAATGTCCCTTCCGTAGTGATGAAGGACGTGAGTTGTTTGGACTTATCATGCAGACGTATCTGGTGATATGCACTCTTGAGGTCAAGTTTAGAAAAGATTTTGCCCCATTGAGTGTAGACACTAACTCGCCAATATTGGGCAAGGGAAACGTATCCGCGATGACACAGCGATTGAGTGACCTCAAGTCCACACAGAACCTTAGGCTTCCGTCAGGTTTCTTGGTGATCACAACCAGAGAAACCCACTCGTAAGCCTCAACAGGTTCAATCACTTCAGCATCTAACATCTCACATATGAGGGATTTCACGCCATAATGCACGACCAGAGGCACCCTTCTTAATTTGTGTTGCATGGCACAGCACCTTTCTTCAATTTAATTTTGTGAACCTAACCCTTGAGCTGGCCTAAGCCGGTTCTGAACACATCACTGGCATCATGCAAGACATCATTTATACCTTCATCTTCAACAACCATAAGTTGTGTGGGGGATCTGGGGTTCACAATGATATGGAGATCGTATTGATGAACCCAACCCAGGGTGGGAGGCCCGTCCACAGCAACATAAATTTTACCATGCGTTGATCTATTTAAAAACATAATATTGGACGCATAATACCCAATGATGCCAATAGATTCCCCCTTATATCCACCAGGGAAAATGTCCTTGGGCAAGAAGATCTTCTTAGCTCCCCACAGGTTGTCATAGAGACTCCTAGGGATGATAGTGTATTTAGATCCTGTATCCACCATAAGTAAGACGTTTTTGCCATCTATGTGAAACATAGCTTTGGGTCTGTTGAGCCTTTTACTTTCGTTCGATATCTCACCTTCATCACCAATGCTCAGAATTCTATCTCCACACTCCCTAATATTGCACTCTTGATCACCTGACACCACTGCAACCACACTCCTTGTTTTACCCTTGGACATCCTGGCATAATGTCCCACTCGTCCACACCTTAAACACTCCTTGTTAACTGCAAAGCAAAATTTAGAGTCTGCAGAGTGGCTGACACTACCACATCTGTAAAACACCCTGGAAGAGGGCGGTCTAGATACGGTACTAGGACGAGTACATTTGGTATTCTTATTCTTGCTCTTGACCATGGCTACAGAGCCAGTTGCCTCCTCAGTTATTGTGCTCTCCAAATCCTCACAGGACCCCTTGTCTGACACTTTTGCTATTTCAGAACTACGGTTGCGTTTTTCTAATTCCTTCATGCAATTTTCTGATTGTTCCATGACTTTTTTGCGATTCAAAGCGTCTGTAATTCTTGGCGTCTCAATTCACGTGACTGCTTCCGGCGAAAGAGCTGTCTGCCAGATTTCGAATGTGATATTATCCAGCACATGTTGCAATATTCAGTGGATTAGAAGCTCGTCCATCTAGCCAGAATTCTCTTTTTCTGCCAGTTTAAAGGTCTAGAGGTTAAAGAGAAGATCTTTTACGTCGTTTTTTCAATATACTCAGCTGACCTATATATTCGGTCCTCGCGTGAGAAGTGAATACGCGGATTGGGGATTCTAGGTATACATCATCTACCATTATATTGGGTTTGAACCTGGAAACTCTCACATTTATTTACTCTACATCATCTTCTATCGAAACTTTTACCATTCTGAGTACAACGTTCGGTGGTGGAACTCCTGAGGAAGGCAGTGTTCTGCCGAAACGCGCGTAGAGATAATCTGGAAACCACCCTAATAATCATGTTTTCATTGAGATAATCTGGAAACCACCCTAATAATCATGTTTTCATTGAGATATCATGTTATATTAATTTTGACCCAATTGTGATTCGTATAGTTTCCAAACAGATGATATATATCGATATGAGTAATAGAGTGTAGTATGTATGTATGATGAATGTGTGTAGTTAGGATGTTGTTCAAACTTAGGTCTCTGTAGCACTAGATTCATTATGTTTTTATATCTTCAACAGAATTATGAATTTTGAATAAATTACTTTTGTATTTTTCTAAACACTAGTGTCACTATTTTTTATTTCTTATTTTAAATATTCCTTATTTTGACATGTTCTGAGATTCTCACTGTCTTGAAGTTGCCCTAGATTATTTACAATATGTTCCATGACTTTGGCCAGTTCAATGGCATTTTTCAGGGAAGGATTCTTGGCAGCCCAGAGTCTTTCTTGAATCTTCTTATTATTACACTCATTGTACAATTAACTGATCCCTAATCAATTCATCGTTCATAACGCCAAATTGACATTTGATGGATAACTCTCTCAGTCTTGCTATGAATTCATCAATAGACTCCTCAGACTTTTGATGTTGTGTATAGAATTTATATCGATTCATGACAAGATTTTCTTCCTTGGCATACCTGGCTTCTAATCTACAACGAGCCTCTTTGTATTCATCAGGCATGGGTTGGCCATTAGCTTGCAAAGCTTGAGGTAAGTACCTGAAAATACGTTGACCCTCCTTGCCTAGAATGCTTAAGAGTAGTGCTTTTTTCCTTTTTGTGCTAAATTCTTGCCCTTCCAAAGCATCTAAATAATTTCCAGATATCAAGATCCAATCTTCCCATGGTATGAGGGAGGACCTGATTGAGATAAGAACGTTGGTGGTAACATTACCGCAAATTGTGAAGTTGCCATGGGAAACGGTGTAAGAATTACAAGCACTGCCAATATTTGAACCAGGATCACAATAGTCAAAGAACAAATAAATGTGTTCCAAAAGTAAATTCGAGACTCAACAAGCAAACAGGGATGTCCACAAAATGTTAAAAACATAGGATGATTACCCAAACTGCTTGTGGGACCTCTCCTTAACAGGTCGCTTCAGCCGATCTCACCAAAGCCGGTTGAAAGTTCAGTGCGACTGCGCCAAAATGACCACCATGTGTGACCTCATGATCAGGGGAACGTAAGGTCACGTTACATGACGACACTTACAGTGCGCACGCTCCACTGAAGTAACGCTGCCTGGCAACGCTGGTGATTGGCGTGCACAACGTTGAAGCTGCAGGCCGCTGACGTCACCGGCGGGGAAGGACAGAGATGACGTCACTGTGACTTACTTTTTGGGCAGTAGAGGTCCTCAAGTTCCAAATATGCACGGCATCCGCTGCGGTTTTCAATCGCCAAACCGATGGGGGACGTGTGGTTGTGGCACGTTTGTGGGACTGTGTGCCTCTTCTTGAGTGCTTCTTGTGTCCATTACGGCGCTCCAATGCTGTCCACTACGCGGGACACTTCACTGGACCAACCGAGGATAACTCGTCGCCAAATCGTCTTGTACAGGAAAAGTAGGATCTGCAAGCTTCAGGTAAGTAAGAAACTTTATTATGCGTGGAGCTCGGCGATGAACGGGCCTGTCCTCAGCTGGTCACCAACAACTGCCCAGCAAGGAACATTCCCGTTCAAACTAACACTCGGAACCACGAGATGCAAGGTTCCAACAAGCATAGAAATGAAAGAGACATAAACGGATTGAGAACATGTTTACAACAGGTTTCAAAGCTAATTGGCTAAGGCGCAAGAAAAAAGACATTTAGTTTCAGAACCACATAGCAGTTGTGAGGAAATATGGCCGGTTTGACTTTAAATCCACCCCAGGGCATTGTTGCAGGAAAAGCATTCAGCTCCTCGACCTGGGCTGGCGTCATGACCTCTTTGCACTCTCCTGTTCGCCATGTCGATGGTTTGGTTGTGTTTTTAATCGCAGAATCAGCCCCCTCCTTCACATTAGATGCCATGCAAGAAGGCTGGCTCGTGCCCTGACACCTGCACACCCGAGACAGGAGATTGACTCAAGTCAAAACAAATCAGATGGCGAGAGCAACAATGCCCTTTTATGATTTCAATAGTGCTGGGAGGGGAAACATGTTGTAGTCAATAACTTCTCAAGAGTCCGGTTGAATTCACCATAGGTTATTTATTGGAGTGCGAGTAACACGCTGGTAATCCCTGTCCAGCCAGCGATAACTGACTCTCCAGGAATCATCATACGTAATATCTAGAACATTACAAGCATGCCATGACAACCATAGAACATCTTATTTAAAGGTACAGGTATATACAGTATTACCTAACTGTGTGAATACAACACATCATCCTCCCTTAAATAATACAAAGATAAAAACAAAAACAAAAAAAACAAAAAAAAAATAAGATACATAAATGATCAAACATGTAATAATGCAATGAGGTTAGAAGTCACCACATATATAATCCTGCAAATATCTGGGTGGACACCTAGGTCTATGCATAGCAAGTCTAGGCCTATGCGCAGTAATGCTGTTGCCAGTATCTCCAATACTTTCATCACTTGTCCTTGAAGGAATATTTACAAATTCTTCATCGCTCATGAATAAATGAGGGTTACAATTATCAATTCTTTCTTTTACACCACTTTCTCTGCCATTTTTCTTTTTATAAAGAGCAACTCTTCTTAGGTTCAGTTTTCACCATTGTACAAAGTAATAAAATCCTTATAAACAGATTTCACCTTGTATGGACACCGAAACTTTGTAAGGCCACTACTCACCCGACCCGATTTGACCTTAACAAAGTCATTGGGTTCTATGTTTCCTTTACATACAATAAGTTCACTATGTTCTTCTCTCACCTTAGGATTATCCATGCCTACGAACACCTTCATCCAGGCAGGAATTAACTTTGTGCTTGCAGAACGTCCTCTCATCACAAAGAAAGGAACCCTTCCCGAAACCGTATTTTCTGTGGTGCGATAGGCCCATACCAAATCATTTACAACTTGTTTGACATCTCTTTTGCTAGTGATAGCCATCTGTATAACTCCTTTTATCATGCGGTTGGCCCTTTCTACAATACTGTTTCCCTGTGGGTTATAGAGTGTTGTTCTACTATGTACAATACCACATGATTTAAGATAATCAGTCATTTCCTTAGAAACTAACTGTGTGCCATTATCTGTAATCAATTTCACAGGATATCCCTCTTCTCTAAAAACTTCTTCAAGAATTTGAATAGTCTTCTTCGTGGTAATTTCACTCATAAATTTCACCACCAACCATTTTGACATGACATCTACCATAACTAGACCAAACCTGGAATCCATCCCTAAACAAGATACCGGCCCTATGAAATCTAGACATACTGTATGCCAAGGCAAACCAGGATTCTCAATGGTACCCATATCCAACTGGTTTCCAACCTTAAGCCTCTTTTCACTCTCCACACAATCAGTACATCTCTCCACCCATTCAGACACTTGCTGGTCCATTGTCGGCCACCAAAAATGTTCCCTTAATCTTTTCTTGGTGAGCAATTGTCCCATATGACCCTCATGAGCCAATTTAAACAATTTATACCTTAAGTCCTGTGGGGGAACAAATTTATCATCTTTGATGATAACATTTCCTTCCTTATCAGAAATAGATAGATCGTCTAAAACTTTTCCAAAAGGTCTCACTGCAATGGGTAAAGAACTTTCACGTCTACCACCTTTAACTATTAACTCCTTGACAATTCGTAGTGCCTCATCCTTACCCATACTCTCATTCCACATACCTTTGTCAACTGCCCCATTACATGCTTCTACCACTTCTTCCACTAAAGCAACTGCTCCTTCACAATTAAAAGCTTCAACCTGCACTTTATCCACCTCATACCACGGTAAAGGTAATCTTGATAAACCATCTGCTTGACAATTTTTCCATCCCGCAATATATTCTATTTTATACATGAATTCTTGCAAACGTGCAGCTTGTCTTGCAAGTCTTGCTGAGCCTTTTCCAGCCCCACCTGGAGATAAAATTTTTATTAAAGGCTTATGGTCAGTTCGTAAAATGAATTGAAATCCCCATAAATACATGCGGAAGTATTCAGTGGCCCATGCTGCAGCCAAAGCTTCTCTCTCTATCACTGAGTAGTTCCTCTCAGAAACAGTAAGAGATCTTGAAGCAAAGGCAACGGTTTTCAACCCTTCACTATGTGTTTGTTCTAAAACTGCACCTAAGCCAACTGCGCTAGCGTCCACAGTAAGTACAGATTTCAATCTCGTGTCAAAAGGGGTCAACACTTTAGCTTCACATATTTCTCTTTTGATATTTTCAAATGTACTTTGTTGGTCATCTGACCACACATATTTACAACCCTTCTTGAGTAATTCTTTTATGTGTTCTGTTTTTTCGGCAAAGTTGTGTACAAATTTTGCATAGTATTCTATGAGACCAAGAAAAGACCTAAGTTGGTCTTTATCAGTGGGCACTGGGGCTTTTCTTATGGCTTCCAGAAGATCACGTTTTGGTTTGATCCCCCTGCAAATATAGTGTATCCCAGATACTCTACTTCCTCAACACAAAATTTGCACTTTTCTTTTTAAGAGTAAGTCCAGCATCTCCCATTTTACACAAAACTTCCTTCAAAACAAAATTATGCTGTTCTTTTGTTTCACCAAATACTAATACATCGTCCTGAAAATATACCACATTTTTAATATCCCTCAACACCACTCCCATCATCCTTTGAAAAACTCCCGCGGCAGAAGCCAATCCGAACGGCATTCTATTAAATTGAAATATTCCTTCCATAGTAATGAATGCCGTTAACGGTTTTGACTCCTCGTGGAGTTTAATCTGGTGATACGCACTGCGTAAATCTAATTTTGAAAAGTATTTTCCTCCTTTTAAAGACAAAATGAGCTCATTAATGTTTGGTAAAGGGTAATCATCAATCACAATATTCTGATTAAGAGTGCGTAAATCCACACAGAACCTATAACTACCATCAGGTTTGCCCGTGATCACAACTGGCGAAATCCAACTAGAAGTCTCTATTTGCTCAATAATGCCTTGTTTTACCATATCATTGAGCATGTGTTTGACTTCTTCCCTAGCAATAATGGGTATTTTCCGTACTTTGTGTTGCATGGGTATAGCATCCGGCTTTAATATAATTTTGTGTACATACCCCTTGAGTTCACCAATTTCATCAGCAAATATGTTATGCATGTTTTCAACAATTGTATCAGTAGTAACATCTTCAACTACCATAACCTGCTGGGGAGCTCTTGGATTAATAATAATGTGCAAATCATACTGATGTGCCCATCCTAAAATTGGTGGACCATTGCGCGATATATATACTTTGCCACTTACACATCTATCATGAAAGGCAATATCAGTCAACATATAACCTATTATGTCTATCTTTTCCCCTTGATATCCTCCTGGATTGATATCTTTTGGAAGTAATTCTACTCCCTGCCATGTTCTTTCAAACACATCTTTGGGAATAATAGTGTAAAAAGATCCACAATCTACCATTAACTCAACATCTTTACCATTTATAACAAAATTTGCTTTGGGTCTGGATCTCCTCCCAGGTGAACTAATGGTTTCATCTTCCTCCACACATAGAATTCTGTCTTCACTCTTTATACTCTTTACATAACTATCACTTCCTTGCCTCTTTTGTATTACCGCTACTGATTCGTCTTGAATGACAGATATTCTTGATTTACTATATGTTTTACACATTTTAAAGAAGTGACCTTTACGACCACACTTCCTGCATTCTTTATCAATGGCAAAACAATTCTTATACTCAGCAGTATGATAACTGCTACCACATCTCGTGCACATTCTCTCAGGTATTTTGTTATTATCTGGATTCTTCACAAAATTACTATTATACTTTCTATTGGGATTGCTACTTCTCCCCGCCCCAGTATATTTCTTTTCCTTGCTGACTGCTGCAACATCATCTTGGTCAACATATGACACCCCTACAGTGTCTGCCTTCTTTTCCATTTCTTTCATACACACCTCGGAGTGTTCAACAACCTTGGCTATCTCTATAGCATTAATCAAAGTCGGGTTTCTTGCTGCCCATAGCCTTTCTTGTATTTTTTTGTTGCGACATTGCACAATTAGTTGGTCCCTAATCATTTCTTCTCTAATCCCTCCAAATTGACACTTTATTGATAGTTCTCGTAAACGTGCAACAAATTGATCAATAGTTTCGTCACTCCTTTGAGGTTGTGTATAAAATTTGTGCCTACACATAACTATGTTTACTTCTTTAGCGAATTGCTTCCTCATTCTAGCTTTAGCCTCTAAATAAACATTCTCTTCCGGTCTTCCTTCAGTATCTATTGCTACAGGTAAGTATTTAAATACATGTTGCCCTTCCTTCCCCAACGTACTCAACAATAAAGCTTTCTTCCTCGCAGCACTAAATTCTTTGCCATCCAAAGCTTCAATGTAGTTCTCAAATATTTCCACCCATTCGTCCCATTCTATAGGAGGTTCTCCCACACTTTGTAAGAATAAAGGTGGAGTAATTATAGGTACATCCATTTAAACAGTTTTTTTTTTTTTTTACGTTGTAAATAAAAATTACAATGTCACCACTGCTTGGATTTACTGTAAGATAAAATTATAAGATTGGTTAATAGTGAGTTTGAGTTATGCTGATGTTTTTGTGTGTGATGTTCATGTAATTCCAGGTAAGTTTAAAGTCACTGTCACTGTTAGAGGTGACACAAAAAGTAACTTTACGTGTTTAAATGTTTAGATTTTCCTTCTTCTGTGCGACCAGTCAAAACTGCTTCTTTCCTTTTCTTTTTTCTCTTTACTCTCCGTTTTCGTTATCTGTTAGATACGTAGTACGTTGCGTGAATATATTCGAATTCACGATCTTTCTTCCTTCTTTTTTTTATAAAATGGCCTCCCAAGTCGTCATGACGCTGCACAACATCTTGCGTTGCTCACGTAGTCTCCATGTTTCCGGCGCTCTGCGTGAGAGATGCAAACAGGTGATGTCACACGCATACGTCCATGCTTATCCCCCCCGGCAACGAATGCCGAACAGCTGCTGTCAAACTCCGAACGCGTAGCTCGCGCCGCACCAGGTAACTGACTTGATGTTTTCAAGTTCAAACTTTTGCCGTAATTACAGTTGAAATCACTTCCCATGCGTCGTGTTCAATCACACTTGAAAACGCTTCCATACGTCGCTCTATCGTACTGTTATCCACACAGTCCCAACAGTGCTGACAATAGTTTTCCTCAATCTGTAGAGGCACTTCCAAAATATCGCTGTGACATTTCTTCGCTTTCTTTAATAATTAATCCACGCTTCCATATCGCTGTAGAATCTGGCAATAGTCTCTTTAAAATCCTTACTTTACTGTCCTTGGCCAAGTTTTCTTGCGTGCAGTAGTGGGTTCTTGAAATACCAGCGTGATTACGATCGCTGGCCAATCGTCGCCATTTGTTGTAGTCAATAACTTCTCAAGAGTCCGGTTGGATTCACCATAGGTTATTTATTGGAGTGCGAGTAACACGCTGGTAATCCCTGTCCAGCCAGCGATAACTGACTCTCCAGGAATCATCATACGTAATATCTAGAACATTACAAGCATGCCATGACAACCATAGAACATCTTATTTAAAGGTACAGGTATATACAGTATTACCTAACTGTGTGAATACAACAAAACACTACATCCGTGAATCCAAAATGATATATAAAAAAAAACAAGAATTCTGGCCTGTTGTTATCCCACACTCTCGCATGTGAGTTGTTCCTGTACGAGAGGTTCCCACTGTTCTATGCAGCGAAGTGTCTCGGCTAAACAGTACAAATCCCATCACTATGGCAACAGAAGTTTCACACGGAATGCTAACTAGCTTCCACACTAAATAGTTAACCAATAGTCACCAGATGCTGTTTGTGAATTCAAGCCCACAAATACAGATCTGGTATGCGAACGGCGCATGGGCAATGGAATTTGAGGTAAAGACGAAGCTTTTTACAAGTATCTGCTCAAAAAGTAAATGTAATAATTCAGGGGCATATTAGCAAGGGCTTTATTGCCGCTTTAGCAGCACTTTTTGGCGCTTAAGCGGCGATTTTATTATCGCCCTATCAGCAAGCCGTCGCTAACAGGTGTTAGCGACATCTTCCAGGCGATAGCGACTGGTTTGGGTGCCGCTTTGCATGTCAGCGATATTTATCGCTAATGACATGCAAAGGAGGCGTTCCCAACCTAACAGCGACTGAAACCAGTCGCTAACATACCTATCGCCTATTAGCAATGCCCGTGAAGCGATAGAAAAACGCGCGCTAACCACGATTAGCGCTGGATTTTTACACCTGGTAGAAATCTGACTTACCCATTATAGTCTATGGGAGGTGGATTCTATGGTTAAGTCCCCACCTGCCTATTAGCGAGATTTTCCTTAGCGATGGGAATTTATCGCTGGAATTCTCGCGTTATTGCTGGGATTCGCCGCTATCGCTGGATATTTTATCGCATTGGAGATAAATGTTGCTAATAACGTGTTATCTCCGCAATAAAATCCAGCAATAGGCGGCGATACAAAAAAACGCGCTAGGCGCGGTTTGCGATAATTATCGCAAGTTGTTGCTAATATGCCTCTTCGTTTTTATTATTTTCTTTATTGGACCGAGTTTGGAGAGAGTAGCCATGTAAATGTCTTATGGGGAGAGGGGGGAGCTTGGGTGGGGGGTTTACGTGTATGTTTGAGTGCACGCGTGTGTGTGTGTGTGGGTATGTGTAACCCTCGCTATGTGGGCCAAGTGTGTGTGTGGCCAAGAGAGGATATGTATGTGTTTGCACGTGCGCTCATCATGAGATGTTCTAGAGCAGGAAGTTGAGAAGGATACATTTTGCATCACGGATGTTAAGTACAAGGTGGAACTCCTGTCATTTCTGTGTTGACAGACTAGATATTGGACAGACTAACCGTGGGGGTGAAGGGTCATTGATGGAAAGGTGGCATGTCATGTCTTCAAGGCTCCCACCACGTCTACTGTTGCTTCATCTTGGATTGGAGGAGAAGATTACTGGTGGGCCAGGGTCCTTGAAGCAGAGGAGCATTGGCGTGGTCAACATATTTGGTGCTGAAGAATATCAGGGGTGGGGTCAAAATACCCGGAGCAGAGGAGCGTAGGTGGGGTCAGCATACGTCTGTGTCCTCGGAGGCCTTGTGTGCCGCTGCTTTGGTGGGGAGGCTTCCAGCTGAACAGTTATGCAGAAGATCCACCCAATGAAGATGGGAAGGAGGTGTAATGGACAAGGTCTGCATCCGGTAGGAGGGGGTCGCCAAGAGACTAGCCAAAAAGGCAACATCATCTCAAACAACATGTGCCATTTGCTGAATGATGACCCGTGACTGGAGGTAAGACACAACCTGTCCTCCCTGTTCAAGAGAGAAGCTATTCTGCAACCGAAAGCACGGATGGAATTTCTTGGGAGCACTACATCCACTAGCAGTTGAGTCAAAAACCCAGCAGCATGGTGCTGAAAAGAGTGGCACTTGGCCCTCGAGGCCTGGAAGGGTCCATAGCTGTTTGGGTGAAAGGGATTTGAGAGTCGAAAGCTGAGCTGAATGTTGAGCACTGAGGTGCTGGCCTGCTCTATGGTCAAACAAAGGGGATGGCAATACAAGTGAAGCAACCATTGGCCAATCCTTTTAGCAAAGTCCTAAAAGCTTAAGGCAGAGCTTGAGGTACATGTGGAGGTTGATGCTTCACCTCAACACTATCTTGCGCCCCATTTTATGGCTGACTCCCAACAGTGAGCACTACTGAGTGGTACTCTGCTAATTTCTATGCCTCGGCGGCATTCCACCAGAGGGAGAGGCCCTCATTACCTCAGCACTCCTACAAGAACCAGAGAGACAATCAACGATTGAGAGAGACAAAGACCCACACTTCAGTACAGCAACATCTGGAGGCTCAACTTGCCATCAAGCATGAAATTATAGCAAATACCTGTGCCAGGACTTAGTAAAGTTTGACACAATGCAGCAAGGAAAGTTGCTGCGCTGCATTGCATTAAAGATAGAGAGAGAAGAAATGCAGCATATCCACAAATATATGGTGCATTTCTGCCATTTCTGCTTTCTGGTAGCGCTGGCATACTTCTGACTACCTGGTGCCAGTGCAGGCACCCTTGAGCCACAACACAAGGGTGTCTGCATTGGGCTCGGGATAGTTTTTGTGCAGTAAGGCTTCCTGCCCAAAAAACTATTCTTAGAGGCTTATTCCTCTCTCTATGTGTGCTGCAAAATGCAACACACATTCAAACAGGAAGTAACAAGGAGAAATAATAATGCGTCTCCTGGTTAGGTCAACATTGGGTAGGCATGCCATTTTGGCACAGGCTCATGTTTACTGACTTTAGTACATATGGGTTTGCATTAAAATACATGGGTGGATGTATGGGAACACCCATACTCGACCTATTTAACGCCACTGCAACACAAGGTAATGCAAGGCAGCGAGGTGTTATATGTGTCGAGCGTTGGTCTTCCCATGCATCCACCATGGATTTTGGTGCATTCCCAGAGATACCATTAGTAACCCTGGGCGGAGTTAGCAGAACTCCGCGAAGTGCACAAAATACTCCGCCGCACTATGCGGAGCTCCACGAGCGGCGGAGTTTCTTTAGATAAATGCAGTTCGCGGTGATTGTCAGTGCCAGGTGCTTGTCCGCACTGTGCAATCATCGTGAATGGCATCATGCACAGCGCAAGTGGGCGCTGCTTCTTTTCTGCTGCTCAAGTAGATTTTTACTCGAGCGGCAGCTTTCTCAACATGAGTGGGCAGTTTCTCAACGCGAGCGGTCGCGAGCATACGCGACCACTCGCAATGAGAAATCTGACCGCCCGCGTTGAGAAATCTCGCTGGGAGGTTGATTTTCCACGCTCGCGCTTGCCAACTTGACATTGACGAACGCGAGCGAGGAAAAAAACTCTGCGAGCTCTGCGTAACGCGGAGTGTGGAAAACTCCGCAAACTCCACAAGCGGAGCGGAGTTCACCGCCCAGACTTAACCATTAGTGGCAGTCCTGGGAATGTGTCAAAAAGCTACGCCTCCCCAGGTGAGGCATAACGAGGAGAAATATTTTTATTTCACCTAATTTTTTCCTATTTCTACATGTGCCGTATTCTGCAGCACACATAGAAAAAGGAAAATGCCTCTCAGGATTTCCTATGTACAGGAAGGTATTCCTTCCTGCACAAAATAATCCTGCCTACACTGCAGGCACCCTTTCAACATGATGCAAAGTTGCCTGCGCTAGGCAGCCAAAAGTGCTCCAGCCTTAGAAATGGACAGGAATACTCTGTGTAATGGTAAATAATGCTCATTCCTGCCCTTTCCCTTACCCACAATACAGCTCAGCAAGGTCTGGCTTGCTGCATTGCGCTGCGTGAAAGAATGATAAATCTGCCCGACGCTATATAAAGAGTACCTATGTTTGGGCACCATCTTGAAAAGAAAAATGGGAGCACCCTATTTAGGCCCCCCTCTCCCAATCACGAGTTGCATTGAAACTGGGTGGGAACACAGCATCACCATCATTAGCAGGCCTGGACAGTTTCTCCCTACTAGTTTCTGATGCCTACAAGATCTACACTCTGGAATGGGGAATAACAATGTGGATCCAGAACTATCGAGTCACAAATTGCAGATTTTCCTCTATTCCAAGGTCTCTTCCACTCACATTTCCACCTGCTTTGATTAGGTAATGAGCAGATGGCCACGACAGATGTGGGGATGAGGAGTTGGAAATGTAAGGTTGGGCAGTGTAGACTCAGGAGTCACTCCGGAGAACATCTGCTGATCCCCTTTGTGAGAAGAAGGCATGTGAGGACTGGGCTACACTTCTCTCTAGCTTTGCCCTTGGTGGCGGATGGCTTTACTGGGTGCATTTCCACACCTGGTAAAATACCCTGGTATTCCCACAGGCAGTAATCCTGGGTGCATGCACATCAGCCTCTTATGGGAAGTGAACTTGCATGAAAATTAATTAACATCAGTATTTATCATGTTGTTAATTACACTGCTGTGTTGTGACATTGAGATCAGGCAGCACCAAGACTATGGGTGAGGCTCTGAGGCGCGAGTCTACTAAGGCAGACTTCCCTCAGAAATGTAACAATACAAACATTGAAGTGCACCCAAAAGGAAAAAAGTCCAATGGAAATAGATCAAAGATTCTTGTATCTTCTTTATTTTTCTTCCGAAAATCCTTAATTCCATATAAATTGAAAAATTACAGCCTCAGCCACACATTCCATTCTAAAATTGAACTTCTTCAGGGCAGCAATGCAATACATAAAATACATATGTAAATATTTATAACTCTAAATATATATACACTGTTGGACTTGGCCCTTTTTGCAGGGTTATCCCCAAACTTTTTGCTTCTTCCTCCTATTTTTTCCTGACCTGTGTTTGCTGGTTTTAGGACCCTGGGCACTTTACCACTGCTGATCAGTGCTAAAGTGCATATGCTCTCTGTGTAAATTGTTATTATGATTGGTTCTCCCTGATTGGCATATTTGATTTACTAGTAGGTCCCTAGTAAAGTGCACTAAGTGTGCCAGGGCTGGTAAACCAAATGCTACTAGTGGGCCTGCAGCACTGATTACAAAGTAGAGCAACTCAAGCAGTTCTGCAGGAGCTTTGGATGTCCCATGAGGAGCAACTCTAGGAAAGAGGAGCTACAGAAGGCCTTAGGGGCCTGGTGGCAGGCCAGAGAAGGTAGGGAGACAGATGATGCAGATGTGGATGGGGGTGTGCCAGAAGGTCGTTTTAGATCCCAGGATTTGCCTGTTGGGAGAGCAGCCTCTAGGGCTGGCAGCAATCAGTCTTCCAGGAATTTTTCTCCAGAGAATTTGGAGGAAAGGCAAAGGGCCAGAGATCATGAGTTAGAGGTCATGAGAATAAAGGCAGAGGAGAGCAGGAACGCTTTTGCCTTGGAAGAGAAGAAATTGATCTTGGCACATGAACTGAGAATGAGAGAGCTTGATGAGGAGCTCAGAAGGCTTGAGGCCATGGTGTCTTAGCTAAGAAAAAGGACATGTGTGTAGCTCATGAAGTGAGCTTGGCTGGGTTGGAGGTGGAGTCCAGCTCAGATGGTGGCAGCAAAAATGTAGTGTCTAGTGCTGAGGGAGAAATACACACACTCAGAGATGTGGCGCCTGACTTGAAGGAGGGGGTTGACATACACCAAAGGGTTCAGGGTTATGAGGTAGCTCCAGTGGTGCGCAGTGTCCCTGAGATGGATTGGGGAACTGGCACAGGGGTTCATATTCCCAGCGGTGGGAGGGACACTCTACTGACTCTAGATGAGAGGTGAAGGGAGAGGGGCTCCTCCATGGTAGCAGCCTTAGTGTGTGAGTGTGGAGACCACCCAGAATAGTGTGGGTTGAGTGACAGAGACAGTCAGACACTGTCTTGCCAATCTCAGGAGAGTGGTGTGGGGTACTTGTGTGAGGCACTGGATGGTGAGGCAAAGGGTAGCTTGGTTAACACATATGTGGGGCTGTGTGATTCGATTGTTGGAGAGCATATTTTAAGTCCCTGTTTTCCAGAGCTATGCCAACAGCCGGTGGAGTGTGAGTTCTCTGACCCCAGGGAGCTTGCACAGGAGGCAGACCTTTTGGTGGATTCCAGAGGGTCTGAAAAAGCTTTTGGGAGTGATCCTGAGTGGGGTGGCTCAGGTTTTCCCCAACCAAGTGAGGTAGGGGAGGTTGGTGGTAGCCCAGATACGTCCCAGTATAGTGGGAGGGGTGTGGGGTACCATGTCCTGTCTCAGAGGAGAAGGAGTGGGAGTGGGCCATGTCCCAAGGTGCCTGAAACCCAGTCCCAGGGCCTGGTTGGTTCATGGAGTGAACACCAGGAGGGGAGCCTAGTCTGTGCTGAGAGGCCATCCCCTGAAGGGGATACCAAAGTGTCAGGTGAACTGGGGGGGACTGCTGTAACAAGCATCCCACCAGTTCTGGTGTCTGGCAGCACCGCTCCAGTAGGGAGGGTGCACAAGTCCAGAGAAAAGGTTGAGGGGGACGAAGTCCCCAGTGGAAGGACCAGTGGGTCAGGGGTTGCCAGCTCTGATGTCAGAGCACCCCAGGACTGACCCTGGTGAGGCCACTTCTGGCCTGGGGGGTCTTCATGCTCTGTGACATGGACAGGAGGCTGGAGACCTGCGCAAGGCGGACTCTTACACAACTCATGAGAAGTGTGTTTCCCTTGGGGGGTCGGTGTACTCCCCCGGAAGTCCTGAGTTGCCAAGCACTGGTCCAGCCTAAGGGTACAGACCCTGGGTTGGAGGACCAGGTTCAGGGGGTCCCCCCTGACCTGGAGGAAAGGGGCGACTGCTAACAGTGCCCCTACCAGTTTGTCTTCTGGGGGTACCCCTCCAGGTGGGAGGGTACAGAGCCCCAGGGAGGAGGACCGGGTGTGGGAGAGCCCACTCCAGTCCTGTGTCCAGCCGCAGGGTACAGACCCTGGGCTGGTATACCAGTTGCAGGATAGCACCCCTGAACTGGTGGGAGAATTGTGCAGAACATCTGCCACAGGTGCCCCGACAATTCTGGAATCGAGGGGGACTGCTGTAGCAAGCATTCCACCAGTTCTGGTGTCTGGCTGTACCGCTCTCGTGGGGAGGGTGCATGAGTCCAGAGAAAAGGGTGAGGGGGGGGACGCTGTCCCCAGTGGAAGGACAAGTGGATCAGGGGTTGCCAGCTCTGAGGTCAGAGCACCCCAGGACTGACCCTGGTGAGGCCACTTCTGGCCTGGCAGGTCTTCATGCTCTGTCAAGTGGACAGGAGGCTGGAGACCTGCGCCAGGCAGACTCTCGTACAACTCATGAGGAATGTGTTTCCCTTGGGGGGGTTGGTGTACTGCCCCGGAAGTCCTGGGTTGCCAGGCACAGTTCCAGCCTAAGGGTACAGACCCTGGGTTGGAGGACCAGGTTCAGGGTGTCCCCCCTGACCTGGAGGAAGAGGCGACTGCTAACAGTGCCCCTACCAAGTTGTCTTCTGGGGGTACCGCTCCAGGTGGGAGGGTGCAGAGCCCCAGGGAGGAAGACAGGGTGTGGGAGAGCCCACCCCAATCTCTTGTCCCGCCGCAGGGAACAGGCCCGGGCTGGTGGGCCAGTGTCAGGATGCCATACCTGGCTTGGCAGGAGGGAGAGTGGACAAAGGGTGCCAGGTACCTGAGGCTACTGCCCCCCACTCCCTGACGCCACAGAGGTTATAGAGGCCTGAAAGGCATGATGCCTGGCTCTCATCACTGACAGCTGTCAGTGGCCACTGTGGCTGGCTGTCCTGGTGGACGGAGTTGCCCCTTGGAGGGGGACAGGAGTCACACCCTGGGGGTGGACTGGGCCACACCACTATGTTGGCCATGTGGGTATTGTCTGCCTGTTGGGACTAACCCCGGGGGCGGGTAACTACGTTCTGCCCGCGGAGTTTTGCCTACTCCACGTTCCGCTGCGAACGCGGAGTTCAGGAAAAAGTACGACTCCGTGGCGGAGCGTAGTTAGCCGGCCCATCCACCCTCCCAAAGTTATTAAAAATAATTAGAAAGGCACTTACCTGCTGCGTCTTCCTCGGCTGCCTCCTCCTTGCAATGGCTGCTCTCTCCTGCCTCCTCCTCGCAATGGCTGCTCTCTCCTGCCTCCTCCTCACACTGAATAACCCCTACCTGTACGTCTTGCGAATGCGCATGCGCACGCACAAGACGTACAACGTAGGGATTATTCAGTGCGAGGAGGAGGCAGGAGAGAGCAGCCATTGCGAGGAGGAGGCAGCCGAGGAAGAAGCGGCAGGTAAGTGCCTTTTTAATTATTTTTAATTGCTTTGGGAGGGGGGAGGGTGCGGAGCGGGGCATAGTTCCACAGATTTTTTTTAAACTCCGTGGAACTATGTGGAGCACCACTCCACACACTCCGCCCAGGCTTAGTTATGACACATCTGTGAGCCAAGTAAGTTTAGGCGCTGCACAGATGGGGTCCACAGGAGAGGAGAAGCATTTCCCATGGGTCAGCTTAGTGGGCCCTGCGAGTATGGATAGAGGGATCCAACTAGGTTCAGGAAGGCGTAGAACGGGAATAGACCCCTGCTTTTGCGGGCCAGGTTCCATGTTCTATCGCCCCAAGCAGGGAAGCCCATCGAGGTATGGATTGGTCTACCCTGGCTTTAGCCTGGAAGGGGGTTGTGTTGGACTTGACCCTTTTCGCAGGGTTATCCCCAAACGTTTTGCTTTTTCCTCCTATTTTTTCCTGACCTGTGTTTGTTGGTTTTAGGATTCTGGGCACTTTACCACTGCTGATCAGTGCTAAAGTGCATATGCTCTCTGTGCAAATTGTTATTATGATTGGTTCTCCCTGATTGGCATATTTGATTTACTAGTAGGTCCCTAGTAAAGTGCACTAAGTGTGCCAGGGCTGGTAAACCAAATGCTACTAGCGTGCCTGCAGCACTGATTGTGCCACCCACATGAGTAGACCTGAAAGGATGTCTCAGCCCTGCCACTGCAGTGCCTTTGCACAGTTTGCTAACTGCCATGTCGACTTGGCAAGTGCACCCACTTGCCAGGCCCTATCCTTCCCTTTTCTTACATATAGGACACCCCTATGGTAGGCCCAGGGTACCCCCCTGGGCAGGGTGCAGTGTATGTGAAAGGTAGGACATGCACTGATGTGGGTAACATGTCCTGATAGTGAAATACTGCCAATTTCGTTTTTCACTATTGAAAGACTATCTTGCCCCATAGGACAGAATGAGGAATGCTTTGTAACATTTTACAAGCATATCTTCCCATAGGGATGAGATAGAAAAATAAAGTTTAGGCTCTCTGAACTCAGAATTTAATAACACATCTTTTACTAAAGATGGTTTTTAAATTGTGTGTTTGAAAATGCCACTTTTAGAAAGTAGGCATTTTCTTGTTTAACCATTCTGTGTGCCTCTGCCTGTTTGTGTATTGACTGTCTGGTTTTGGAGTGACAGGGGCTAGGGAGGTGCATTCTCTCAGACAGCCACCGGGGGGGGGGTTGATGTGTGTCCTGCCTTTCCTGAATGAGTCAGGGCTGGGCTGAATAGACCTGGGCTGCAATCACAGTGGGGGGAGGCGTTCTCACTAGCACCTGAATAGGCCCGGTCTGCATTTAGAGTGGTGGGAAGAGATTTCCCTTGCACCTGAATAGGGCCTGACTGCCTTACACAATTCTGTCTCCACCTCCTGCCGGGCAGCTGCACCAGAGAGGACAGAACTGGTTTGGACTGGGCTCAGAGACCCTTGCACAAAGAGAACACAGACATTTTGGGGTATAAGTATTAGACCTAAAACCCCTGAACTTTAGACTACTTCTGGAATCAAGAGGAACCTTTGCCAAGAAGAAGAGCTGGAGAAACTGAGGATAAGTACTGCCTTTGCTGTGTGTCTGGGGTTGGCCTGCAGTTGCGGTTTCTGCCAAGGAAAGGAGAAGGACTTTGCTGTGTGCTGTGTCCCCTGCTTGAGGAAAGTCTCCAAGGGCTTGAGTAGAGCTTGCCTCCTGTTTTGAAGTCTCAGGAACACAAAGACTTCACCCCCAGCTCTCCTGAAGTTCCTTGCTGGGAGTTCTGACCTGCCAGGAGTGCCTGTGACTGTGTGGGGCCTCTGGAGGTTGTTTCTGCTGCTAGGAGCTGGAAAGCAACGCAACAACAAGAAAATCAATGCATCGCTCTTCTTGCGACAGTTTTTCCGTCGCCACGCCGTGGTGCGAGGAGAATCTCCCTGCACTGCCGCGGCACTGCTGAAACCGACACAGCGCCGGTCGCCGCTGCAAGAATCGACGCATTGAGGGATCGTGGCTGAAGAAACCGATGCAGCGCCGCTCGATGCCGCCGCATCATTCGCCGTCGCATCCCGGAGTTCCACGCATCATCCCTGTGCGGCAAGTTTTCCCCGACGCATCACCCGCGGATCGGAGTTGTCTCAGAATCGATGCATCGCTTCCTCCTACAGACTGGACCCGACGCACCGCTCCCCTGTGTCCAGCAGAACTGTCGCATCGCATCCACGAGATCTCCGGAATCGACGTATCCCTTTGTTTTTCGACGCTTCTCATCACTTCGGCTGTTTGGCTTGGCGAATTTTGTCGCAACGACAGGTACATTGCAAGAAATCACGCATTTGTACTTGCACTTTGAATAGTGACCTCCAAATGATGGTTTTTATTCTTGAATTTTTATCATATTGCTGCTTTTAATTCAATCATTCTAAATATCTATGAATTAATGAATATTTAAGAATTCATGTGCTTTTACATATTTGTAAATGATCATGATTTTGCTGGTTGCAACTTGGCAGTTTCCTCTATGTCTATAACTCAGTACTGTGGATTGTCACATGCTAATGCACTTGCACTTTAAATGTGGGGACACTCATCATGCGCGTCATGTGATTAAGGCCTCCTGATGGCCGAAACGCGTCATGGCGGTGGTGCTGGGTGTTTGAAAATAAAAAACCATGCACTAATACCTGGGTTCTCATTCGTCTGTTCCTGTTTACATGGATTTGCATGGCGAAGTATGCAGCATATATATATATTCACTGAAAAAACCATAGGTTTCAGGCACGTTATAGTTAGAAATTAGCATTTAAAAAACCTTAGAAATTCACTGAAAAAACCATAGGTTTCAGGCACGTTATAGTTAGTTGGACATTTCACTCGTACAAAACCATAGAAATTCGCCCGTTATAGTTAGTTCAGCTAACTATAACTCGCGCCCCCGCAATGCACTGCTGATGACGTCACATATTACATCATTCATGACATGGTCAGTGACATCACTGATGACATCACTGATGACATCTCAAATGACATCACTGATGACATCACTGATGACATCATCCACGTGAACATCTGATGCACCTCCTCACACTCTAATATAACCTTTGATACACCCACTGTAAAATACAGACTGCCATTTTCTAAACCATCGACACACCAATACCAGTTACTACATACGCACTCACTGAATCCTAGGTCTACACACACATCCACTCATTCACCCATACAATCACTCATACATGCAGTCACTCATCAATACAACACTATCATATGCACTCATGCAACTATACAGACACTCACACACCACCACTCATCCAGAGTTACTCACACACCTAGTCAGTCATGCAAAGAATCAATCACACTTCCATTTACTGACCTATATAGTTATACACACACCACATAACTTATTCAAACAGAAACAAACGCATACTTACTCTCTTATACAATCACTGATACAAGTACACACTCATCCATACAGCCACTCTCACAATCACTGACTCTCACGTAGAGTCATTTATATACTCCAAGTCTCACATACACTGCCTTTTACATATGTAGTTACTTGGACATGTACCACTGAGACATCCATTCACTCACCAACACACCCATACACACACTCGCCCACCCATACAGCTGTTTCCACATGCACTCTTGAACCCATACACCCAGTGAATCAACCACTCAAACATCTATGCACAGAGTCACACACCTCCCACCCACCCACACACACACTCAGGCACCCATACAAATACTCAGGCAACCAATCGATAACCCATATAGACACTCATGTAGCTACTGACCAACCCATGCAGCAGCTTATACAGCAACAACAGACAGACTGATACAGACATTCACACAGTTTAGTCACTAACCCATGCATTCAGTAAGACACATGTAATCACTCACTTAAACAGTCAGTCACGCACATACTAAATCCTCCATCCAGACACTTATACACCCACTCATTCTTCAATACACCTTGGCATATATATAATACATATTTAAACTTTAAAGAAACACACAGTCACTGGATGATGTCATCAGTGATGTCATCAGTGATGTCATCAGTGATGTCATTTGAGATGTCATCAGTGATGTCACTGACCATGTCATGAATGATGTAATATGTGACGTCATCAGCAGTGCATTGCGGGGGCGCGAGTTATAGTTAGCTGAACTAACTATAACGGGCGAATTTCTATGGTTTTGTACGAGTGAAATGTCCAACTAACTATAACGTGCCTGAAACCTATGGTTTTTTCAGTGAATTTCTAAGGTTTTTTAAATGCTAATTTCTAACTATAACGTGCCTGAAACCTATGGTTTTTTCAGTGAATTTCAATGGTTTTTTAAATGCTAATTTGTAACTACAATGTCCCTGAAACCTATATTGTTTTTAAGTAAATTTTAAAAAGACGTGCATACTTTTTGTAGTGAAAAACGAACTGTAACAGTAGTCTGTTATAAGTTATAATTTAACAATGTTTAAAACTTAGAGGGTCATTACGATGGCGGGCGGACAAACGGAATGCGGGACCGTCCGCAAGGGGTGCGGCGGTCCTGCCATGGGTATTAGGATGCCACCGCCACGGTGGCGGTGGCATCCCGTATTGTTCGCATTGCGGCGTGCGGTGCTGTCAGCAGCACCCACCGCAATGCGAAAAACGCATGTTGTGCATTTGAATGCACAACGTGACAGGCACTGCGCGGTGCCTGCCACCTTGTGCATTTAAATGTAGGGGGTACCATAGGTACCCCCCATGTGCACCCCCCACCCCCCCAAGTCCTGGGGGCCCGCAACGGGCCCCCAGAAGCAAAGACCACATGCCTTTCCATGGCGGCAACACCGCCATGGAAAGGCTGCTTTCCACCAACATCCTAATATGGATGGCGGTGTCTTCCAGACACCGCCACCATGTTAGAGCCCTTTTCCGCCCGGTCGACGAGTCAACCGGTGGAAAAGCGGCAGACGGTCTTTCCGTCCGCCTGGGTCCCCACCGCCATCGTAATATGGCGGGGGGAAATGTTATGCGGGCGGACGGGAATGGCTGGCGGATCGCCACCGCCATACGGGCGGCGGCGATCCACCAGACATCATAATGACCCTCTTAATTAGCACTAATTAACACATAAGTGTGGAAAAAGTGTGACGCAGCAGCTATGATACCTGACTTAGAAGAACAGCGTTCACAGTTCGATTCCCGGCTCCGGCGGCACGTTAGCCCACCACTATGTCACTGTGGGCAATACCTTGCTTAATCTTCCCGACGCCCTGACCGCCGGGACACCTCTCTGGAGGTAGCTGTACGCTTTACAAATGCTGGCATTTTTTACTTTAAAACCAAAGTGATGAGAAATATTAGCACGTATTTTTTTTTTTCTATTCTGAACGATATTTTTTTTATGTCTTCTATTTAGAATTACAGCAATTAATAGATGTTTGTAGTCATGAGAATGGAAATGACACGGTTTGCCGGGTAACAGTTTTTAAGCTCTCCAACGTATGTACATATTAAGGACCTTATACGTGTTAGGATCGAAATCGAAACCTTTACTGCTTCACATTTTGTAACCTTTCCCAACACGTGCACAAGTTAAACAGTGAAAACGTGAGCACGTGTCAACTGTAAAACGTGACATCTAAATGGTCGGAGCCGCATCTTCCTTCCATAGACTACTGAAGAACCAAAAAGTATATAAACCACACACGTTGTTTGATTAGTTTCGTTTATGCGACTTATTTACGCGTGTCCATTCTGCGATGCACGTTCCCTTTTCTAGTGTCGGATTCTTGTTTTGCGGCAACAAAACATATTTCAGAGTTGTAAGTTGTTTGATTATGGCATAGTAGATATTTATAATACGTAGCTATTTGTCAATATTTAAACATTTGTATTTAGAAAAAAGTGTTATTGGTTGTTTTTGCCATTTATATGTAACGTCAGCAGCTTGTTTTCAGAAACAGACAGAATACAGCAAACATTGTTCCTTTTGTGGCTCCTTTGAGATTATATAGTGTGACTTTGTATATTATAATATTGACACTGTACTTAACCTCATAGGTGTTGGTGACCCGTCGGCGCGAAGACTAAAGATTTATATGTAACGTCAGCAGCTTCTGGTTCTTACTCTGTTTTCCCCTTGGGATCATATAGGGTGATTATGTATATTATAATAACCACCCATTATGATCTCAGAGAAGTTAATGACCCGTTGGCGCGAAGACTAAAGATTTATATGTAACTTCAGCAGCTTCTGGTTCTTACTCTGTTTCCCCCTTGCGATCATATACTGTGAATATGTATATTAAAATATTAACAGTCATTGTGATCTCAGAGGAGTTTATGACCCGTCGGCGCGAAGACTAAAGATTTATATGTAACGTCAGCAGCTTCTGGTTCTTACTCTGTTTCCCCCTTGGGATCATATAGTGTGAGTATGTATATTGTAATAATCACAGTCATTATGATCTCAGAGGAGTTTATGACCCGTTGGCGCAAAGATGAAAGATTTCAAACTCCCGTATAAAAGAAGCTCTGAACATATTCACCGCTGCAAAGTATTTCGTTATTGATCTTGTTTTGTGTTCATGACTTCATTTTCCGTTTCCTTTCTGTGTGGCATCAGTGTCACTCTCTATATTGTAGTATAGTGTCATATTTTCACACAACAGGAAATGGAGATTTGTCGCCGCCAGGAGTAAACCATCTGAAATACAGCTTAGTGACCTTTTTAACTTACTTGATCAGATATTTTTACAGTGAGAATATTTTTCGAAATTGCAGTTTAAAAAAAGATTGTTTGCATAGACACTTTCTTACTGAATGCCTTTGATAAACCCTACATTTTTGAATGATTTTTTGGTATTTCTCTTTTTCTCTGTTGTGGTTCCTATTCTCGTTCTCCCTATAGAATTGATAGGAATCATAGTGTATATATTACTACTATCCTATATGCTCTTAAAGGAGTCCGTGATCTGTTAGCGGAGCAGTGAGCGACCTCTAAGCACTACGACTGAACTTTCCAGAGTTCTACAGAATAGAAATTGTAAAAAATGATAAAGTAATATACAGGCATTTGTGTTTAACAGTTTTTTACTTGTTATTGTTCTTGTGATGATGTAGTGCGGGAGTGTTTCTTGTAGCACATCTTTTCTACTTTATCTAAAAGTAACTCATGCCCTCTTATATTATCAAGAATATGGGGCAACACTTTTACAAACTATAGCAGAAAAAAAGGGAGGGTGTGGCCACGCTTAAGGGATATTTTATGAATTGCGTTTTTATTTGTCACCTCTTTGATATATACAGCTTCACTTTTCGAAGAAAATTTATTTGTAATTGCTGAATAAAAACTGTTTCAAACCTAGACTGAAATTTTTGCTACGCAACCACACCTTCCCGTCAGAAAAGTAAACACCACATTCTAAGTATATAGTGCTACTGGGAAGTATCCCACCCGCAAACTTAATAAAAAGAAGACCGCAACACACTCTGTTATTTTGCCGCCGTGATTTGTACACCCGACGCCAATTATATAAATGGCCCTTAAAATATATAAAAAAACAATTTTTACCTTCACAATCCCTGTTCACCACCTTGTGACCACTTTACAGAGTTAATAGTGTTCCTACCCTCCCCGCTACTACTCTGTTTTCTCGTACGCCATTGAAGTGCGTCACAAAACGCTTCACAACCGTGAAACCTTCCCAACCAATAATGAGCAAACTTGTACTCGGAACACTTTAGCCAATAAAATGTCCATGGTGTTCCGCAGAGGGGGAGGGAATCGCTGCCAACACTTCTACTTTTAATGCTTCACAGCCAATGAACATTAAGCTTGGGAAGGTCCTGCTTGGAACACATTACCCAATCAGATGTCCCTGATGCTCCGCGGAGGGGAGGGAATGGCTGGCAACACTTCTACTTTCAATGGTTTACAGCCAATGAACATTAAGCTTGGGAAGGTCCTGCTTGGAACACGTCAACCAATCAGATGTCCCTGCTACTCCGCGGACGGGGAGGAAATGGCTGGCAACACTTCTACTTTCAATGGTTCGCAGCCAATGAACATTAACCTCTGGAAGGTCCTGCTTGGAACATGTGAGCCAATCAGATGTCCTTGCTACTCCGCGCAGGGGGAGGGAATGGCTGGCAACACTTTTACTTTTAATGGTTCGCAGCCAATGAACATTGAGCTCGTTGTTGGAACACCTCAGCCAATTAAACGTTAATTTTGTTCACTGTCCGTGATAAAAGTGAACACCGCATTATAAGTAAACATTACTGCGCATTATATTAAAAGAAGGTAAACGAAGGCTGCAATACGGCGCATTGTTATTTTCCCGATATGATTTCCACAGCCTACTCAACATTGCCGCAATACCGTGCATCGTTGTTTTGCGGACGTGATTTCCACAGCCTACGCATTTCCACAGCCTACGCAACATTCACACTACCTGTGTGTGCACCCTACACACTGCTTGCCGCAATACGGCGCATTGTTTTCCCGACGGGATTTCCAGAGCCTACGCAACCTTGCCGCAATACCGCGCCCCGTTGTTCTGCAGACGTGATTTCCACGGCCTACGCAACATTCAAACTCCCTGCCTCTGCACCGTACAGACTGCTTAAACTAAGACCACAGTGTTCCTACTATACCCTCTTATACAATTATTCTCTTATTTTTCCCCCTACGCCTTTCAACTCAGTCACAAAATGGCTGCAAACACTTCCTAGTTTCAACAGTTCGCAGCCAATGAGCCGCACGCTTGTGCTCGTAACGCCTCAGCCAATCAGATGTCAGAATTCTCAAATATCGATATCTGTAAATTTTGATATTTCTCTAAAACTACTGAACGGACTTACCCCATTTAAACAAAAGCGTGCTTTCTGGACCAAGACCTTTCTCCCTGCCAAATTTGACATAATTCCGTTCAGCAGTTTGACCTGTAGCCTTGTCTAAAGTTTCCTATGGAAATTGCATGGAGTAAACATGTTTTGGGACCCCCCTTTTTTCTCAGCCCCCCCTTCACGAATCAGCCCCAACCTTTCAACATAGGAGCTGATCTGAAAAGAGAAGTTTTTTAGAAAATTTCATAAACATTCGTCAAACGACGCCAAAGTTATAAGCAAATCAAAAAACGCTTTTCCTATGGAAAGGTGGTCCTAACTATAACTATCTACTGGCGACCGCCAGTAGATAATTTACTTTAATATAGCTATGGACATTTATATATATATCTATATATACTGGGTTAAGCAGTTGATTACGATCTTTATATGTTGGCTAAAGTGAATATCTTTATAAGTGCATTCTTTGTTTATGGCCATTACCATACAGAGTATTTTTACTGTGTCTATGGTGTCAGCTGACAGTCTATCACGGGGTACACTGGTATCCAATAAATTTGTTTCACTTACCCGTCATGCGCTCATGTGATCAAGGCCACTGCGTTGGCCGAAACGCGTAATGACCGCTTTGCACTGCTAATATTTGAAAAATAAAAAACGAAATCTTGACAAGCAGAATCAGCGTATTGGAGTGTCCGTTTCTCGTTGTGGTGCCTGCATGCATCTATGAGCGTTAATTGATATATATATATATATAGATATATATATATTATCTACTGGCGGTCGCCAGTAGATAGTTATAGTTAGGACCACGTTTCCATAGGAAAATCGTTTTTTGATTTGCTTATAACTTTGGCGTCGTTTGACGAATGTTTACGAAATACGTATGTATAGATACGTATATATAGATATATATATATATATAAATGTCCATAGCTATATTAAAGTAAATAATCTAATATAGAATTCTATTTTAAAAAACAATATTATGTATATAAAAAAATTGTTTTCTTATCTTCGATAGTCTGTCCTACAATATTCTTAACTTGATGATATTTTTTGTTGCACCATGATATATTTTTAAACACATTTTGATCATTCACCATGTGTGTGTGTGTGTGTGTGTGTGTGTGTGTGTGTACATCTTCTTGCAGGGGCAGGTTGTAGGTGTTCCATAGTGGGAACACTGGCAAAAGGTGGTGAACACCACAAGCTTGCACATTTGTGGATTCCCAAAACTTTTTGTAGTTTTTTTCTCATCTTGAAAACAGACGTAGACTTTATTAATCTTGTGAACCCTGTCCAAGAATTATTTAATCCTGCAAACCCCCTGAGTTCTTGTCGCCAAAAGCGGGATTTTTCTATGGGGAAAATATTCATTCTGAAATGTACATTTGTTACATTTTCAAATGCATGAATGCTTATTCATTTATGTTCTCCTGGGAGGGGGCAACAGTCAGAGTTTCCCATTATTATGCCAGGGAACTTTTTGAATTCTTCATTTGCATTTTCTTATTTTTTAGGATGTCCAAGTAGTAGACTGTCTTGTTTCCTGTGCTCTGGCCACATGTACTTTTTCCTTCAGGTAGCGGTCTCATTGCAGGTGGGTTGCCATGAGGTAAAGCTTGAATGTTGTGCCGGCTTCCAACTATAAACGATTAGGAAAGAGCAGCATAGGGCTTATGAGATCAGATTTGTTGGCACTTGAGGGACAGCAAAGCCAGAGCATAGAACTGAGTTTGGAAAGGGATAGAAGAGTATGCTACTGTTGTACTTGCTGCTCAGCCAGTGTGAATGTGGTGTGGAATGTTGGAGCGTGATGATGCTGTGGAATGTTGGATGAGTGAGGTGGGCAGTTGGTGTATGGGCTGAGCAGCAGGAAGGCTGCTCCTGGTGGGGCTCTTTGTAATTTTACTCTTGTACTTATCATCTTAATAAATACTATCTAAGATACCCTGGAGCTGGATCCTCGTTTGTTTACAACATTTTTGGCGACGATTTGACAAAGAAGAACCTGTGTGTAAGGAACTGCTTGTGTGACGAAATTATGGAAAGAAGATCTTCAAGAAATTAGAGTCTAAAGGAATTACAGTAAGAAGAACCTTCATTGAAACTACTAGCTACGAGTATAACAGTGAGTCTGGCAGCCCTGAGCCCCACCAGTGACCTCAAGACCGGTCGGCCCCAACCCGGGTGTCCCAGAACTTTGTGTGTCATCTTAGATTTGTAAGGAGTGTACCTGCACTGATCAAAGCTGGACTGGTGGCGTTCTGCATTTATGAGGCAGTATTGTGTGTCCTTGAGTGGTTCACTGGTGGGAGATCTGCTGTGTTTCCAGCAAGGTGTGAGGTTGTGGGCTACTGAGTCGTGACCAGAGTGCCAAATGTGTTAGTTCCATCTTAGAAACTCTTCAGCAGTCCAGAGGATTTGGTATGGGCGATTGTGGTGAGCGACGCAGAGGAAGAAGCTGACACCCCCATGTGCTTTTTTTTAATAAAACAAGCAGTATTGGTGCTGCTTTGTGGTGAGTGACGCAGAGGAAGAAGCTGACACGCCCTAGTTTTTCTTATACGGGCAGTGTTGGTGCTACTGTGGAAACGGTTGACCTCTGCTCCTGTTTTCAACTATTTGAGTTTGAGCACTCACCTATTTTCAACGGTTTCTGTTCGTGTGCTATCTTTGCTGTTGGTCCAGCGAGAGCCGCGTCATCGGAGCTTGTAGAGCGGTGCTGCACATGTGTGCCTGGAGCCACCCGGGACTTTCCTGGCATACATGTTGTCAGCGTGCTGCCATCTTACAGTTTTGGTAATACTTTGCCTTTCATCTGCACTTTCGCTTGAGTCACGTTCCTCTCAAGCAGAGAGCCCGAAGTCGGAGAGTGTTGGAGTCTCCCTCAGCGTTGCCATGGTGATTTATCGAGGCTTGCACGTCTGTGTGCCCCAAGCTGCTCTGGTGTGTGGTGGCTTCATGCTTCAACGAAGAGTACTGGTGCTTAAACATGTGGAAGTGACATTCTCAAAACAGCAAGTCTCAAGGGTGTTTTCTTTTATGTTGGATTTGCATTTTTAGGTGGCTCCGGATCACCGTTCTCGTTTTAGGGACAACCAAAACTGTCTTCTTTTGTAGTAGTTATCACTTTAGTGCAGAGGTAGTGTTACAACTCACCCTGGGAACTATGGTAAAACCCAAGACACTGTTTGTTCTAGCCAAAGTTTATGCACCATATTTGAAGAGATATCGTTAAATTTTTTTTTTACATTTCTTGGATGGGGTGTTTCGCTGTAATTGTCTTAAACTTCATGGAAGGGGTGTCACACTTTGCTTAAACAACTTTTGGTGCTGTGTTCTTGAAGTTTACAGTCATATTTTTATTCTTTAGAATGACTGGTCTGAGTGAGTTGACTTTATGGTCTAAAATCACTCAGAGTTACCACTTGTGTGTTGTTAGAATAGAAATGATTTAGTTCATGTATTATCATATATAAGTTAGCATTCGCGGCACTATTTTCTATTTGGGCGCCATTTTGAATTATGATCAAAACTGATCCTTTGTTATTTCTGAGAAAAGGCCTCTGCTGAGTTGCGTTTCCCCAAGGCCGAGTTTTGCTTCACTAATGAATACACTGTTCTTATTAGCGCATACCTTTCCTACTAGATAGAGGCCTTCTCCCACTTGTCTAGTGGCGGGCACCGGCAGAGCGACCTTGAGTAGTAGATAGTGTGTGCCCGGCCTCAGAATCGAAACTTATTCTTTGTACTTCACTGTTTTGCTGCATCTGCTTGGAAAATTCCTCAGTGGGCGTGCCTTCATTGGGTCCAGGATGTACATAATGTATCTTTATGCTTGCTGATGTCAGTCCCTCTGCAGCACTCCTTAGCGACTGGGCAGACTGGGCTCCGCTCTGAGTGTACCTGAATAAAAAGATATTGGTTTGTATTCTCTACTGTCTGACCGACTCTTCATTTGGTATGGAAGGCTGAGAGATGGTCATGAGTGACCCCGGTGACCCTAATCGGGCCACTTCCTTCAGTTGGCACCCGAACAGGGACTCCTTCGGGTGAGTGACCCATCCCCTTCCGCGGACGGGGGGAGGTTTAGGCTATCGGCGGGTTGGACTTACAGACCAGGGATCCCTACACGAAGAGTTTCAGATACTCGCAGCTGCCCCTTCTGTCCCGCCGGATGGTGCCTCACCCAGCAGTCATCCCGACTGGAGTCCTAAACGGCAAAACCCTTGGATCTGACCATTTGGTTTGAAGAGTCAGCAGTGGAGAATTGGTTCGTTTGACCTACTCATATCAGGTGAGTTTGTTTTGGTTCTTTGTGGATAAGGTACCATTTTGGTTTGAATTTGGTACGGTCTAAGGACCGTCTTTGGGATAAAAGCATTTGCAATTGCTTTGCCAGGCATAAATAGTGAACCTGTTTTCTTTTGAGAATGCCTGGTATCAGTAAACTGGTTTCTTTGTGCTGTCGCTGTTGTTCTGCAGATGCTCAATTGGTAGAAGCTCAGCCGGCGCCTCCAGTAGGCACTCCTAATTTTGATATGTATATGAAGCATGTTCTTGGCCCTATTATGTTTAGTACATTATGGCACAAATATACGAGGGACAATTCCGAGTTACAGTGGCCGTTGACAGGCACTTTTGATGAACAAAAGATTGGGTTCTTACAGGAACAATTATTTAAAAGACGAAGTAGACAGTCTATGTTTGATTCCCTTAGAACATGGCAGAAAGAAGCTAAACAGAGGCGGTTGAAGATGGAAAAAGATGCCCGGAAAGGGAGGATGCAGACATTTACTCAGAAAGCTGTAGCATATGATAAAGAAAAACAGGAGAAGGGAGTTGAATATGAAGATAGGAGATTTCGATTGCATGTTGATAAATTGTATATGGCCCAGGAGGAAACTGATACTTTTGTGGAAGAATTGTTAGACGCCCGACACCCGCCCCCATATGCCCTGCAAAGGATATATCCCACTGTCCCTGTGCCATCACAGCCGCCTGTTACAGCTGTTTCCACTGTCCCTGTATCTACTGCTGTTGTTTCGACGGCTGTGGCTTCAGCTCCTCCTCCTCCTTCTTTGCCTTCGCCGTCTGTGGCAACTGTGACTGTTAGCACCCCTATCACACCTATTGTTTCGGCATCACTATCCCCAGTTCTTTCTCCTGCGGCGCACCTGCCTGTGATGATCCCACCTGGCGCTGCTGTTGCTTCTCCTTTTATGGTTTTTCATCCTCCGATTTCTTTGAGTACTGAGACGCCAGTATGCGGATTCGAGGATAGAGACTGGACAAAATTTAAAGAGTGCATAGATCCATTTGTTTGATCTGAGGTGGGGGATGAGGAGAAGAAGGTAGTAGCTAATCAGGCTGCGCAGTGGGGTCGTAATCCCATTTACAGTGTGGAGGATGTTTGGAGTGTGATGAAAGATTATGAGCCCTTTGTACAGCAGCACTCCCTTAAGCATATGTCTGCTACGTTAATTAATCTCTGGCAGCAACATTTTGGGGATGAGCACCACAAATTCTAATTGATATTAAAGATTGCGTATATGTTCGTGGCATGGAGCCTGGCCAAGTTTTTGAGAGTATCACGACATTAGTTGCTTATCGGGGTAGGTTGCATGAGAAGGGTCCAATGCGAGAGGTTCATCCTATATATCACCCGGAAATACCAGAGTTAACGGATCAACGTGGAAATGTTACTAGACCGGGTGTAGCGGCCAGCTTTCAGGAACAATAGGTGTATACTCCGTGGAAGAGAAGTGAGGTATTATCCCTTAAAGCTCATTTGCCTGATACTAGGAAAAATCCTACTGCTTATTATAAAGAACTGACTGAGGCTGCCTCTTCCACTGTAATGACTCTTGCTGATATTGAACTGGTTTTCGGTCTTCTTGTTCCGGTTGACATTTGGAGACAGGTTCATACTCAAGGCCATGTTGCGGAACTGGGTGGTACATGGGATGTGATTAAAGGGTGGGATCAGGAACGAAAGCCAGGTGATAAGCCCCATGCCGAGATTCTTGCTTTGCCCGGTCGTATTATCACATATATGCATTCCCTTATTCCGCCGAAGAAAGTTAGTTGGGACAAGTTGACGGCTTGTTGACAGAAGAAGGATGAAAGTGTGTCTGATTTTTTCACTCGGTTTGAAGATACGTTTTTGGATTATAGTGGGCAGGATATGTCTATTGAGGGAGGTGTTCGATTGTTCTTTGACAGGTTTGTTTCTAATTTGCTTCCCAAAATTGCGACTCATTTGAAGGCGTCTGAGAGTACCTGGACCACCTCTTCCCCCTCTGTTATTTTGAATATGGCCCAATACTATGAGCATTGTGATCAGGAAGAGAAAGAAAAGACGGATAAAAGGAATAAGGATTTAAAGATGAAGGTGCTGTCGCAACAAGCATTTAGAGGCAATGGTGGAGGACGTGGTGGTCCTGCCAGGCAGCTTCGACCACAACACCTTTGGGGCCGAATCAATGTGCATATTGTAAGGAAGAGGGCCATTGGCGTAGCGAGTGTCCTGTGCTTTTGCAGAAGGTGGAGGTTCCGCAAGGGCGAGGCCCTCGGGGACGAGGTTGAGGGACAGATCGGGCTCAGGCTACTGCTGCCTCACAGGGTCATTTTGATAATAATTATTTTGATGACCCTCGTGATGGGCAGCATTATCAGGATGTTTATGATATGGACGAGGTGGCAGGGACATCGTACAGCTAGGGCAGCCAGGGACAGAGTGAGGGACCAGTTCCGATACCTGTAGATCAACATGGTCCTTATGTCACCGCAGATTTGCATGGCTCAACTAAGGAATGTTTGGTGGATACAGGTGCAATGAAGAGTCCTGTTTCTCGTTCTTTGGTCCCTGGGGGCGGCTCTGTCTGGCCATAATAATGTTTTGGTAGGTTTTTCAGGTGTACCAGTTGTAAACCCCATTTCACGACCCCTTGCATTGACTATTGGTCCTTTTACCGTGGATTCTCCATTCTTGTTGACATCCAATTGTGGTGAGAATTTGATGGGTTTAGATTTGTTGAAAAAATTGCATGCTACTATTTATTGTTCTCCGGAAGGTGTTTATATGACAATGGGCCCAAATGTGAGTACTAAACAGTGTCAGTCTCATCCTCTTCCTGTTGAATTTGCTGATATACCATCCACTATATGGGCGACGGGTGATACAGATATGGGGCTGCTGCATATACCACTGGTCTCGATTCAGGTTAAAGATAATGCGGTTTTGCCTCATATTCTTCAGTATAAAATACCCCAGGCGGGAGAACGGGCTCTTCTACAAATTATTCAGGATCTGATATGCAAAGGAGTAGTTGAAGAGATGTCTGCCAATATTTGTAATAGTCCCATTCTTCCGATTCTTAAATGAGCACCCTTGGGTTCTCCTGATGATCAAGAAGATGTTTACAGTTTTGTGATTGAGTTGCGCCAAGTTAATAAAATAGTGGTTCCCCAGTTTCTAGTGGTTCCAGATATTACCACACTTTTGACTATGATTCCTTCCACCGCTCAATTATTTTCTGTTATTGATCTGAAAAATGCGTTCTTCAGTATTCCTATCCATCCAGATAGGAGATATCTGTTTGGGTTCACCCTCGCTGGTAGGAGCTTTAGATTCTATCGAGCTCCTCAGGGCTATTCAGAGAGTCCGAGCATTTATAGACAGGCATTGAAAGGTCAGTTGGATTTCTTGTCGCTTCCTGAAGGTAATTTATTGATGCAGTATGTCGATGACCTCCTCATTGCTTCAGATACCGAACAAGGTTGTAAAGATAGTACAGTTCAGTTATTGTTGCATTTGGCTCACCATGGACATAAAGTTTCTCTTTCTAAATTTCAGTATTGTCGACAGGAGGTCACCTATTTAGGTCACCTACTGTCGAAGGAGGGTAGGAGGTTGAACCCTGAGCGCATCAGTACCATTGTTAAAATGCCTATTCCACAGACTCAGAAAGATGTGCGCGCTTTTATAGGTATCACTTCCTACTGTCGGCAGTGGATACCTAACTACTCCTTACTAATTAAACCCTTGCTTGCACTAACACCTAAAGAACTGCATGAGCCTTTGCCTTGGACGCCTGAATGTCAGCAGTCTTTTGAGCAATTGAAAGCTGCGCTTTGTTCGGCTCCTGTTCTTGGCACCCCTAATTACGGCAAACCGTTTGTGTTGTACGTCCATGAGATGGCTGGTTGCGGGTTTTCTGTTCTAACACAAAAATTTGGGGATAAGCAACGGCTGTGTGCTTATTTCTCTGTTGTGCTTGATCCTGTGGATACACTTTTGAATAAGACGGAGACACAGCACCTCACCAGTGCACGTCTTACCGGCTTTGAATTGACATTGTTTGCTAAACATATCACGATCAAAAGGTGTGCTACTCTGAATCCAGCCACGTTACTACTTCTCCCTTCTGAGAGTGATGAAGTTGACAAACATGATTGTATTTTCCGAATGGAGGAAGAGACGAAAGGACGGGTAGACTTGACTGATGTTCCCTTATCTGACCCACAAGGGGAACTATATGTTGATGGCTCTTGTTTTAAATTACCAGATGGCACTACCACTGCAGCTTGTGCTATTACAACGCTGCGCACAGTAGTAGAGACATCACGAGTCTCTTATCAGTCAGCCCAAGCTGCTGAGTTAGCTGCCCTTATTCGAGCTTGTGAATTAAGCGAGGGACTGGTTGTCAATATTTATACTGACAGCCAGTATGCCTTCGGGGTCGCGCATAATTTTGGGCGACTCTGGGCAGAGAGGGGGTGCCTTACTTCGCATGGCGCCAGAATCCAACATGGGCACCTCATTTTGAGGTTTTTGTCTGCTTTGACACTCCCTAAGAAATTGGCAATTGTGAAGTGTAGCGCCCACAGGAAGGTTACTGATGATGTAGGTAGGGGAAATGCTTTCTCTGATCATACAGCTAAGGAAACTGCCCAGACTAAAATGAAAAGAATGTTTGTAGCAGGTCCAGCTAGGTGGATTCCTGAAGTTGTTATGTTTGAAGACACCCTTGAGAATGTATAAGAGATACAAAGTGAAGCAACAATTGAGGAGTTAGCAGTGTGGCAGGAAAGTACAGCACAATTGAATGACGAAGGATGTTGGATTGATAAGTCAGGGAAGCAGAGATGGATGTTGCCCGATGCATATGTTCTCCCTGTGGTTACTATGGCCCACGATCCAGCTCATATTTGTGCTAAAGGCATTTGAAAGGTGTTAGATCCCGTATGGCAGAATGATAATATCTCTAAGACAGCGGCACACTTAGTGAAGTACTGCATGGTATGCATGATGCATAATCCTGGGAAAGGTACCTCTACACCCCCTGGTAACTTTGCACCACCCACTTTTCCTTTTGAGATCCTTCAAATAGACTATATAGAGTTGGAGAGATGTAATAATTTGAAGTATGTTTTGGTGGTTGTCTGTGCATTTAGTAAATGGGTTGAGGCTTATCCCACGAAAGACAATACAGCCATTACGACAGCAAAGGTACTCCTGAAGGAGTTATTTCCTCGTTTTGGCTTGCCCCGATTGATTTGGAGTGATAACAGTAGTCATTTTAATGCAAAAGTTATCCAATTTATTTGTGATGGTTTACACATAAAGCAAAAGTTCCATGCTGCCAATTATCCACAGTCAGAGGGTTTGGTTGAGAAGTACAATGGTACTCTCAAGCTCAAACTGGCAAAAGTTCAGGAGACGACAGGGTGACAGTGGCCAGATGCTTTACCGCTAGCTCTTTTGTCAACGAGAATGACAGCACATTCTAGAACAGGATTGTCACCGTATGAGGTTGTGTTTGGACACCCGGCAAATGTCTGGGGCGTCCCGCGCCCTCGGCGGTTTTCTGATATTGAGTACCCATTGTTGCTTGATTATCTTGGCTAGTTAACAGAAAGTTTGTGTTCTATTCACCAACAGGTTTGGGACTCTCTACCGCCAATACCAGAGGGGCCCGGCCATGACATTCAGCCTGGAGACTATGGGGCCGATTCTGATCTCGGTCGGAGGCGTACCCAACACAATTCGGTCGGGAAAAAAGCCATGCGAAAGCCTGTTTCCCGACCGATCCGTACAGCACACCGAACGAGTAAGTACGATGCGCACAACAGCAAAGAATCCGGCCGAGCCGTACTCACCCAAACCAGGTCCTGTTCCCCGACCGAGGCGAATCCGGAAACGCCGAATCGAGTCGCACGGAAGGAAAAATGCAGCTCCGTCCGGCCGGACAAGTACGATGCGCTTTCCGTACGCGCCGAACCCGTCGCTACGCACGGCACGTCAAAGCATCCGGGAGAGGCGCACATAAGCTCCGAGTTCGCGCCACAACACGATCCACGGCTCCGAGACGAACACGGCAGCGACGAGGACGACGCGAAGCGACGAGGACGAGGCGAAGCGACGAGGACGACGCGAAGCAACGAGAAGGACGAACGACACGAACCAACCATGAATCCCTTCGTCCCGATCATACCAATATTCTACATTTACTACCGGAACAGGCACGGACGCGTACGGCGCAGAAGGTAAGCCAGACACCAACCACGAAACACATACAACACGTACACGACACATCACACACACACAGAGGGATGCAGAATATACTTACACCAGCAACAGCAGCACCATAGGGGCGGGATGCCCATCACCAATGCCACATATGCACACAGGGGCCTGAATGCGCACCACCACCCTCACCCAGGGGGGCAGGATGCCTACCACTACTACCACCCTTAGCCAGGGGGGCAGGATGCCTACCACTACTACCACCCTCACCCAGGGGGGCAGGATGCCTACCACTACTACCACCCTTAGCCAGGGGGGCAGGATGCCTACCACTACTACCACCCTCACCCAGGGGGGCAGGATGCCTACCACTACTACCACCCTCACCCAGGGTGGGCAGGATGCCTACCACTACTACCACCCTCACCCAGGGGGGCAGGATGCCTACCACTACAACCACCCTCACCCAGGGGGGCAGGATGCCTACCACAACTACCACCCTCACCCAGGGGGGCAGGATGCCTACCACTACTACCACCCTTAGCCAGGGGGCAGGATGCCTACCACTACTACCACCCTCACCCAGGGGGGCAGGATGCCTACCACTACTACCACCCTCAGCCAGGGGGGCAGGATGCCTACCACTACTACCACCCTCACCCAGGGGGGCAGGATGCCTACCACTACTACCACCCTCAGCCAGGGGGGCAGGATGTCTACCACCACTACCACCCTCACCCAGGGGGGCAGGATGCCTACCACTACTACCACCCTTAGCCAGGGGGGGGCAGGATGCCTACCACTTCTACCACCCTCACCCCGGGGGGGCAGGATGCCTACCACTACTACCACCCTTAGCCAGGGGGGCAGGATGCCTACCACTACTACCACCCTTAGCCAGGGGGGCAGGATGCCTACCACTACTACCACCCTCACCCAGGGGGGGCAGGATGCCTACCACTACTACCACCCTTAGCCAGGGGGGCAGGATGCCTACCACCACTACCACCCTCACCCAGGGGGAGCAGGATGCCAACCACTACTACCACCCTTAGCCAGGGGGGGCAGGATGCCTACCACTACTACCACCCTCACCCAGGGTGGGCTGGATGCCTACCACTACTACCACCCTTAGCCAGGGGGGGCAGGATGCCTACCACCACTACCACCCCCACCCATAGGATGGACAATGCATGACACAACCAGCACACCACAACCTAGGGAATGCAAGAAGAAGACATCCCCCAACACCATGACAAGCGTGTGTAGACTGTGTCAAATGCCTACAACACCGAACATGACTTTGAACATACAATGTGACCCCCTAGCACATGTGCCACACAAATATGTGTGTGGCACCCACAATGCAAGCAGGCCATGACCATTGTGGCAATGTGGTCCAAACCCCCATCATCACAGTGACCAAAATGTAAGTGTGGGGTCCATAGCTGAAGCACACTTTGAACAATGTGGCAATGGGGTCCAAACCCCCATCATCACAGTGACCAAAAGGTAAGTGTGGGGTCCATAGCTGCAGCACATTTTGAACATTGTGGCAATGGGGTCCAAACCCCCATCATCACAGTGACCAAAAGGTAAGTGTGGGGTCCATAGCTGCAGCACATTTTGAACATTGTGGCAATGGGGTCCAAACCCCCATCATCACAGTGACCAAAAGGTAAGTGTGGGGTCCATAGCTGCAGCACATTTTGAACATTGTGGCAATGGGGTCCAAACCCCCATCATCACAGTGACCAAAAGGTAAGTGTGGGGTCCATAGCTGCAGCACATTTTGAACATTGTGGCAATGGGGTCCAAACCCCCATCATCACAGTGACCAAAAGGTAAGTGTGGGGTCCATAGCTGCAGCACATTTTGAACATTGTGGCAATGGGGTCCAAACCCCCATCATCACAGTGACCAAAAGGTAAGTGTTGACAAAGTAAGAGGTGCAACTGCCAAACTGCATGGATGATTCCTGGTCACAGAACAACAAACACATCAGTGGCAAAGTAGTGTATGTGTCCCATTGCAACATAAATTGGGGGAGCCAAATCCTGCAGTGCAAATAAGACATAACTTTGGCCATGTGCAGACAAACAACACCCATGGGGGCTGACACCGTCAACAATCATCAATGACACAATGACAGAAGTGACCATCCGAATGCAGACCCACATATTTGCACCAATGGGCACACACATGCAGATACCCTGTGGAGACTGCAGATGTGAGGTGAACAGATACCATACCATGGCAGCAATGGGACACACAAACCATGATCATTGTGCTGACCGATGACCTAGGAGTCCCAGGGACAGCAGGGGAAACCCACCAAACTACATACAGCCAATGGCACACCCAAGATATGCCAATGCAGTGGTGCAGATGCACAAACACAAACAGGCAGACCCACCCTGCACATCATACACAACAGGTGAGGGTGGGGGTGCCAGTGTCCCCAGGCAACCACACAACACATGAGGAGACATGAATACCAATCATACAGATGTGCATACAGTGCCACACAAAGGTAACTCATGGATCCAAATTCCCTATGTGGGCAAGCAGGCATTGTCAGATGAGAGGGAGCACAAATCACACATGTCACACAGGCACGTAGGGACAGCAACTGACACAGCAAGACACAGACACACCACAGCACCACCCCCAGGGCCCCCACAATGTGGTGACCCTGGGCTGCATTACAATCCCACTGTGATGACAAAGCTAAATGTGGTTCACACTGTGAACCACAGTCATGTGTACTGAGCAACTAACTACCATCACACCTACACAAGCACAAATCAAACAGCATGGCCAGTGAGCCAAGGCCAACATGGAGGCAGGGGCCTAGCCGGGCAACAACTCTCATCTGCACACACTCAACACCACACCCCTCGACCTCCAACAATGTGCAGCAGTGAAGCACACATGCACTGGTGACATTGCACATGCACCCATGACTATTCCAGGGTGGTGGGTGGGAACCAAGGTGCAGAAACACATCACACATGGACACTCAACAAGACTCCTGAATGTCTGACACACTGCACACTACGCCGTACATGGACATGACGGCAATACCACACCAACCAATGGGATCACAGCCACAGTCACACACCAATGAAGAAGCCAAGGTCACCCACAAAGAACACACATAGACAACAACCAACATTGCAGCCCGGAACCTGAGGAGTGCCAGCAGTCACACACACAACGTGTCACAATCACTGAAAGATAACACAAACTGGAAATCACATGACAGGGGCAAACAACAAGTGCCAAGGGGAAACCTGACTGTGACCCAGCTGCGTCTGCACACAAACTCAGCCCTGACAGCAAGCACACCTATGGGTGACACCCTGATGACCAGTAATGTGCCATGCACCCACATCACAGAGAACCCAGGGAGAAGACTTTAGGGGAACATAGCTCAACTCAGCTAGCATCACAAACAGGTACAACACTAGGGATCACAGCATGCACAGCTAAACGGAAGTGAACACACAGACATGCACATACAACACACACCTTGGGCGCAGGCAATGTCACAGGAGTACACACTGCCATGAGGGGACTCCACTCCTGTGTGAGGAAAGCTGTGCCATATGTTGCCTCAGTAGGGCCCCACCATGTCAGCTGAGCACTTGGTCACACAATCAACAATTAGCACCAAATGAGGGCTCCCGTCACATCAGCCTGGTCATGGAAGTGCCAACGGAATCATCAGCACAGATCCAACACACTTGTATAGCAATGTTGCACTGACAACACAGATGAGTCCTTCCCCATTGATGCCCAAACCTGCATGTCCAGTGGAGATGGCCACACGGTCAGGGAAGTAGACGAATAGAACAATGGCAGGCACAACAGATGTGCAGGGGTGGAAGCCACAGATGTGAAATTGCCAATCTAAGTAGGAAATCCCATTGCCAAATACTGAACACATGACACCCTCAGATGCTGCTATGGATGACATGGATACACCACAGGATAGGACACATTCCCCCTGGACCACATGGGTTCCTGCACAGTAACACTTCATTATCATGAGACCAAATATCACCATCACTGCAGCAAGGGCATGGTTAGCATCATCAACATCATGTACATCAGAAGCAAAAGCACTAGAGAACAGAAAGTTGCTTTATTCAGCATATGTGGCATTAAAAGTAGAAGTCCGGTAGAACATAAACAAAGGCCAATGGCCAGTCCATCAACAAAGTCACAAGTGGGTGACAGTGGCAGATGCCACCCTACACATGCCTGCACAAAACCAGGGACAATCCACTAGGAGGGGCAACCGGGGGGTAGGCCAGGCACCGCAGGGACAGGATCAGGGCTCACCAGGAGGAAGCAGGGAAGGGGTGGTGGGTGCTGGAGAGCCACTGACAACTGCAGTGGAGGTGTCTGACATGGTGTGTGCCGGCACAACTGGGGGCATGGCTCAGATGTTGTGGGTGCCGGCACGACTGCAGTGGACCCTGCAGATGGAGTGGACAGGTCCGCCACTGCAGTGCCCAAGTCAGACAGGGTGGTAGTGGACTCCACTGCAGTGCCTACCACCAGGGGAGGAGAATGGGGAACAGGCAAGGTGGGCTGGACAGAGGGGGAGGACACCCTCACCACATCAGTGGCACAGACAAGCGCAGCGGGGGTGTTGTTCCGGGAGAGCAAGTGGCAGGGGAGAAGGCCGGAGCCTCTTGGGGATGGTATATCTGTGGGTGGGGGAACCTGGGGCAGGGTGTGGTGGGGGCACCTGTGGAGTGGGGGCCTGAGGGATGGAGGAAGGAGACCTGGTGCTTGAGCTGCAGGGCGGCGGCGGGGTCTTGCTCTTAGCACTCCGGGGGACTTGCGGGTGGGGGCCTCAGTCTGTCTGCGCCTGGGGGAGGGTGTCCGGGGGCGAGGGGCACTCTGCTCCGTGTGGGGGGCTTCCTCTTCCCCCTGGATGCTGGGGCAGCTGGATCGGAGGGGAAGAGGCCGAGGTCACTGAGGAAGAGGCGCTGGGTCTTTGGGGTTGCAGGTGAGGCAAGGGAGGGTGCTTTGGAGGGAGAGGCAACTGAGGACTGCGCAGTGCCCGTGGATGCGTGTGTGTGTACCAGGGCCCCATCCCCTGTGAGTCTGGTTTCAGTCCCCTGACTGTGCGTGCGTGTGCGTTTAGTTTGTGGCGTGTGTGTCTGTGTGCTGGACGTGTGTGTGCTGGTGTGTGCCTGTGCCGGTGTGTGTGTGCTTGGGACGGGTAAGGTGCTGGGGAGTGTGGATGGAGCAGAGGCAGGAGGGGTGAGGGACTGTCTGAGGAGGGACACTGCTGCCGTCAGGGAGGAGTCCATGGACCTGTTGCCCCTCTGTAGGTCAGACATGCCCGATGAGATGCCCTCCATGAACGACACCAGCTGAGTCAACAGTGCGGTGTGCGCATGGAGGACACTCAGCATGGCTGTCTGCCCTACATGGAGCTGGCGAAGGAGGTACACAGACTCCTCACTCAGGGCAGCAGGGGACACAGGGGCAGGGGGTGCGGTGCCTGGGCCAAAGGAGACACGCTCCCGAACATGGGAGCCTCCACGGACCTGGGGAATGGGAGCCGATGGGAGGGCGGTGGTGGTGCTGGTGGTGGCGGGGACAGCAACACTAGCTGGGGTGTGGTGGCTGCTGACACCCGCCTCCACAAGGGAGTCATCCTCCGAGTTGCTCTGGTCCTCAGCTGAGGTGGATGGTGCTGAGGACTCCTCGGTGTGGCTCCCCTCGCCCTCCGTGCCACTGGGTCCCTCCGACCACTCCTCGGCTGCTGACCCAGTCTGGCTCTCTGGCTCCTCCTGGTCCGTGGAGCTGTCCCCTTCCGTGGCCGTGGATGTATCTGCAAACAATGGGGAAACAGACAGACATCAGTCACCTGCACCAAACGCACACACCACTGTGAGCACAGCACATTACAGAGCAAGCCCTGGCATCATTAGTTGTACATTGCTAAAAGTGCCCTAACTGAACAGGAGAAGCCAATTGTCAGTCTGATGCCAAGCATGGCACTCACATCCCACATGGCCTTGCACCCATCTGTCTGGTGTCTGTTGGATTGCAACACCCCAGTGTGGACACATGCACCAAGTACACAGTAGTTGGACAGTGCAGAGGACACGGTGTGGCATGTGGACATGCACACATCACAGCTCTTGCCACTGAGTCAGTACAGGTTTCCGGATGAAAGGGATGCCCAGAGTCAAATAGGAAATGCATGTGATGCATACCAGCGACAGACACCATGATGCACCCATGTCCTGATAGCCAGCGCCACTATGGTGTGCATGTAGCACATGTCACTCCCCTGCAGGACCACCAATAAGTTGACACATGCCATGGCAGAGGCATGACTGCTAAGTCATACATCACTGTCTCAGTGATGTATGACTTGGCAGCCAGACAACAACACTATGCACTGTGTCACAATAGTAGGTCATGGGGAATGCAAGTCCTGGAGCTGCACAAGTGCACATGTACATCCCCCACACAACACATCATCTTAACCCTCATCTGTCCAGGTCACACCTATTGGACATATGGGAGACCTGTGACACTACCCTCTGAACCTGAGCCCCTCACAATTTGCTGTGAATGGGGAACAGCTGCCTGAACTTCACATTCGCATACCCCAGTCTGCACGGGCAGCTGATCAAACACCTATGTGACACACAAGTATCGTCTCCTATGGTCACATCTCCAGGGGCATGCTGAGCCCCTACCAAGAAACACCCCAGCAGTCCTGGCAACTAATCCACAGCACACTGACACAGAGGCAGACACCTGAGGGGTCAAATCACTGTGCACAATGTGTCAGCTGATACACGGGAGTGGGAGTACAGAGTGCATTGCATGGCCTGGAGTAGGCATGACTGTCCTGCTCCACATGAATGAGGGATGTGCCCTGGACAGTGGATAGCTGGCTATGTATGTGTGACACACGTAATCTGCACACTCCTGGGGCCCAAACATTGTTCCCACCCGCTGCATGGGCGTGTGCCACATACCCCAGGCACATGTGGTGGCTCAGCTCAGCAAGTGGACCGCATATCAAAGCAACACGCAGATCACATGTCCAAACCCAGGCGTTGTGTGAACAATGGACCCACCCATGATGCCCACAACAGAGTTAGGGAAACAGATGCTGTCCCCCACCTTTAGTGAAGCAAACTGCAAGGACACAGTCCCAAGTGACACAATTCCCTGAATGTAAGGGCCACACCTGGGTATCAGATGAGCAGTGGGCAGTGCACAATAGAGGGACATGGCTCCTGGACAACATGACTGCTGCACTGTGGCAGTTGAACCAGGCCAGAGGAGGGCACAAAGCATGTAATACAGAGTTCACAGTGCAGTCTTTGACTCACCCCTCCTTGCTGCTGTCTGGCCTTCAGCTGCCCATCCAGGTCTGGAAACACCACCGCCAGGATCTGGAGCATGTGGGGGGTCAGGGTCCGTGTTCCGCCCCTCCTGCGAGGAGGCGACAGCTTCAGCTGGACCCGTGCAATCCTCCGGGTCCAGCCCCGAAGGTCCTGCCACCTCTTCTGGCAGTTGCGGATCCGGCGCTTGTAGACCCCCACGGACCGGACAGCCCGGACGATGTCCTTCCAGATTTCCTGCTTCCGATGGGCATTAACCTGTCAGGATGACAAAGTGAAAAGGCCATTACCACACATGCAACATATCCGTGCATGACACAGTTGTATATACATGTCTCAATCACAGGGGCACATGATGTACACAGGCAGTGCAAAGCTGACCATGGACAGTTTGCCAGACGTCACTACATGGTATCATTGCATGGGAAGTAAAACCATGTTCAAATGCACTGTCACTGCACCATACCTGTCCAGTGCAAGTCACTACACACTATGGGGGGTGACAACTACTCAGTGAGCCTGCTAGCCAGTGGCGTGCAGACTCTCAGCCTTGCTAGTCACACAAAATGCACATTCAGAAAGGCAGTGCACAGAACACTCACCTGCTCCCCTGGTGTCCCATACAGCTTGCTGTACTGTGGAAGTAGGCTGTCCAGCAGGGCCTGGTTCTCTTCAAGGCTGAAGGCTGGGGCTCTCTCCACAGTACGTGCCATTGCAGGGTCCAGAGGGGCAGAGACAGCAGCAGTGCAGTGGCAGATGTCGTCCTGGAGCATGTAGTGCAGGCAAGTGAGCTCTCAGGGGAACAGCCAGCAATATATATGTGCTGGAGAGGCAGATACTGTCCCTTGTGTCCAAAGTGATAGGTCCAAGTCGTTTGCATCTTCTGAATCTGGCCAATCCATGGAATAGCAGCACCAAAACACGCCCACAGCATCCTTCAAATCTTCAACTTCATGACATACATGATTTTGCAACATTGTTGTGGGTGACCAACTGAATTTACAGCAACCGACTCGTTCGAAATTCGAAAACGCGTCCGTTGCCAGGCAAGCCCATTGTCAATGGGTGCGCACCGATCGGTCCATTGCGGTACAACGCGCACAGGGGTACAACGCGTACCCGCACACATTGAATGCAATGGGCCGGCCGGAGGCACCGATCGGTCCATTGCAGTTCAACGCGCACAGGGGTACAACGCGTACCCGCACACATTGAATGCAATGGGCCGGCCGGAGGCACCGATCGGTCCATTGCAGTTCAACGCGCACAGGGGTACAACGCGTACCCGCACACATTGAATGCAATGGGCCGGCCGGAGGCACCGATCGGTCCATTGCAGTTCAACGCGCACAGGGGTACAACGCGTACCCGCACACATTGAATGCAATGGGCCGGCCGGAGGCACCGATCGGTCCATTGCAGTACAACGCGCACAGGGGTACAACGCGTACCCGCACACATTGAATGCAATGGGCCGGCCGGAGGCACCGATCGGTCCATTGCAGTACAACGCGCACAGGGGTACAAAGCGTACCCGCACACATTGAATGCAATGGGCCGGCCGGAGGCACCGATCGGTCCATTGCAGTTCAACGCGCACAGGGGTACAACGCGTACCTGCACACATTGAATGCAATGGGCCGGCCGGAGGCACCGATCGGTCCATTGCAGTTCAACGCGCACAGGGGTACAACGCGTACCCGCACACATTGAATGCAATGGGCCGGCCGGAGGCACCGATCGGTCCATTGCAGTACAACGCATCACTGTACATGTGACTGGCATATGTCAGCATGCCTGTCTCAGATGGACATATGCCAGCCACAGATAGCTCCCAGGGAGTGAGGGGCACACCTACATCACGACAGCCTGTCCAAACTTAATCATAAGGCATGTAAGGCTGCATTTCCTATTGTGTGTATGTTGGTGTACATGTTGTCCTGTGGGTGTCACCTGTGGGCAGCCACCCCCAGGCTGTGCACGTGTTCATGGGGACAGGATCCTGGGTGTTACGTGTACATGACCACTGTGATGTGCAACTGTTCATATCTGTGCATGTGCCATGGTCACATTTCACGGTGGTGTATGTGTATGTCATGTCACATACCCCGTGAGTCCCATGTGGGACGGTATGTTTGAGCCAGGGTGTCCCAGTGGCACAATAGTGATGGTCCTCCACAGTCTTTGTGCATGTAGTGTTTACAATGTCTCTGATTTCATGTGCACAATGGGAGACAGTCTCCACATCCACGTTGTGTGTGCATGGACTCTGATGTTGTGCGTGTGTGTGTCACAGACGTCCATGTCTGTCCTGCCGTGGCAAGTGGGGCCACTACCTGTGGGGGTCATGGTTGTTTTGCTGTGGTGTATACATGATACTCCATGTAATGCCAGTGTCCATGTGGCATTACAGGGTCCCTGGGAATGTACCTGTCGTTGAGCTGTGGTGCCTGGGGCACATCTGTCCTCACATGTCACTGTGGGGGGTTATTGTGACACGGCAGCAGGAGATGGGAACTGTGACACGGCCTCATGATATCCAATGGGCCAACCTGGGACTAATTGATGCCACCTGTTGGACCGTGTTGACAGATGTTGGCCATGTATGTACCATACATGTCCTTCCGGTACTGCACACTTCATGTAGTTGTGCCTCATAATGATGTATGTTGGGATCTTGAGTGTGTTCAATGCCGCATATGTGGGGTGACTGACAATCTTGCTTACTTCTCCTCTGCACTGCAGGGCTCCTGCTGTCCATCGACCATTCCCAGACCTGGCAACGATGGTGGAACGGGACAGCATCCGACGGTACCGCTTCACCAGGCAGCTGATTGAGGATTTGGCAGTGCAGTTGTCCCCACATTTGCAGCCTGGCCGGCCGTATCCTACAGCGCTGACCCCCAAGGTGAAGGTGATGGCAGCCCTACACTTCTTTGCCACTGGTACCTTCCAACATACTGTGGCGACTGCTGGTGGGATGTCACAGACCATGTTGAGCCGTGTGCTCCGCGATGTTTTGGCGGCAATGTTGCTCTTCCTGAACCGGTACATCTATTTCCCTAGACTGCGACGACTCACTGACGTGAAGAGTGACTTTTATGCCCTGGGGAGGATGCCGCATGTCATTGGCTCCATTGATGGGACACATGTGGCTTTGGTACCACCACAGGCCCAGGAGCAGGCCTACAGGAACCGCAAGCACTACCACTCGGTCAATGCACTGGTGGTGTGTCTTGCAGACATGACCATCACACACGTGTGTGCCCGTTTCCCTGGTTCAGCACACGATGCCTTTGTGATGAGGAGTAGTCGCATCCCCAGGATGATGGCACAGATGCAGAACCAGCGTGCCTGGCTTGTCGGTGTGTACTGACTTTGTGCCATTGTGTGTGATCTGATCTGTAGTATTCCGCCCACTTTTCCAAGTCAGCTAATGTGCACTTGTCTGTCCGTAGGTGACTCGGGATACCCCAACATGCCGTGGTTGCTGACACCCCTCAGGAACCCTGTGACACCAGCCCAGATGCGCTACAATGAGGCACATGGTCGGACCAGGAGAGTGATTGAGCGGACCTTTGGTCTCCTGAAGAGCCGCTTCCGCTGCCTGGACAAGACCGGAGGGTCCCTCCCATATGCCCCTGCGAAAGTGTGCAAGATTATCATCGTCTGCTGCATGCTCCACAACCTGGCAGTGCGGAAGGAGTTGCCTCTCATCCAGGATGACAATGACCAACATCCGCCACCTGTGGAGGATCCTGGCCTGGACCACGATGCCAGTGACGATGATGATGATGATGATGATGATGGTGATGTCCGCACACAGCTCATCACCAACTTCTTTAGCTGAATGTGAGTATCCTGAGGTGTCATGTCAATGATGTGAGTTGGCATGATGTGTGGGTGGTGCTCTGGTGCTGTTGGAGTATGTCCATGGGCTACTTGACTGGATGTGTGTTGCGATGTTTGGTGACAGGTGGGCTGTACTCCCCAACAGTGTTGACATGCTAACTTGGTTCTGGGTGGGTATCTTGTAACATGTATTGTGCATGAGTTGTGCTGTTCTGTCCTGTACTCCATTGCTTTTGACTGTGTGTCATTTCTGTCCTTCACAGGGTACTTTCAGATTCGTTTGGTCAACTGTGTCCACCGACGACGTGATTGCACATCCAGGCTGGTAGCTGTTGTGTCCCTACAGGTGATGTGCGCCACACCCATGGACTTCCTTCCGTCTACAGTTGTTGACTGTGTGCCCGCTGCCAGGTGGGATTACCTTGCATCTGTAGTGGTTACGGCATGTTGCAACTGTGTAATAAACCTGTGCTTCACTTTGTGATGTGCGTTGTCTGTGGTCACACATTTGACTGCCATTTGCTTACTGCACCTGTGGGCTACTTGACTACAACTGGGAATGGGTGTGGTGTCTGTGCATTGCACCGTCTTCCCTGGCAACATCAGTGTAGGCAATGAGTCAGATGGCCTAGGTGTGTATGTGTTGTGTAGCCCTGGTGGTGTGTCTCCCTCATGTGTGTCACGTTGCCTGTACTCACATGCCTGTGTTGTCCTTGCTGTTGCAGTTCGCATACACAGTGTAATTTTGCAGTTCATCATCCCCATAACAGCACCCACGTTGGAATCACGACAGAGGCAAGTATGGTGTATTAGTGTGTTTATTGTGATACATTTGTGTTAATAGTGCATAGGATGGGTAGTGCTGTACATAAATCTTGCAATCCCAAGTTCCTAGGTGAATTGAAAGTCCTGGTAGACAGGATCCCCAGTATCGGGCCACAGTTGTCTGCACATTGGTCCAACTTGTACTCCCCATGCAATGTGTGGGAGTAGTGTTGCCGTCAACAGGGTGAACAGTCTGTGCACAAAGGCGAACATCCAGAACAGGTTCAGGCTTCCTGGGAGTTGCGCTTGGCCATCGGCCTCTCACTTTTCCCTCCTCGGACGACCCCTCTTCTTGGGGGGGGGCCCCTCAAGTACAGGCTGCTGCGGTGCAGGGGACTCTCCGCCAGAGTCCTCCTCCCTCCCTGTGGCAGTTGCAGTTTGTTCGGCACCAGATGTTGTTGGCACACAGGGAGGTGTGGACTGGTTGCTGTTCATCTGGCGGAGGCATTGTAAAATGTCCCTGTGCACCGCCGTCATCTCATGCAGTGCATCCCACTTGGACTCCACACGGGACATGTGTGACTCCACGTGGGACATGTGGGAGTCCAAGCGGGCATGATGGGCAGCCTGCTGCTGTTTCATGTCTCTGAGGAGCCCCACTACCTGGCTGAGCTCTCCGGTGCTGGACTGGTACGCATCAGCTATGCGTACCAGTTGTGGGTCATCATGCACACCAGCAACGTCTGCAAGCAGCGACCTCTGTCTCCCACCCCTCCCACCACCCCTGCTGACATGTGCAGTGTGTGCAGTGGCACGCACAGATAACCCTGGTCCACCTTGGGGGTTGGTGGTGGTGGTGGTGTCCATGGCCCCAGGTTGGTCCAGGGTCCCTGTGCTGGTGTTGCTCCTTGTTCTGTCCATGTCGGCAGGGATGGTATTCGTGGTGACAGTCGTTGGAGGGGTGGGTGCAGGGGGTGCAGCTGGTGGTCCTGCTGGTGCTGCAGCTGGTGGTCCTGCTGGTGCTGCATGTTGACTTGCACCGGATGTGCCAGGTTGTTCTTCATCGTCCGAGGAGGACAGAGGCTGTACGACGCCAGTGAGCTCGGCATCCTCTTGAGCCTGGGACTGGGACTCCTCAGCGTCTGCTGCTGTGTCCCCATCATCACCTGTTTTTGGGAGACACAAACAATGTATGTTATGTTTCTGCAGGCATCAATGGTTGACACACATGACAGTTGTGACTGTGCCTCTGGGTGCGGGCCTGTACATTGCATTGTCCTAAGTCGTCACAGTCAGGGGTTGATATTGGTGTGGCACATTGTCCTGCATTATTTGGGCATTTCTATGTATTTTCTGGGGTGTGAACATGGTCTGCATTGGTTGTGTTTGGTTGACAGCCGGCCCTCCTTCCCACCCACCCAGCCAGTCAGTTATCCCACCATGGAACGTGCTTGCGTTGCAGGGAGTGTAAGTTGTCTCTCAGGATGTCACTCAGTGGTGTCCTGCTGTTTGTTGGTGCACATTTGCCAGCAGGGCCTTGTGCTCCCCACAGCAGTAGCCAGTGTCAGCCATCTTGTGAGTCCTTCTCCACTTCCTGTGATGTGAGCATGGTTCAGGGTGGTGTTGATGGGACAGTTGTGGGGGTGACCAATATCAGTGACTACGACTCCCATCATGCTATTGCCTCCACCCCCTTCCCAGCATGCCCATGCTTCCTTCCTTTTGACTCTGCTTCCCTGTGGGGTGGGCTGGCTGTGCTGACAGGATGGCTGGGAGTGTTGTCCTGGCAGTTGTTTGGCTAAAAGTCCCAAGAGTGTCCCTGTGCTTCACACAACATAACCCAGGGTGGTGGTTCTTTGTGGGATCTTGTGTTAGGATGGGGGCATTGCATTCTACCAGGTGGGTTCTGTGGAGTTTGTGTTGGGGGGTGTGTGAGGGGAGGTGCTTGTGACTATGGTCAGTGCTGCAAGTCCCCCTTCCCACCCAGCTAGCCAGATATCCCACCATGGAACGTGCTTGCATTGCAGGGAGTGTAAGTTGTCTCTCAGGATGTCAGTCAGTGGTGTCCTGCTGTTTGTTGGTGCACAGTTGCCAGCAGGGCCTTGTGCTCCCCACAGCAGTAGCCAGTGTCAGCCATCTTGTGAGTCCTTCTCCACTCCCTGTGATGTGAGCATGGTTCAGGGTGGTGTTGATGGGACAGTTGTGGGGGTGAGCTATGTCTGTGACTACGACTCCCATCATGCCATTGCCTCCACCCCACTTCCCAGCATTCCCATACTTACTTGCTTTTGTGTGGAGTTCAGTGTGTGTGGGTGTGAGAGCAATGGCAAGATGGCTGACAGTGGTGTCCTGCTGTTGGTTGGTGTGCAGTACCCAGCATGCCCTTGTGCTCCCCACGACACAGCAACAGTGTCAGACATCTTTGATGGCCTTTCCACTCTCTGTGGGATGTGCATGCGTGAGTGTGAGCTTGCTGGGCCATGTGGTGGGGGATGTAGGGCTGTGACTACGACTCCCATCATGCTATTGCCTCCTCCCCCTTCCCAGCATGCCCATGCTTCCTTCCTTTTGACTCTGCTTCCCTGTGGGGTGGGCTGGCTGTGCTGACAGGATGGCTGGGAGTGTTGTCCTGGCAGTTGTTTGGCTAGAGGTCCCAAGAGTGTCCCTGTGCTTCACACAACATAACCCAGGGTGGTGGTTCTTTGTGGGATCTTGTGTTAGGATGGGGGCATTGCATTCTACCAGGTGGGTTCTGTGGAGTTTGTGTTGGGGGTGTGTGAGGGGAGGTGCTTGTGACTATGGTCAGTGCTGCAAGTCCCCCTTCCCACCCAGCTAGCCAGATATCCCACCATGGAACGTGCTTGCATTGCAGGGAGTGTAAGTTGTCTCTCAGGATGTCAGTTAGTGGTGTCCTGCTGTTTGTTGGTGCACAGTTGCCAGCAGGGCCTTGTGCTCCCCACAGCAGTAGCCAGTGTCAGCCATCTTGTGAGTCCTTCTCCACTTCCTGTGATGTGAGCATGGTTCATGGTGGTGTTGATGGGACAGTTGTGGGGGGCAATATGTGTGACTGCGACTCCCATGATGCTATTGGCTACACTGACTTGGCCAGCATACACAGAATTCCTTCCTTTGAGTGGTCTTCACTGTGTGTTGGTGTTGTTGTGGTGGCTACATGTCTGGATGTGTTTGTTAGTTCTATTTGTGCCACTGCCTAGCTGTAGTTGTAGTTGTGTTTGTACATGTGTTGGCACAGTTGGATGTGACTTTTTTGATGGCATGTGTTGTGTTTATCTGACTGACATACACATTTTGGGATGATTCTGTTCTGGTTGCTGTGTAATTGCTATGAGTGCATGGTTTGACTCTCCCCTTGACAGTGATGTGTGTGTTTTGTGGCAGTATATTGTGTACATTTGTTGTGTACTCACCAGGCTCTGGGATGTCCTCTAGTCCATATACGCTCACTGGCGGAAGGATGGCCCGCACCTTCTCCTCCCAGGGCCTGAGGTATATTGGCTTGGCAGGAGGGCCACTGCCGGTGTATTGGCTGTTGATGTAGTCTTTCTTCAGCATGTCCCGTACCCTCCTGCGCACGTCATACCACCTGTTCTGGATGTCGGTCTTTGTGCGCCGACATGGTGATTGTGCGTTCACCCTGTTGATGATCCTCTCCCACATCTTGGTTTTCTGCGACATGGGGGTCTGTTGGACCAGTGTGCCAAACAGCTGTGGCTCCACCCTGAGGATCTCGTCTACCATGACTTCCAATTCACTATCTAGGAACTTGGGATTCTTCTTGGGGGCATGGTGATGGGTGGTGATGGTGGGTGATGTGTGTGTTGGTGTGCAGGTGAGGGTATGTGAGTGTGTGTTTTGCTGGGTGTATGTGAGGTAGGTATTTGTTGGTGTGCTGATGGTGTGTGGCTTGTGTGAGGGATGAGCTGTGGGTGTGTGGTTGCTTTCTCTTGGGTGCTGGCAGTGGAATGGCATTTGCAAAGGCTCATGGTTGTGATTTGTGTCCTTTATATAGGTGGAGTTGTGGGTGTGTCTTTGTTCTCTGTCCCCACCCCCCCAGTATTTATTGGCTTGGTAATTGCTTGTTTGGCCTTTTTTGGGTGATTTTTCCTTTGTGCTGTTTGTGTATGTTGGAAACGTTCTTGTGACCGAGTCGGACCCTGCATTAGTCTCGTACGGTGTTCTCCGTTTCGTTCACGCTGTGTTTGTGCAGTTTTCTATGCTGCGTACGCGTCGGTCGCGGTGTTTTGTGTTGCTTCGGCTCGGTTTTGTATGCGTGTCGGTCGTACGGCTTGTCCTCCGTCCGACTCGCTAGTGGTTTTCGCGCCTTGCATCGTACTTTGCGGTTTGGAGTTCGCGTGTACGTTGGTCGGTTGTTCCGGTGCGTGTCGGTCGTTGGATTCGCGTGTTTTCCGGCCGGATTGCTGTTTTCCGTGCGGCTCGGTCGGTCGACTTGGTTTAGGTACGTGTCGGTCGGATTTTTCGCGCCTTGCATCGTACTTGGCGTGTCGTGCGCCACGGGTACGTGTCGGTTGGTATTATTTCCGGATCCGAGTCGGTCGGTGCTTTTTCCGGCCCGAATCGGAATCGACCCCCATGTCTTGGTGTAAACTTTTCAGCGGAAGAAATGTTTGGAGCCACAGTGGAGGGGGCCGGAGCAGGTCCTGTTAGCAACACGCACTGCATTAAAAGTCGCTGGCCGTAAGAACTGGATCCATGCGACCCATTGTCGCAGGGTCATCAGTGGGTGAACAATGGCATCGGGGACTCCGAGACTGAGCAGGAGCCTCGGTTTGTCCCGTTTAGTGATGCCCAGCTAATTTGGACTCAAACGGATCAGGAGAATGAAAATGTGCTGAATGCCGCTGTTCCTCCGGAAATACGAGCCATCAAAGAGCCATTGTTTGTTGATCCTACAGTGCCTGGGCTGCCAGGTACAATTTGCACCCTCGGCTGAGGGAAATTGCATCTAAGGAGAAAAGAGATCAGGGATGGACTGTGTAAGATAGGTTGTACTGAAGTTATAGTACCAACGGAGATCTATTGAGCTTGGTGATTCATTTTGCTTATTTTAGTTACTTGCTTGAATATTAGATAGAGAGGACTAAAGTATACCCTGAAGGTATACCATCTTGACCGACGTGGGATACGAGCTTAGGACAGAGAAAGCTCCACCGCCAGTGCTCAAGAGCGCCAACGGATTGATGGACAGTAGGAGCCTGGACCAGTGAGGCTCTGACGGACACTGGGAACTTGCATATTTCCTTGTATTTTGCCCCCATTTCATCATTTGTTATGCATAACTTTGGTAGAATGGTTGCTGAGGAAGAGCAGCCAGTGATTCTTGTTGCCCAGCACAATGCAGTGTGGACCCGTAAACAAATGTTAACATGTATTGCCCTTGTGATTTTGCTGTTAATCATGTTATGTGGGGTATCATGGGTTTTGGAACGTGATCAAAGTGTACCTTTACATAGTAAAGATAAGGTTGTTCTTCAAGTTTGAAAGAGAAGGACAGCCCCAAGCAATGTGTTTCTAGATACACACAAGAGGTTCTTTGGAGAAGGGACTGCTTGTTACTCCACTGAATCTATGGACAGCATATCCATTGTCAATTGTCAATTATACCTATACTCGGCCCTGTGGTTTCGTAGAAGTGAAAGGAGTATTTGGGTTTGGCTATCCAGGTCCTTGTCTATATCATAGAAAGCCACGAGGCATGGGTTATCCGGGGTGTTACAACAACACTTATTGCGACAACTTCTATATGGAAAAACAGAATGTAACTCTGGTGGGTTACCAGTATAAGGAATTGACAGTTCCCCGAGAAGCTGGTTATTACCCTGCTCGTTGTCCAATTATCAATTTTACTGACATTATATTGTATGTCAATTGTTCAGGGATAGAATTACGTAAGGGCACGTACTCTTTGGTAAATCCAAAGGACCCCAGTACCTTTGGAAGGAATTCCGGGTATTCTGCAGTAGATTATGATAGACCGGTGTATGCACACCCAGGGTTTTTCTTTTTGTCTTTTGGGACTTATTTGAATATTCATAATGGTACGGATGACGTGGCACTTGGGATGGTACTGCCTTTGGGTGTACATTGCAAACATGTGAAGCCTAAAGTAAGATGGGTTAAAAGTACATTGGCCAAAGAATTCTGCGAAGGAGTGACAGATCTCAAAGTCAATAACTGTACTAATGGTATTACTTTTGGATATATTCTTTCCTCCATAATTACCTTTGGTGGTACTGCTATGGCCTGAGGTGAGAAAGCTAGAGAATATTTTGGATGTAAGCTGCAAATATTGTCTAACTCCACAGTAGCAGCTTTGCGTGTCATCACCACCCAATTGGAAAGTATACAAATATATTCCGAGCAGACTAGATATGCAGTCGATTTCATCCTAGGTAAGAGTGGTGGTGTGTGCGCTGTAGTAGGAGATCAGTGTGTGGTGGGGCTCACAAATATGGAAAAGAATATTACCCAACAAATTTTAGACATCTTAGAAAATGTTAAGGGAATGGAAAGTGGGAACTGGAGTTGGTCTCTTTTTGGCAGCTGGGGTTGGATCCTTGAAAAGGTGATTTATTTCGTTGTGATCTTGGTCTCTTGCTGTGTCCTTGTTCAATGCCTTCCCTTCTGTTGTTCTTATTGCACCACTCTTCTCGCTCCTAAGAGAAAAATATCAACTCATGATTCCAATGCTGCGATTATGGTCCAGAAAGAGAGAGATGACATGATGCAGATAGATGAGGGCATTTTTGAGACTTCTTCCCTCCTTACAGTCTCCCTTCCTGATGCTGAAAGTATGGAGTGTTCATAAGTAATGTACTCATGAATTCCTGTTTTCTTATTTTGTCTGTTCTTTACTAGAAAATGTTTTAGCTCATGCTAAAAGGAGCGTCTGTTAGAATAGAAATGATTTTGTTCATGTATTATCATATATAAGTTAGCATTTGCGGCACCATTTTCTATTTGGGCGCCATTTTGAATTATGATCGAAACTGATCCATTGTTATTTCTAAGAAAAAGGCCTCTGCTGAGCTGAATTTCCCCAAGGCAAGTTTTGCTTCACTAATGAATACACTGTTCTTATTAGCGCATACCTTCCTACTAGATAGAGGCCTTCTCCCACTTGCCTAGTGGCGGGCACGGGCAGAGCGGCCTTGAGTAGTAAATAGTGTGTTCCCGGCCTCAGAATCAAAACTTATTCTTTGTATTTAACTTTTTTCCTGCATCTGCTTGGAAAATTCCACAGTGGGCGTGCCTTAATTGGGTCCGGGATGTACATAATGTATCTTTATGCTTGCTGATGTCAGTCCCTCTGCAGAACTCCTTAGCGACTGGGCAGACTGGGCTCTGCTCTGTGTGTACCTGAATAAACAGATATTGGTTTGTATTCTCTACTGTCTGACCGACTCTTCATTTGGTATGGAAGGCTGAGAGGTGGTCGTGAGTGACTCGGGTGACCCTAATCAGGCCACTTCCTTCAGTGTGATTGTGGGAGGATTTAGTTAATTCACCCACTGTTGAGTTGATGTTTTGGTTTTAATCACTCTGGGTTTCCACCTTGGCGTGTTTGTGGGGGTAAGTGAATCCCTTACTGTTGATGGTGTGTGTCTGAGAAGGCTTTAAGGTGCTAAGCCTCTCTGTTCTTCCACTATTTTTGTGGGTATGGGTTGATTGATGGTGTGTGTTTGAGAAGGCTTTAAAGTGCTAAGCCTCTCTGTTCTCCCACACATCACTGTTTGCTTCTTAATACTAGGTCGCTTATCAAGCATAAACTCGAATTTGCAGATCTAATGGCCCAGTACGATCCTGACATTACTTTCCTCATGGAGACCTGAGCTGACAGTATGTCTGACCCAGACATTAAGGCTGCCGTCCCGTGTGGGTTCAACATTGAAAGATTGGATAGATCAGATAAAAGAGGGGGGGGGCTAGCAATTATTTATCGCAATTCACTTGAGGCCAGTTGCACTCCAATATATCACCTAGAGTGCGAGGCACTTAGGCTCAGCATCAGTCTGACCAAATCCTACACATTTCAAGGACTGCTAGTCTATCGACCCCCTGGCCCAAGGAGGGGTTTTGTTGATAAAACTCAATCCTTCATGGAATCCAGCATAACTTACACAAATTTTCGCTGGTAGGAGACTTCAATTTCCATTTAGAGTCTCCCTCGGATGCAGAAACAGGATATCTGGTGGACACTCTTAATAGTTTAAATCGACCTCAACGAACTGATGTGCCCACTCACATAGCCAACCATACACTGGATGGTATCTTTACAAATAATGCCGGTCTAGGCATAGATAAGATCCTTCCACTTCCATGGTCGGACCACATGGCCATTTTTTTCTCTATCTCCACCCAGTGTAATAGAGCTGAATCAAATAACATAGCTAGAGTTATTAAGTACCGGCCATGGAAGGATACCAAGCTAGATGCTCTACAGGAGGCTCTCTCCAACTCTGTTCCTGTTTCTGTCAAGGGCATTGACAAGGCAGCAACGAGCTACACGCACTGGCTGGAGACAGCATGCAGCAAAGTAGTGCCTGTAAAGACACTAAGGAGCCATAGGAAAAATCCTTCCGCTCCTTGGTTTTCTCCGGCATTAAAAGCAGCACAATTGAGGTGCAGGCGGGAAGAGCGTCTCTGGAGGGTAGACTACTCCACTGGGAAAAAGGCCAGGTACAAAACAACCCTTGCGGAGTATAAAGTGCTTATTAACCCCTTCCGTGCTCATGACGAGCTCAGCTCGTCATGCTGCGCGGTAGCGCTGTGCGCATGACGAGCTGAGCTCGTCACGACCCCACCCGCGATCGGAATGTCCAGCACACGAGCGGAATTCCGATCGCGGTAAAGCTGAAAATACCATATTTTTCTCAGGGAAGATCAGACTAGCAGCAAATTCCTCTAGGGAACTTTTTAAAACTGTTAAAGATTTGTCGAATTGGAGCAACAGTAACTCCTTTGTGATGGACGAATCTTTCTGCAGAAAGTTGGCTGATTTTTTCCAACTTAAGGCCAATGCCATCTTTCAGGTATTTTCTCAGCAGTCTCCCAGCACTGACCTCATTTGTAATTTGGAAGAGGCCTCAGGTTCGGGTACATTTATTGGTCGGGAGGTATCTCCTACCTTCGAGAAGTGTTCCCTTCTCACGCGGGATAAAACGATCAGCCTCATGAGTTCCATCAAGTCTGGGGGCCCCTCCGACCCCTGCCCCCCAGGGATCATCAACAAGCTGGCCAATCAGGTGGTTGGGCCACTTAAAGATCTACTCAACCAAGTACTGAGTTCGGGGCAATACCCAGACATCTGGAAAAAGGCTTCTATTCTTCCCCTGGTGAAGAAACCCTCCCTGGACCCCAAGTTTGTGGGCAGTTATAGACCAATTTCTCGTCTCCCGTTCCCAGCTAAGGTGTTGGAGAAGGCCATGAACGTGGAAATTCTAACCTTTCTGGACGCCCATCATTTGCTGGATCCCGCTCAACACGGGTTTAGAGCGAACTACTGCACCGAGTCCGCACTGGTGGCCGCATCGGAGGAAATTAGAGTGAGGGTGGACAAGGGCGGCAGAGCGGCACTAATCTTACTTGATATCTCTGCCGCCTTTGATACGGTCCACCACGCGCTTCTTAAGAAACGCATGTACTCCTTGGGCTTCAGGAGCACTGCATTATCTCTGCTGAGTTCTTTTCTTGAAAATAGGCAACAATGGGTTGAGGTGGGTGAGGTAAAATCCAGCCCCTTTTCCCTCCCATGTGGGGTGCCGCAGGGTTCGGCGCTCAGCCCTACTCTCTTCAACGTGTACGTCACCCCCCTGGTAAAGCTTATCCTGAGTTTCGGCCTGACGCAGTCGACACACAGATAGTGGTGTCTGTGTCATCTCAGTTCAAAAAGGATGCTAACAACTTCTGCAGTTGCATGACTGCAGTGGCAGGCTGGATGAAGGAGAACAGTCTTAAGTTAAATTCGGAGAAAACGGAGGTATTGCTCTTTGGGAAGGAGACCTCCTTCTGGAATCAATCCTGGTGGCCCCAGGAACTGGGTGAACTACCTAAGCCAGTTCAGAAGGCTAAAAACTTGGGAGTTACCTTTGACACCAGATTATGCCTCGATGCTCAGATCAATGCAGTGACCTCTGGGGGCTACTTTATGTTACGGGTCCTCAAAAAAATCCTTCCTTTCATTCCAACCGTTCTTCAGAAAACCGTAGTGTTGGCCCTCATTGGTTTTAAGCTAGACTACTCAATGCACTTTATCTTGGTACCTCGAAATACTTGATAAAAAAATTGCAGTCTCTACAACATGCAGTGGCCAGAACCCTTCTGAATATCCCCAAGTTTAAACCTGTCTCTCATCTATTACACGGCCTTCACTGGCTACCAGTAGAGAAGAGAATCTCATTTAAAACTCTGTGTCTAATGCACAAGGCTCTCCACGGTACTGGCCCCCTGAATTTCCAGGAGCAATTTACCTGGTATGCGCCCAGTAGAACACTTAGATCTAGCTCGGCGTATAAGGTCCAGATTCCCAGAATTAAACGAGTAAACTGGGGCGGCAAAACACTGACCTTCCAGGGGGGAAAGTTATGGAACTCCCTTCCTTTTGCCCTCCGATCCCAACACAGCCTGCAGCTTTTCCGAAAGCAGCTAAAGACCTGGCTTTTTCCACCGGTAAACAACAAGGTCTCTTAGACCTAACTTTGGTGATGCGCCCTCCTTAGTCCATGATCCGCCTGGCGCTAAGACACCTTCGGGTATTGCGCGCTCTATAAAATTATTTCATTCATTCATTCATTTACTACTTTAGTGGGTATGGGTTGATTGATGGTGTGTATCTGAGAAGGCTTTAAGGTGCTAAGCCTCTCTGTTCTCCCTCTATTTTTGGGGGTATGGGTTGATTTGAGCAATTCACCCTCTTGTTGTAGTGTTCGAGTTGACTGGGTGTTAGTCACTCGCGTCTACCACTTTTGTGTGGTTGGTGGGTGAAGTAGGTATCACCCTTAGTATTGGCGTTGTGTTTGTGAATTGTGTTTGTTTTGCTGTGGTTAGATCTCTACTGCACCGTAGGGTTTGGTTTCCTGTATGTTTACTTTAATTTCAGCCTGGCCAGCTGGTATGTTTTGTGGCATAAGGGATTTGGTTGGTGGTTATGGAGTGGAGTGCGTGGTGTAGTAGAATGCGGGTTTGATTGTTTTGTGTGGAAAGGGAGAGGATGTGGGTAAGTGTAGTCTTTAAGAAAGGTGGCAGTCAAAATATCGAATTTTAAATATCGACCTACACTAATATCGAGTTTTTAATATCGTAGGGACAGAATATCGAAGTCAAGAATATCGTTGACCAGAATATCGACTTCAAGGTAAGTAATATCGATTTTTTTAATATCGAAGTAAGTAATATCGAAGTCATTAATATCGTTAGCAAAAATATAGTTGTTAATAAGATCGATTTTTTTTTTGTGTTATGTATTTTATATGTATGTTTAACATTTTTTTTAAAGTTTTTTCATTATTTTTAAATATATGTATTAAGGGGCTCATTACGAAGGCAGGCGGAAGCACAACCGCCGTGCTGGCGGATGCAAAAACCACCAGTTACCGCCGGCACGCAGCAGTCCACACGCCCGCCCAATTACGATGCGAAAAGTAGGCCAAACACTGCCGGCAAGCCAGCAACACCGTCCGCCATCAAAGTGCGCCCGTACACGTAGCGGCGCAGCTCAGCTGACACACACCGTCCGACGAAACACGTCCCGCCCGGCGCATAAATTACGATGCCGCAAACAAACGGCTCCCACGGCCAAGAGATACCGTACGACAAACCGAAGCGGTAACACGGACGCCGAGCACGGACAACGAAGAAGCGGCTCCCCCGAGCATGAATCCAGCACTGCAGGCCCTCCCCATGCTCCTGCTGATGCACCACCAAGGACGCAACGTACCGCGGAGACGCAGGTAGGCACACACACAACAAGTGCACGCAAACAGCGCACACAGTGCAAGGGCGGAAAAAGCGGACAACCCCCCACCAGCGCGTGTACACTACACATCCACCATTGCATCCACATATGACACACAGGCCAAATCGTAACATCGCGTAACACATGTGTACACACCACCTGGGACTAGGAACCAACAACCCCGTCACGGCCCCAAAGCGGCGATGACGCCGCCACACATGCGCACAACGCAGAGGCCAACCGCAGCGCCATGCATGCGTCGCACACAGACACAGGGACACAACCAAGCAGCACACACATCAGCCCCACCCCGAACGCACATGACACGTGACAGGCCTGCCACAGACATGTCCCCAACGCCCAATTCACGGACAACACCCAACGCCACACAACCGACGCACACATGTCAGTGAAGACACGCAACAGCAGGACACACCCCAGTGTAACAAACATGGCGTAGCACACAGCGGCGGCAACACCAACTAGGAGAAGCAGGGCCCCTTCGGGAAGAGGAACGCCAGTACCACACTGAAACACCCATACCACCCTGCACATATGAACAAGACATATAAAACGGAACACCAAAGAGCCCGGGGACCGACAACAGGTGGCCCAAGAATAACATTCACACACAAGGCCCAACGCAGAGCGGAAAGGCAGCCTGCCGCCCACACAAGGGAGAGCAGACAGCACTGAATGACCTTCCATTCCAACTCCGAAACCACAGCCCTACGACAGAAGCCGGTGAATACAGCCATTGTCCAAGAATAGACCAACACAGGCATGCCGAGGAGACCGACCACAGGGCAGATAGCGCATATCACAGAAGCACACAACGGACGGGGAAGAAAGAAGAAAACACTCCCCCATGTCGGCCACATGCAAGTTAATTGGAAGGAGTCACACATCACTGACCTTGAACTGTCTGAGAAGCATGTGGGATGAGGGCCCGTGTCCTCCAAACAAGCCAACAGAACACAAGTCCTGTCTCCCTACGACTACACAGAGCTCACAGCAACCTCGGAGCGTGCACATTGCAGACTGCACACACAGCCGGAGCACGCCACCACAACGCACCGCTGCGAAATGGCAACCGCAACACACCTACCCAACTACGCCGAACAGCTCAAGCTGTACAAAACCAACCTGTTTCATATATTGGGATGCGATCTCCTGTCCCTGCTGAACGTAAGTTACCGACTGACTTACCGCATCACATTGTTCAGCTGCGTCATGCCCGTCTTCTACTGTCGGAGGTGTCCCTACCAGCATCCAGTGGAGATATGCCTCTCCAACCCGGCATGTCTGAAGGCGGACCTGCTACCACTACTCCTCCCTCTGGACGCACACGACAGGGCCTGCTCTGCCTATGGGGGCATGGCGTATGTGGCCAACATCGCACCCGCACTGAAATGGGACCACTGTGCCTCCACACGACGGATCATCGAGAACAGCTACATCGAATGTCACCCAGCATGCCCCATCATGGTCCTCCAAGGGACAACTTACGAACAACACCTTGACAGCCACCATCCGCTACATTGGCTGGCAAACATGTACACCACCAATGACATGGAAGCCCTGCTGGACGGCATCGCATACCTGACAACCTGTAAATTCGTCGGACCACAACGCAGGTTCCCCGATTGACCTATGATGTCCAACCCCGCACCCATGCTTAGCTTCCGCACGGACTGGCCAGTCACCACCACAACAGCCATACCAAACGACCGGCAACTGTAACCACACCATCAACGACATCGCCATGACATCGGATATGACCGGGACATGCACACTGTTCCCCATCACATCCAGGAACACCGCATGCATCGTGGGAGGCAGTGGCATGGGCTCTGTGTATCGCACCCACATGGACGGAACTGCACGAACAACCAGGACACGACATGGATCCAGCGCACATGGACACACACACCGCTCAGTGGACATGAATAGGTCGCCTGGAGTCTGTGGGTGCTGCACCCCTCCCACCCCCGCCCCGGGAATCCCATACCAGGACCTTTGCATGGACGACAAGTGCATACAACAACAACACGACCCCAGTGACTGTGACATGTCCAGTAACCACCACAGTGCAACAACAAGAGGCACGCCGCTGCATGCACGCAAGCACATGCCCTGATGTCATCTCACATGCACGCGTGCATGAGGAACAACTGCAGCAAACCTGTCACATGGAACTGAGATGGACTGTGCCCATGATGCCAAGCGGTCTGGTAGGCTACATGTATACCGTCTGTGTCAAAGTCCGCAGCTCCGCAGCTATACGTAAATGTACATTAGCACAGCCTTGGCCAAGCAGATGTCACTCTGAAGCCCACATCCCACATGCAACAGCCAATCACATGTAACCCCACACCCTATCCCATTTGCAATCATGCTCAGTATATCCTCAACATGTATTCCGCTGCCAGTAGTGTCCACTATACTGCATCACAGAGGACAGAAGACTCAATATAATGTTTGAAACCAAAACTGTCTCCGCTGACTCATTTCACAAGTACGAATGAGAGAGGATGAGAGTATGTGAAGTACACGGCAGTCGTGACATGACCATGTAGTCCACTGGTATTGGATGTCAACGCAAATGAGTAGCACAACTGTGGAAGACACACATGTGTCGTGTGAAGTCGTATGGACGCAGTGCTCAGGTGGGTGGGTGTGACGGGTAGATGCGCACATGCCAAGTTGGAGCACGCCGTGTTGGGAGGGGTCATGAACAGTACACCACCGCTTCCCTGGGCATTGTGAGAGGACACCTGTCGGGGGAGTGAACACGTGTGTGCACAGCAGCCGGGCACACGTACAAAGCGGTACCAGGCGCACCTCAGCCCACCCTCTGTGGACAAGCTGGATCCTGTTGTGCGCCCGCCATGCCCCTTGACAAGGCACACACAGCCCCAGTCGACCAGGTGTAACCCCAACATAGTCAATCCGCACAGGCGATACAGGGCACGGGATGGCAGTGGAGCATGGTGTGTGAGAGGTCTCCTCGCGCTCCTCCTGGTCATATCACGCAGGCAATAGAACCTCAACGTCTAGCATGGCACAAGTCAAATGGAAGTGTAGGGGGACGCACCACAGCACGAGCAGCACTGACGTCACGGGAGGTGGCTCGCACCATCCCATCCATTGCCCATCATACCAACCACGCCACATGCCATTGCGACTAAGTGCAAGCGCGTGCGCCACCACCCCGAGCCCTCCCCAGAGAGGCCAAAGAGTGAATGTGTGGGCCATCAGCCACAGACGGACGCGGCCTGGCCACAAGGGCAGCCACAGCCACTGGGTGTCGCAGGTGGCGGATCCGGAAGGCGAAGACTGTGATGCATAGTCCATGCAGGCCGGGTCTCCATTTGGGGCACCACGCAGGTGGACGGCGTCCCGCCACACATCATACCCTGAGACAGCCCACTCGTGCAACTGGACCCACACATACACTCCTTGCCCTCTCTGGTGCGAGCTTGGGGCTGCCTGTGCAAGCGCTAGCCTCGCAGGTGAGCATGCATATTGGGGGAGCGAGGGGAGGACATGAGGGCTGGGGCGAAGATGACTGTATCACTGTCAGTTAGTACAAGGGATGACCCAGATGTGGAAAGGAAGAGACGTGTCCCGTGTGTACTGCAACTAGTCGCCAATCCAACTACCCCCCATGTCCGGAATGTAAGCCCGCACCTAGGCCCGCCCATCCGCCACATCGAACATACCACCAGCACGACAACCTTCCCATTCGAAACACTGACTGGGGGTGGCGACCAGTGAACAATCATGTGTAGCCTACCCACGCGTACATGTGGGCCCTCCATGATCCATGTCACCTGCGGCAAAGTCATGACATGCGCAATGAGGGAAGTGAGGAGAGCTGTCCGCCCCACGCGCAGAAGGTGCATCAGCTCCACAGACCCAGCAGCGAGTCCAGCAGGGGTCACATGTGCAGGCGCAGCTGTGCCTGGTGTGAAGGCACATGCATATAGACAGCACATCGACCAATGTGTAGTCTGCCCACATCTACAGTCCATCATCATGCGGACATAGGAATTTAACACAGGGCAACACATCTTCAGTTGGTGCACCCACCGTGACCAACAATGCGCAATCATCGACGTACCCGCCCTGTGCATGGCCCCCCACCCAACGGAGGCACATCCAGTGCCACCATCCCACACACACAAGCCTTCCACGGAACATGCTGTGTCCAATGCTCAGTACAGAGTCAGCGCCCATCTGGTGGATCCTGAACAGGAGACACATGCACACACATGCCAGCTCCCACTATGTACGTCTGCCACCTGGCACGTGCAATGTAACCTCTCACCTGTGACGTGTGACTGCAAGCACACAGCCGTCTTGGCATGGGGCTGTCAATGTGGACACCTGTCAATGTTTCGGGAGGTGTGATTCGTACAGTGCTGTACATAGGGTGCAGTGCTGACACCTACTACTGTCTCATATCCCCTCGTGCCACAGGTCCCACTTGTTTTGGCCGCTCAGCCTGTGCCCACATCGTTGTCGTCGTGTGCCATACTCATCCAGCCGCGGAAGCAGTTCCATGCTCAGCAGACATTCATGTTGCCGTGGCGTTGCCGCTTGACGGATATGCAGTCAGTCCCCATCAGCACGCCCCGCAAGTCATTGGGGCCTAGATCCCCATGTGCATGCACATGGCAGTGGCTTGTATCACTAGCCATTGCCATTGTTGGGAGACCTGTGTAAGTGTATTGTGGCCGTGCCGTCCCAGCTTGACAGCTGGGCTGTGGCTCATGTGCTTGCTCAGTCATGTCAGTGATGTGTATGCGAAATTGCTATGTGTCATGTTTCTTTGACATGTGTCCTCTGCCATTGTCCCTAGGCGGAGACCGAACATTGACCGCCCATACCAATTGCTGGCGGACATGGACGATACAGAGGTTATTAGGAAGTTTCGGCTGGACAGGCCAACCCTGCATCGACTGTGTGCCATGTTAGAACCCCATCTCCGTCCCCGCAGGGTGTATCCGACTGCTGTCACCCCCACGGCTAAGGTGATGGCCGCCATGCATTTCTTTGCCACTGGGTCATTCCAGCACACAGTGGGCATTGGAGGAGGGATGTCCCAGCCCATGTTCAGCAAGGTGCTGAGGGATGTACTGGCAGCCATGATGCTGTACCGAAACAGGTACATCCGCTTCCCCAGGGCTCGTGAATTGGCGGCAGTGAAGGGTGCATTCTATGCCCTTGGCAGAATCCCACACGTCGTTGGAGCCATTGACTGCACACATGTCGGCCTTGTTCCACCACAGGCCACTGAGCACCTGTACCGCAACAGGAAGCACACGCACTCCCTGAATGTGCAAGTGGTGTGCCTTGCGGACATGGTGATCACCCACGTGTGTGCAAAGTTCCCAGGCTCGGCCCATGACGCACACATAATGCGCAACAGCATCTTGCCACGACTGATGTCCAATATGCAACAGGATCGTGGCTGTATTGTCGGTGAGTATGTGGAGTGGTGTAGCGTGCTGGTTGTGCGATGCTGTCCCCTGTCCAGTTGGAATAGCAACGGTTCTCTGTGTCCCTCACACCCAGGTGACTCTGCGTACCCGAATGGGGCATGGCTGCTCAGTCCATTGAGGAATCCTCGCACCCCAGCAGACGATCGCTACAATGAGGCACATGGGAGGACCAGACGTGTGGTCGAGCGTACCTTTGGCCTCCTCAAGTCCAGGTTCAGGTGCCTGGACCGCACCGAGGGTGCGCTGGCGTACTACCCACAGAAGGTGTGCCGGATAGTGGTGGCGTGCTGCATGCTGCACAATCTGGCCATTCGGAAGCAGATCCCCTCATCGTGGATGACGGAGATCAACCAGGGCCCCAGCCCGCAGACCAGGACAGCTCGAGTGAGGAGGACAGCGGAGAGGAGGAAGCTGGTAATGTGCGGCAGCAGCTCATCGCCCGCTACTTCACTTGACGGTGAGTGTCCATGTACGACGGCTGATGTGGCTGTATCTGTGCAGGTGTGTGTGTGCTGTGTCAGGGTGGCCGTTTGTTCACTGCGTGCTGTGTGTCAACGCTCCATGGCCAGGGTAGTATGCCACTGTTGGTGGCTGTGGCATTGTGCCCTATTGCTCTGTGCGATGTGTGTACATTGCTTGTAGTTGTTGACATGTACTGTGTGATGGGTGTGTGACACACTCATTGAATGTGCTCCTGTTCTGTCTCCCACCCCTAGGTCCCTACAGGCCCTCCAGATTCCATTGCCATGCCACGCATCAGGTGCCTTTCCGCCCAAGGTGGCCGTTGTATTCCGTACAAATAAAACACAGGGCACAAACAGCAGTTAGTGTAAGAGGTGCATTTATTTCAAACTGTGACATGTGATTGTGTGTAAGGTGATGACAAAAGTGGTGCGTGCAGTGACAATGAGCTGTCGGTCATGGCTGCGTGATGCTCAGGGTGTACCCACTGGTTCTATGTCCATAGTCCAACACACACATGCCATCCAGATGGCTGTGTGGAGTGGGATCGTAGTCCAAGTCAATGCAGTGGCTGGTCAAGGAAGGCTGGCGGAAGGCTGGCTGGCTGCCTCACTTGCGTTTGGAGCGTGCGAAGTCCTCCCGGGAGATCTGTTTCCACTTCGGACGGCCCCTTCCACGTTTGCGAGGGGGTGCCTGCTTGCGACATGCTGGTGGTTGAGGTGTGCTCACTGGCTGTGGACGCAGGGGAACTGGACACTGCTGCTCGACCCTGCGCCCCGGCAGGTGGTGGCGGAGGGGAGCTGCTGTCCCTGGCTGTGACCTCACCGCCACCACCAGCTGGCCCATGAGGTCCACGAGTTGGCCCATACGGGCGTCCATGGACCTCAGCACCCCCAGCACCTCACGCGTGTCTGAAGCAGACCTGACCCATTGTCCTTGGGCCTCTTCATAGGCCCCAAGGACTCTGGCCATTTGAGGCAGGGCATGGCTCCCAGGGAAGCTGGCGTTTCCCTGACCCTGCTCCTCCTACCAGTCCTGCTGCCACCGGCCTGCCCACTAGCCACATTGCTCACCACGGTCCTCGCTGTGGCTCCCAGGGTGGATCCAGACGGCCGGGCCACCACCTGCGCTGGGGCTGGTGCCAGCGAAGACGTGGTGGTGGTGGCGGCGGTGGTGGTCGGTGCGGCGATGGTGGCGGTTGCGGCAGTGGTAGTGGCCGCAATTACCGTGGGTGTGGCCGCAACGACAGTGGCAGCAGGGGGCTGGGAATGTTCAGCAGCCCTGGATGATGGGTTGGTGGGTAGGAGGGGTCCTGGGGAGCGGCTGGGCCCTGCCACACCAGATGGGCCTGCTTGGTGGTCCGTGTCCGAAGAGGAGGACAGATCCTCCAGATCCGTGTGTCCTCATTGGGGGCTTGTAGGCTGGCTGTGCTGGCTGCTGGCTCCATCCCCAGCATCCAGCAGTTCGTCACCTGTGGAGAGAATGAGATTTGTTATTGTGTTGCACCTGGCGAAGTATGTATTTGTCGTCTGACATTAACAGTTCGTGCAATCTCGTACATGGGTTTCCCGGAGGCGTGTGTGTGGCTGTAGCATTTGTAGTTGTGTGTGCTTGGCAATGGGACTGTGTGCTGTGCACATGTGGCATGGGACGGATTGGCCATGCCGATGGGTGTGTTGATGTGCCCCTACTTATTGTGACTCTGGTGTATGCGGGCTCCTGGCCCATCCTGGGTCTGGTTTGTACTTTGCTTTTGGTGTTCAGATGGGACGCTTAGGAACGCATATGGCAACATGGGGGCCATGCCCCAGATTCGCATTTGGGAGGGGATATGCTTTTGGGGTTCAAATGGAACGCTTAGGAACGCATATGGCAACATGGGGGCCATGCCCCAGATTCGCATTTGGGAGGGAATATGCTTTTGGGGTTCAAATGGAACGCTTAGGAACGCATATGGCAACATGGGGGCCATGCCCCAGATTCGCATTTGGGAGGGAATATGCTTTTGGGGTTCAAATGGAACGCTTAGGAACGCATATGGCAACATGGGGGCCATGCCCCAGATTCGCATTTGGGAGGGAATATGCTTTTGGGGTACATGCTGTGAGCCATGGGTGCCGAACGTGACATGTGTTGTGGCAGCATGACAGTGCATGGTTTGAGGTGTGTGCATGCTTGACATGGCCTGCATATTTGCTGTCTGTTGTGATTACTGGACATGGCATTGGACGCATCGTTATGAGTGAGTGATGGTTGTGTGCCAGCCAACGTATTGCAGTTGTCCCATCTCCTTGGTGTGCGTGCTGCCCTGTGCCATGTGCATCACTGCAGTGCTCGGGGGGTGTGGCCCATGTTGTGTGTTGTTGCTCACAGTGTGTCGTGCGCTTCATTGACTTCTGGCACATGGTTGGTCATGGGCATGTATCTTAGCGTGACTGCTGTATGTGTGGCAGCTGTGCGGATGACATGCCTTTCATGAGACTGGGGCTGACGGATGGGATGGATGGTATGTTGTATGTGCATGGTGTGTCTGTGTGTTTGATGGGTTCAGTGGTGTTCGTGTGCATTTATGTTGTTCCGCTCTGTTGCGTCTAGTGTTGTTTGTCTTACATAGGCGTAGTTGTGGGGTGTGTGGTTGACAGGCAGTAGGGGCTACATGGACAGGACTTCAATGGTGTTTCGGTTGTGTGTGATGAGTTGCACAGTGGCTGCTGTGTGGTACTATATTCAGTGTGGCTTGTGCATGCAGACGTGGCTCCTTGGGTGTTGCTATGTCTGTGATGGGTCATGTGGGGTGTGAGTCTGTTGTTCATGTCCGTGTGCACATTGTTCACTTGTTCGTGACGGTGGGCGGTGCTGCGTGTTCGTCTGCTACGTGACAAGTCCCATGTGTTGGTCGTGTTCCGGTCCTCATGCCTCCAGTAATCCAGCCCTGTCCAGTTTCCCACCTGCAAGTTGTTCGTGCGTGCACTGTACTGGATGCCACATGGCTCTAAGCGGGGGTGCTCCATGTTGCAGGTCTGTGGGGGTGGGGGGTGTTGTGGGTCGTGGGTGTGGCTGGACACCCACTGACACCGATTGCTGTGGACCGTGATGTCTGCCTTTCGGCTGTCGTTGTGCACTGTGGTGGCTGACACGTGGCTGTGGGGTGTGGGGAATGCTCCTCCTTGCTGTGCTGTGGGACTAGGGGCCTGGTGTGTGTTGTACTTGGGCTGTCCACCGTCCCACCCACTGCACTTTGTGTTCCTGCCACTTACCTGTTACTTGTCGGTTAGTGCAGCTGTGGCGGACACATGGGTGTGGTGGGTGCTCGTTGTGGCGCTTCTGGCATATTTGGGGACCTGTTGGTGGTTACGTGGCTGGCTGAGTGTACACATGTCCCCACGTATGTTACAGTTGTTCGGTTTGGGCTGTGTGTGGTGGTGTCTGTTGCATGTGTGTGTGATGTGTTGTGTATTGTGTGCTGGACATGGGGGTGTTTGTCCCTGGGAGCTGTGGCATGGTGGTAGTGCATGTGAGTACATAGCGGTGTGCTGGTATACATTAGTTTGTACTTACCAGCCTCCACTCCCCCTGCTAATCCGGCGAGGATCTCCGGATGTATTATGACTCGCACCTTCTCCTCCCACGCTTTGAAGGTCTTGAAGAGCGCGGGATTCCCTCCGCCAGTGACGGCAGCCAGCTCTCTGTTTTTGCCCTCCTTCTTCTTGACCAGGCTCTTGACGTCATTCCAACGTTTGTTTATTTCTCCTCTGTTCCTGGGCAGGGTCCCGACTGCATTGACCTGGTCTACGATCCGGTTCCACATTCTGTTTCTGGTGGCTAGTGGTGTGTGCTGGACCATGTTCCCATAGATTTGTGGGTACACCTTGATGATCTCGTCGACCATGACCGTCAGCTCAATGGGCGTGAACTTGGGCATTCTTTGTGGTGCCATGGTGTTTGTGGTGCTGGTGCGGTGTGTGTTGTGTAATGTGCAGGGGTTTGTGGTGCAGGTGTTTGGTGGTGGTGGTGGTGGTGGTGGTGGTTGTGATGTGTGCGTTTCTGTGGTGTGCTGCTGTCCTTGCTGTGTCACTGTGTCCTCTCCTCTCCTCTCTGGTTTGCAATGTTGCAAGGGGTTGTGGTCTGTGGGAGTGCTGCTTTTGTACTCACCTATGTGGGTGTGTCCTCATGGTCTGTTGTTTTCAGGTGTGTTGTGTCTGGGGTTCTGGCCTTTGTAGTTTTTGTTTGTCCGGGGGTGTTTTCGGGATGTGTACTGTGCTTGTGTATTTGTGCGTGCCTTGCTGTGTGGACTTGTTGGCCATGTTGTGTGCTATTGGTTTTGTGAGCGGATGGTTTCTGTGCAGGTACGTGGGCGCCATGGCTTCTGCCGTGTCGATTCTCATCGGCGTTGTTTGCGCTGGCGGGCGGTATATTTGTGGTTTTCCCGCGCTCATGGCGGTGCGATCGTAATTTCACGTGCGGTGTGTCGGCCGTGAGGGCGGGCGGTTTTGTGTTGTCGTGTGTGTTTCCGTCCGTGGCGGGCGGTTTGACTCCGACTTGGACGATGGCGGGCGGTATTTTGTGTGATTTTTCCGCCGATGGCGGTTTCGGTTTGTGTAATCGTAATGGCGTGGTCGGTGTTCAGACGGTGTGTGCGGGCGGATTTTTGCCGCTTCCATGCCTGGCGGATTTTTTTACGCCGGGTATCGTAATGGGCCCCTAAATGTTTAGAAAATAGTAATTTTTTTTAAAGGAAATTTTGCATTTTAGTATCAGAGCGGGTTGTGTGTTTATAGGGGAATAGGGTGGGAAGTAATTTAATTATAATTAATTAATTAATATGTTTTTATTTATTGTTATTCATTTTTAATTTATTGTTAATTAATCATTAATTGGTAATTAATTTATATTAATTGGTTAATTTATAATTATAATAATTATAATTAATTTATTATTAATTTTTATTTATTGTTATTGTTAATTAATTTATTGTAAATTAATTATTAATTGGTAGTTAATTTTAATTCATTGATTAATTGGTAATTAAATTAATTATGTTATTTTTAATGTGTAGAGGTTGTGGGTTTATTAGGGAATACGGTGGGAAGTAATTTAATTATAATTAATTAATTAATATGGTTTTATTTATTGTTATTCATTGTTAATTTATTGTTAATTAATTATTAATTTGTAATTAATTTATATTAATTGGTTAATTTATAATTATATTAATTATAATTAATTTATTATTAATTTTTATTTATTGTTATTGTTAATTAATTTATTGTAAATTAATTATTAATTGGTAATTAATTTTAATTCATTGATTAATTGGTAATTAAATTAATTATGTTATTTTTAATGTGTAGCGGGTTGTGGGTTTATAGGGGAATAGGGTGGGAAGTAATTTAAATATAATTAATTAGTTAATATGTGTATATTTATTGTTATTGATTATTAATTTATTGTTAATTAATTATTAATTGGTAATTAATTTTTATTAATTGGTTAATTAAAAATTATATTAATGATAATTAATTTATTATTATTTTTATTTATTGTTATTGTTAATTAATTTATTGTTAATTAATTATTAATTGGTAATTAATTTTTATTAATTGATTAATTGATAATTAAATTAATTGTGTTATTTTTTTATGTGTAGCGCGTTGTGTGTTTATAGGGGAATAGGGTGGGAAGTAATTTAATGTTATTTAAGTAAATATTAATTTAATTTAATAGGTATTTATTAATAATTATTTTGTTAAATAATTATAAATATGTTATTTATTTAAAAAAATATAAATTTATAAGTATGTTAATTTAACCCCTACGCGATCCTACATTTTCCCTACTGTTGCACTCACTGGAGTGGGAATAGTAATTTTTACCCCTACGCTATCCAACACTTTCCCTACTGTTGCACTCACTGGAGTGGGAATAGTAATTTTTACCCCTACGCTATCCAACACTTTCCCTACTGTTGCACTCACTGGAGTGGGAATAGTAATTTTTACCCCTACGCTATCCAACACTTTCCCTACTGTTGCACTCACTGGAGTGGGAATAGTAATTTTTACTCCCACGCTATCCAACACTTTCCCTACTGTTGCACTCACTGGAGTGGGAATAGTAATTTTTACCCCTACGCTATCCAACACTTTCCCTACTGTTGCACTCACTGGAGTGGGAATAGTAATTTATACCCCCACGCTATCCAACACTTTCCCTACTGTTGCACTCACTGGAGTGGGAATAGTAATTTTTACCCCTACGCTATCCAACACTTTCCCTACTGTTGCACTCACTGGAGTGGGAATAGTAATTTTTACCCCTACGCTATCCAACACTTTCCCTACTGTTGCACTCACTGGAGTGGGAATAGTAATTTTAACCCCTACGCTATCCAACACTTTCCCTACTGTTGCACTCACTGGAGTGGGAATAGTAATTTTTACCCCTACACTATCCAACACTTTCCCTACTGTTGCACTCACTGGAGTGGGAATAGTAATTTTAACCCCTACGCTATCCAACACTTTCCCTACTGTTGCACTCACTGGAGTGCGAATAGTAATTTTTACCCCTACGCTATCCAACACTTTCCCTACTGTTGCACTCACTGGAGTGGGAATAGTAATTTGATTTCCTCCGCTATCTAATATTTTGTATTTTTTAGCTAATGTACTGTATAATTATTTTTAAAAAGATTTAAAATAAAAAAATTTTTTTAATTTGTTACATATATTTATTTAATTTTTATTTATATTATTTTTATGTGTATAGATGTATTTATAATTTATAAAAAATAAATTAAACAATTTATAAGTTATTAAAATAAATATTAAAACATATTAATAAGTATAAGGGGCCCATTACGATACCCGGCGTAAAAAAATCCGCCAGGCATGGAAGCGGCAAAAATCCGCCCGCACAAACCGTCTGAACACCGACCACGCCATTACGATTACACAAACCGAAAACCGCCATCGGCGGAAAAATCACACAAAATACCGCCCGCCAACGTCCGAGTCGGAGTCAAACCGCCCGCCACGGACGGAAACACGCACGACAACACAAAACCGCCCGCCCTCACGGCCGACACACCGCACGTGAAATTACGATCGCACCGCCATGAGCGCGGGAAAACCACAAATATACCGCCCGCCAGCGCAAACAACGCCGATGAGAATCGACACGGCAGAAGCCATGGCGCCCACGTACCTGCACAGAAACCATCCGCTCACAAAACCAATAGCACACAACATGGCCAACAAGTCCACACAGCAAGGCACGCACAAATACACAAGCACAGTACACATCCCGAAAACACCCCCCGGACAAACAAAAAATACAAAGGCCAGAACCCCAGACACAACACACCTGAAAACAACAGACCATGAGGACACACCCACATAGGTGAGTACAAAAGCAGCACTCCCACAGACCACAACCCCTTGCTACATTGCAAACCAGAGAGGAGAGGAGAGGACACAGTGACACAGCAAGGACAGCAGCACACCACAGAAACGCACACATCACAACCACCACCACCACCACCACCACCACCAAACACCTGCACCACAAACCCCCTGCACATTACACAACACACACCGCACCAGCACCACAAACACCATGGCACCACAAAGAATGCCCAAGTACACGCCCATTGAGCTGACGGTCATGGTCGACGAGATCATCAAGGTGTACCCACAAATCTATGGGAACATGGTCCAGCACACACCACTAGCCACCAGAAACAGAATGTGGAACCGGATCGTAGACCAGGTCAATGCAGTCGGGACCCTGCCCAGGAACAGAGGAGAAATAAACAAACGTTGGAATGACGTAAAGAGCCTGGTCAAGAAGAAGGAGGGCAAAAACAGAGAGCTGGCTGCCGTCACTGGCGGAGGGAATCCCGCGCTCTTCAAGACCTTCAAAGCGTGGGAGGAGAAGGTGCGAGTCATAATACATCCGGAGATCCTCGCCGGATTAGCAGGGGGAGTGGAGGCTGGTAAGTACAAACTAATGTATACCAGCACACCGCTATGTACTCACATGCACTACCACCATGCCACAGCTCCCAGGGACAAACACCCCCATGTCCAGCACACAATACACAACACATCACACACACATGCAACAGACACCACCACACACAGCCCAAACCGAACAACTGTAACATACGTGGGGACATGTGTACACTCAGCCAGCCACGTAACCACCAACAGGTCCCCAAATATGCCAGAAGCGCCACAACGAGCACCCACCACACCCATGTGTCCGCCACAGCTGCACTAACCGACAAGTAACAGGTAAGTGGCAGGAACACAAAGTGCAGTGGGTGGGACGGTGGACAGCCCAAGTACAACACACACCAGGCCCCTAGTCCCACAGCACAGCAAGGAGGAGCATCCCCCACACCCCACAGCCACGTGTCAGCCACCGCAGTGCACAACGACAGCCGAAAGGCAGACATCACGGTCCACAGCAATCGGTGTCAGTGGGTGTCCAGCCACCCCCACGACCCACAACACCCCCCCACCCCCACAGACCTGCAACATGGAGCACCCCCGCTTAGAGCCATGTGGCATCCAGTACAGTGCACGCACGAACAACTTGCAGGTGGGAAACTGGACAGGGCTGGATTACTGGAGGCATGAGGACCATAACACGACCAACACATGGGACATGTCACGTAGCAGACGAACACGCAGCACCGCCCACCGTCACGAACAAGTGAACAATGTGCACACGGACATGAACAACAGACTCACACCCCACATGACCCATCACAGACATAGCAACACCCAAGGAGCCACGTCTGCATGCAGAAGCCACACTGAATATAGTACCACACGGCAGCCACTGTGCAACTCATCACACACAACCGAAACACCATTGAAGTCCTGTCCATGTAGCCCCTACTGCCTGTCAACCACACACCCCACAACTACGCCTATGTAAGACAAACAACACTAGACGCAACAGAGCGGAACAACATAAATGCACACGAACACCACTGAACCCATCAAACACACAGACACACCATGCACATACAACATACCATCCATCCCATCCGTCAGCCCCAGTCTCATGAAAGGCATGTCATCCGCACAGCTGCCACACATACAGCAGTCACGCTAAGATACATGCCCATGACCAACCATGTGCCAGAAGTCAATGAAGCGCACGACACACTGTGAGCAACAACACACAACATGGGCCACACCCCCCCGAGCACTGCAGTGATGCACATGGCACAGGGCAGCACGCACACCAAGGAGATGGGACAACTGCAATACGTTGGCTGGCACACAACCATCACTCACTCATAACGATGCGTCCAATGCCATGTCCAGTAATCACAACAGACAGCAAATATGCAGGCCATGTCAAGCATGCACACACCTCAAACCATGCACTGTCATGCTGCCACAACACATGTCACGTTCGGCACCCATGGCTCACAGCATGTACCCCAAAAGCATATTCCCTCCCAAATGCGAATCTGGGGCATGGCCCCCATGTTGCCATATGCGTTCCTAAGCGTTCCATTTGAACCCCAAAAGCATATTCCCTCCCAAATGCGAATCTGGGGCATGGCCCCCATGTTGCCATATGCGTTCCTAAGCGTTCCATTTGAACCCCAAAAGCATATCCCCTCCCAAATGCGAATCTGGGGCATGGCCCCCATGTTGCCATATGCGTTCCTAAGCGTTCCATTTGAACCCCAAAAGCATATCCCCTCCCAAATGCGAATCTGGGGCATGGCCCCCATGTTGCCATATGCGTTCCTAAGCGTTCCATTTGAACCCCAAAAGCATATTCCCTCCCAAATGCGAATCTGGGGCATGGCCCCCATGTTGCCATATGCGTTCCTAAGCGTTCCATTTGAACCCCAAAAGCATATTCCCTCCCAAATGCGAATCTGGGGCATGGCCCCCATGTTGCCATATGCGTTCCTAAGCGTTCCATTTGAACCCCAAAAGCATATCCCCTCCCAAATGCGAATCTGGGGCATGGCCCCCATGTTGCCATATGCGTTCCTAAGCGTTCCATTTGAACCCCAAAAGCATATTCCCACCCAAATGCGAATCTGGGGCATGGCCCCCATGTTGCCATATGCGTTCCTAAGCGTTCCATTTGAACCCCAAAAGCATATCCCCTCCCAAATGCGAATCTGGGGCATGGCCCCCATGTTGCCATATGCGTTCCTAAGCATTCCATTTGAACCCCAAAAGCATATTCCCACCCAAATGCGAATCTGGGGCATGGCCCCCATGTTGCCATATGCGTTCCTAAGCGTTCCATTTGAACCCCAAAAGCATATCCCCTCCCAAATGCGAATCTGGGGCATGGCCCCCATGTTGCCATATGCGTTCCTAAGCGTTCCATTTGAACCCCAAAAGCATATTCCCACCCAAATGCGAATCTGGGGCATGGCCCCCATGTTGCCATATGCGTTCCTAAGCGTCCCATCTGAACACCAAAAGCAAAGTACAAACCAGACCCAGGATGGGCCAGGAGCCCGCATACACCAGAGTCACAATAAGTAGGGGCACAGCAACACACCCATCGGCATGGCCAATCCGTCCCATGCCACATGTGCACAGCACACAGTCCCATTGCCAAGCACACACAACTACAGATGCTACAGCCACACACACGCCTCCGGGAAACCCATGTACGAGATTGCACGAACTGTTAATGTCAGACGACAAATACATACTTCGCCAGGTGCAACACAATAACAAATCTCATTCTCTCCACAGGTGACGAACTGCTGGATGCTGGGGATGGAGCCAGCAGCCAGCACAGCCAGCCTACAAGCCCCCAACGAGGACACACGGATCTGGAGGATCTGTCCTCCTCTTCGGACACGGACCACCAAGCAGGCCCATCTGGTGTGGCAGGGCCCAGCCGCTCCCCAGGACCCCTCCTACCCACCAACCCATCATCCAGGGCTGCTGAACATTCCCAGCCCCCTGCTGCCACTGTCGTTGCGGCCACACCCACGGTCATTGTGGCCACTACCACTGCCGCAACCGCCACCATCGCCGCACCGACCACCACCGCCGCCACCACCACCACGTCTTCGCTGGCACCAGCCCCAGCGCAGGTGGTGGCCCGGCCGACTGGATCCACCCTGGGAGCCACAGCGAGGACCGTGGTGAGCAATGTGGCTAGTGGGCAGGCTGGTGGCAGCAGGACTGGTAGGAGGAGCAGGGTCAGGGAAACGCCAGCCTCCCCTGGGAGCCATGCCCTGCCTCAAATGGCCAGAGTCCTTGGGGCCTATGAAGAGGCCCAAGGACAATGGGTCCGGTCTGCTTCAGACACGCGTGAGGTGCTGGGGGTGCTGAGGTCCATGGACGCCCGTATGGGCCAACTCGTGGACCTCATGGGCCAGCTGGTGGTGGCGGTGAGGTCACAGCCAGGGACAGCAGCTCCCCTCCGCCACCACCTGCCGGGGCGCAGGGTGGAGCAGCAGTGTCCAGTTCCCCTGCGTCCACAGCCAGTGAGCACACCTCAACCACCAGCATGTCGCAAGCAGGCACCCCCTCGCAAACGTGGAAGGGGCCGTCCGAAGTGGAAACAGATCTCCCGGAAGGACTTTGCACGCTCCAAACGCAAGTGAGGCAGCCAGCCAGCCTTCCGCCAGCCTTCCTTGACCAGCCACTGCATTGACTTGGACTACGATCCCACTCCACACAGCCATCTGGATGGCATGTGTGTGTTGGACTATGGACATAGAACCAGTGGGTACACCCTGAGCATCACGCAGCCATGACCGACAGCTCATTGTCACTGCACGCACCACTTTTGTCATCACCTTACACACAATCACATGTCACAGTTTGTAATAAATGCACCTTTTACACTAACTGCTGTTTGTGCCCTGTGTTTTATTTGTACGGAATACAACGGCCACCTTGGGCGGAAAGGCACCTGATGCGTGGCATGGCAATTGAATCCAGAGGGCCTGTAGGGACCTAGGGGTGGGAGACAGAACAGGAGCACATTCAATGAGTGTGTCACACACCCATCACACAGTACATGTCAACAACTACAAGCAATGTACACACATCGCACAGAGCAATAGGGCACAATGCCACAGCCACCAACAGTGGCATACTACCCTGGCCATGGAGCGTTGACACACAGCACGCAGTGAACAAACGGCCACCCTGACACAGCACACACACACCTGCACAGATACAGCCACATCAGCCGTCGTACATGGACACTCACCGTCAAGTGAAGTAGCGGGCGATGAGCTGCTGCCGCACATTACCAGCTTCCTCCTCTCCGCTGTCCTCCTCACTCGAGCTGTCCTGGTCTGCGGGCTGGGGCCCTGGTTGATCTCCGTCATCCACGATGAGGGGGATCTGCTTCCGAATGGCCAGATTGTGCAGCATGCAGCACGCCACCACTATCCGGCACACCTTCTGTGGGGAGTACGCCAGCGCACCCCCGGTGCGGTCCAGGCACCTGAACCTGGACTTGAGGAGGCCAAAGGTACGCTCGACCACACGTCTGGTCCTCCCATGTGCCTCATTGTAGCGATCGTCTGCTGGGGTGCGAGGATTCCTCAATGGACTGAGCAGCCATGCCCCATTCGGGTACGCAGAGTCACCTGGGTGTGAGGGACACAGAGAACCGTTGCAATTCCAACTGGACAGGGGACAGCATCGCACAACCAGCACGCTACACCACTCCACATACTCACCGACAATACAGGCACGATCCTGTTGCATATTGGACATCAGTCGTGGCAAGATGCTGTTGCGCATTATGTGTGCGTCATGGGCCGAGCCTGGGAACTTTGCACACACGTGGGTGATCACCATGTCCGCAAGGCACACCACTTGCACATTCAGGGAGTGCGTGTGCTTCCTGTTGCGGTACAGGTGCTCAGTGGCCTGTGGTGGAACAAGGCCGACATGTGTGCAGTCAATGGCTCCAACGACGTGTGGGATTCTGCCAAGGGCATAGAATGCACCCTTCACTGCCGCCAATTCACGAGCCCTGGGGAAGCGGATGTACCTGTTTCGGTACAGCATCATGGCTGCCAGTACATCCCTCAGCACCTTGCTGAACATGGGCTGGGACATCCCTCCTCCAATGCCCACTGTGTGCTGGAATGACCCAGTGGCGAAGAAATGCATGGCGGCCATCACCTTAGCCGTGGGGGTGACAGCAGTCGGATACACCCTGCGGGGACTGAGATGGGGTTCTAACATGGCACACAGTCGATGCAGGGTTGGCCTGTCCAGCTGAAACTTCCTAATAACCTCTGTATCGTCCATGTCCGCCAGCAATTGGTATGGGCGGTCAATGTTCGGTCTCCGCCTAGGGACAATGGCAGAGGACACATGTCAAAGCAACACGACACATAGCAATTTCGCATGCACATGAGCCACAGCCCAGCTGTCAAGCTGGGACGGCACGGCCACAATACACTTACACAGGTCTCCCAACAATGGCAATGGCTAGTGATACAAACCACTGCCATGTGCATGCACATGGGGATCTAGGCCCCAATGACTTGCGGGGCGTGCTGATGGGGACTGACTGCATATCCGTCAAGCGGCAACGCCACGGCAACATGAATGTCTGCTGAGCATGGAACTGCTTCCGCGGCTGGATGAGTATGGCACACGACGACGACGATGTGGGCACAGGCTGAGCGGCCAAAACAAGTGGGACCTGTGGCACGAGGGGATATGAGACAGTAGTAGGTGTCAGCACTGCACCCTATGTACAGCACTGTACGGATCACACCTCCCGAAACATTGACAGGTGTCCACATTGACAGCCCCATGCCAAGACGGCTGTGTGCTTGCAGTCACACGTCACAGGTGAGAGGTTACATTGCACGTGCCAGGTGGCAGACGTACATAGTGGGAGCTGGCATGTGTGTGCATGTGTCTCCTGTTCAGGATCCACCAGATGGGTGCTGACTCTGTACTGACCATTGGACACAGCATGTTCCGTGGAAGGCTTGTGTGTGTGGGATGGTGGCACTGGATGTGCCTCCGTTGGGTGGGGGGCCATGCACAGGGCGGGTACGTCGATGATTGCGCATTCTTGGTCACGGTGGGTGCACCAACTGAAGATGTGTTGCCCTGTGTTCAATTCCTATGTCCGCATGATGATGGACTGTAGATGTGGGCAGACTACACATTGGTCGATGTGCTGTCTATATGCATGTGCCTTCACACCAGGCACAGCTGCCCCTGCACATGTGACCCCTGCTGGACTCGCTGCTGGGTCTGTGGAGCTGATGCACCTTCTGCTCGTGGGGCGGACAGCTCTCCTCACTTCCCTCATTGCGCATGTCATGACTTTGCCGCAGGTGACATGGATCATGGAGGGCCCACATGTACGCGTGGGTAGGCTACACATGATTGTACACTGGTCGCCACCCCCAGTCAGTGTTTCGAATGGGAAGGTTGTCGTGCTGGTGGTATGTTCGATGTGGCGGATGGGCGGGCCTAGGTGCGGGCTTACATTCCGGACATGGGGGTAGTTGGATTGGCGACTAGTTGCAGTACACACGGGACACGTCTCTTCCTTTCCACATCTGGGTCATCCCTTGTACTTACTGACAGTGATACAGTCATCTTCGCCCCAGCCCTCATGTCCTCCCCTCGCTCCCCCAATATGCATGCTCACCTGCGAGGCTAGCGCCTGCACAGGCAGCCCCAAGCTCGCACCAGAGAGGGCAAGGAGTGTATGTGTGGGTCCAGTTGCACGAGTGGGCTGTCTCAGGGTATGATGTGTGGCGGGACGCCGTCCACCTGCGTGGTGCCCCAAATGGAGACCCGGCCTGCATGGACTATGCATCACAGTCTTCGCCTTCCGGATCCGCCACCTGCGACACCCAGTGGCTGTGGCTGCCCTTGCGGCCAGGCCGCGTCCGTCTGTGGCTGATGGCCCACACATTCACTCTTTGGCCTCTCTGGGGAGGGCTCGGGGGTGGTGGCGCACGCGCTTGCACTTAGTCGCAATGGCATGTGGCGTGGTTGGTATGATGGGCAATGGATGGGATGGTGCGAGCCACCTCCCGTGACGTCAGTGCTGCTCGTGCTGTGGTGCGTCCCCCTACACTTCCATTTGACTTGTGCCATGCTAGACGTTGAGGTTCTATTGCCTGCGTGATATGACCAGGAGGAGCGCGAGGAGACCTCTCACACACCATGCTCCACTGCCATCCCGTGCCCTGTATCGCCTGTGCGGATTGACTATGTTGGGGTTACACCTGGTCGACTGGGGCTGTGTGTGCCTTGTCAAGGGGCATGGCGGGCGCACAACAGGATCCAGCTTGTCCACAGAGGGTGGGCTGAGGTGCGCCTGGTACCGCTTTGTACGTGTGCCCGGCTGCTGTGCACACACGTGTTCACTCCCCCCGACAGGTGTCCTCTCACAATGCCCAGGGAAGCGGTGGTGTACTATTCATGACCCCTCCCAACACGGCGTGCTCCAACTTGGTATGTGCGCATCTACCCGTCGCACCCACCCACCTGAGCACTGCGTCCATACGACTTCACACGACACATGTGTGTCTTCCACAGTAGTGCTACTCATTTGCGTTGACATCCAATACCAGTGGACTACATGGTCATGTCACGACTGCCGTGTACTTCACATACTCTCATCCTCTCTCATTCGTACTTGTGAAATGAGTCAGCGGAGACAGTTTTGGTTTCAAACATTATATTGAGTCTTCTGTCCTCTGTGATGCAGAATAGTGGACACTACTGGCAGCGGAATACATGTTGAGGATATACTGAGCATGATTGCAAATGGGATAGGGTGTGGGGTTACATGTGATTGGCTGTTGCATGTGGGATGTGGGCTTCAGAGTGACATCTGCTTGGCCAAGGCTGTGCTAATGTACATTTACGTATAGCTGCGGAGCTGCGGACTTTGACACAGACGGTATACATGTAGCCTACCAGACCGCTTGGCATCATGGGCACAGTCCATCTCAGTTCCATGTGACAGGTTTGCTGCGGTTGTTCCTCATGCACGCGTGCATGTGAGATGACATCAGGGCATGTGCTTGCGTGCATGCAGCGGCGTGCCACTTGTTGTTGCACTGTGGTGGTTACTGGACATGTCACAGTCACTGGGGTCGTGTTGTTGTTGTATGCACTTGTCGTCCATGCAAAGGTCATGGTATGGGATTCCCGGGGCGGGGGTGGGAGGGGTGCAGCACCCACAGACTCCAGGCGACCTATTCATGTCCACTGAGCGGTGTGTGTGTCCATGGGCGCTGGATCCATGTCGTGTCCTGGTTGTTCGTGCAGTTCCGTCCATGTGGGTGCGATACACAGAGCCCATGCCACTGCCTCCCACGATGCATGCGGTGTTCCTGGATGTGATGGGGAACAGTGTGCATGTCCCGGTCATATCCGATGTCATGGCGATGTCGTTGATGGTGTGGTTACAGTTGCCGGTCGTTTGGTATGGCTGTTGTGGTGGTGACTGGCCAGTCCGTGCGGAAGCTAAGCATGGGTGCGGGGTTGGACATCATAGGTCAATCGGGGAACCTGCATTGTGGTCCGACGAATTTACAGGTTGTCAGGTATGCGATGCCGTCCAGCAGGGCTTCCATGTCATTGGTGGTGTACATGTTTGCCAGCCAATGTAGCGGATGGTGGCTGTCAAGGTGTTGTTCGTAAGTTGTCCCTTGGAGGACCATGATGGGGCATGCTGGGTGACATTCGATGTAGCTGTTCTCGATGATCCGTCGTGTGGAGGCACAGTGGTCCCATTTCAGTGCGGGTGCGATGTTGGCCACATACGCCATGCCCCCATAGGCAGAGCAGGCCCTGTCGTGTGCGTCCAGAGGGAGGAGTAGTGGTAGCAGGTCCGCCTTCAGACATGCCGGGTTGGAGAGGCATATCTCCACGGGATGCTGGTAGGGACACCTCCGACAGTAGAAGACGGGCATGACGCAGCTGAACAATGTGATGCGGTAAGTCAGTCGGTAACTTACGTTCAGCAGGGACAGGAGATCGCATCCCAATGTATGAAACAGGTTGGTTTTGTACAGCTTGAGCTGTTCGGCGTAGTTGGGTAGGTGTGTTGCGGTTGCCATTTCGCAGCGGTGCGTTGTGGTGGCGTGCTCCGGCTGTTTGTGCAGTCTGCAATGTGCACGCTCCGAGGTTGCTGTGAGCTCTGTGTAGTCGTAGGGAGACAGGACTTGTGTTCTGTTGGCTTGTTTGGAGGACACGGGCCCTCTTCCCACATGCTTCTCAGACAGTTCAAGGTCAGTGATGTGTGACTCCTTCCAATTAACTTGCATGTGGCCGACATGGGGGAGTGTTTTCTTCTTTCTTCCCCGTCCGTTGTGTGCTTCTGTGATATGCGCTATCTGCCCTGTGGTCGGTCTCCTCGGCATGCCTGTGTTGGTCTATTCTTGGACAATGGCTGTATTCACCGGCTTCTGTCGTAGGGCTGTGGTTTCGGAGTTGGAATGGAAGGTCATTCAGTGCTGTCTGCTCTCCCTTGTGTGGGCGGCAGGCTGCCTTTCCGCTCTACGTTGGGCCTTGTGTGTGAATGTTATTCTTGGGCCACCTGTTGTCGGTCCCCGGGCTCTTTGGTGTTCCGTTTTATATGTCTTGTTCATATGTGCAGGGTGGTATGGGTGTTTCAGTGTGGTACTGGCGTTCCTCTTCCCGAAGGGGCCCTGCTTCTCCTAGTTGGTGTTGCCGCCGCTGTGTGCTACGCCATGTTTGTTACACTGGGGTGTGTCCTGCTGTTGCGTGTCTTCACTGACATGTGTGCGTCGGTTGTGTGGCGTTGGGTGTTGTCCGTGAATTGGGCGTTGGGGACATGTCTGTGGCAGGCCTGTCACGTGTCATGTGTGTTCGGGGTGGGGCTGATGTGTGTGCTGCTTGGTTGTGTCCCTGTGTCTGTGTGCGACGCATGCATGGCGCTGCGGTTGGCCTCTGCGTTGTGCGCATGTGTGGCGGCGTCATCGCCGCTTTGGGGCCGTGACGGGGTCGTTGGTTCCTAGTCCCAGGTGGTGTGTACACATGTGTTACGCGATGTTACGATTTGGCCTGTGTGTCATATGTGGATGCAATGGTGGATGTGTAGTGTACACGCGCTGGTGGGGGTTGTCCGCTCTTTCCGCCCTTGCACTGTGTGCGCTGTTTGCGTGCACTTGTTGTGTGTGTGCCTACCTGCGTCTCCGCGGTACGTTGCGTCCTTGGTGGTGCATCAGCAGGAGCATGGGGAGGGCCTGCAGTGCTGGATTCATGCTCGGGGGAGCCGCTTCTTCGTTGTCCGTGCTCGGCGTCCGTGTTACCGCTTCGGTTTGTCGTACGGTATCTCTTGGCCGTGGGAGCCGTTTGTTTGCGGCATCGTAATTTATGCGCCGGGCGGGACGTGTTTCGTCGGACGGTGTGTGTCAGTTGTGCTGCGCCGCTACGTGTACGGGCGCACTTTGATGGCGGACGGTGTTGCTGGCTTGCCGGCGGTGTTTGGCCTACTTTTCGCATCGTAATTGTGCGGGCGTGTGGACTGCTGCGTGCCGGCGGTAACTGGTGGTTTTTGCATCCGCCAGCACGGCGGTTGTGCTTCCGCCCGCCATCGTAATGAGCCCCTAAGTATATATATTATATATTATATGTATATGTTTAATGTATTTTCAAATGATATATATTACTTATAATTTTTAAGCATTTTAAAATATTTTTAACTATGTTTCTTTTAATTATATGTATTATTTACTTTATTTTACAATATTTTTTTAACTTAAATTAAAACGATATTTTTAACGATATTTATGACATCGATATTTTTTTTTCGATATTTTTGTACTTATCTTAATGTAGATAGGATGTCGATATTCTTGTCTTCGATATTTTTGCTGCGATATTTTTGTAGGTCGATATTGTGACCTTCGATATTTAGTCAGTGATTCTTTAAGAAAGCAGAAAGATTGTTTTTATCTTGCCCAGTTTATTGTTTTCATTATTGTGAATAGATAGGTGGGCATTGTCTTCCATCATTTCATATCTTTTGTTAACATTCAAGTAAATTGTTACATTATTCTGTGCTTGCTTTGCATTTTGGATGTTAACTTGCATGCCCATTGTACTGTGTTTTTGATCTTAACTTGTATGCCCTTTAGACACTTTCAGGTCTCTGCAATGGGTCCTCATGTTATTACCATGCATGTGTATTTTACCAATGTATACTGTTCCTTGCACCATTGCATTGTGTCTTGTTAACCGTAAAGAAAGGAGATGTGTTGTACTTGCTGCTCAGCCAGTGTGAATGTGGTGTGGAATGTTGGAGCGTGATGATGCTGTGGAATGTTGGATGAGTGAGGTGGGCAGTTGATGTATGGGCTGAGCTGAGCTGCTCCTGGTGGGGCTCTTTGTACTTTTACTCCTGTACTTATCATCTTAATAAATACTATCTAAGATACCCTGGAGCTGGATCCTCGTTTGTTTACAACAGCTGCCTCTCCCAATGTGTAGGGAATGTCCAGCCTACAAACAACAGCAAGATTGAGAGTCGGATGTGGTTATTGTATTATGTACATTTGGGAGTAGGAAGATGGAATGGTTGGATGAATGAAAGCCAGTTCCTGTGTGATGTTGGAGGTGGGACAGTGCCTTGTTGGGTCTTTTGGGGAGAGCACCTTTCTTCATGTTGAAGGGGATATGGTGATAGGTCGGTAATGAGAGGCAGAAATCCTTCTACAGAAGCACTGGAGTGTCTGTGTATGCTGTCAGCGAGAAGTCTTTGACTCATGCTTCTACTGCCACAGAACAACTAGTGTTTTTTTCAATAATGTCTTCTTCCACCCCTCCCATAGCCAGGGGCGTAGCATGGTCAATAAGATGGGGGGGGCGGGGCGGGGGGTGAACTTCAGATTTTCCTACAATTACACTGGGATAGCTTGTTAAAACACAGTGTATGAGAAGCAGGACATGAGCAGAGCTTAAGGGGCAGTGGAAAGAGAGAGGAGGGTGTATTGTTTGGAGCATCTAAAACACAACGGGGCCGATTCCGATTCGGGCCGGAAATCTCTCCGACCGAGCCGGACCCGGAGAGATTTCCGACCGAATCGGACTCTGGCAGTCCGACCGAACGAGTACGATGCGCACGCATGCACCCGGACTCGATTCGGTCGGACTCCCATTGAAGTCAATGGGAGCCGGTCGTACAACGCGTACACGGGCTCCCATTGACTCAATGGGTGCGAGGTGAACAAGGGCGCCCCCTACAGCGGGTACGCGGCGAAGCGCATCGTGCCGTACATGCACAGGTAGGGGGGACCCATGGGTCCCCCCTGTGTGCGACTCGCGCGGCCATGCGTACAGGGTGGTCCGACGCGGACCCCCTAAGTCCGGCTCCGACAGCTCTTTCGAGCCGGATGGCGCGAGTCGGTCGGACTGCTCGCGGCACGCATCGTACTTACCCGGCCGGGGAACGACTACATCGCGCGGTGCGAGTTGTGTCGGTCGGAGCGTGTTGAAGCCGCGTACGAGTCGGTCGGCGATTTCGCGGGCGCTTGCATCGTACTCGCTCGGCCGGACCCGCGTACGATTCGGTCGGGAAACAGGGCTTCGAATCGGATCTGGTGAAGCCGAATCCGATTCAGAGCCCTACCGGCCGAGATCGGAATCGGCCCCAACATGTTTCAAACTACTCAACATTTGTTTAGGCCTTCAAAATAGAGACAAGAGAATGTGTGCATGTGTGTTTTTGTCAGTGTGGGCATGTGAAAATCCCAGGTGAAATCCGACAGACACTTAGCCATACTCAACTGAAAGCACTTGTACCCAACTATTTACAACAGAATAAACATTTGTTTGTAACACTCAAAACAACCCCCACGAAGCTATGTCCCTGCCCATAGCACTCGATTTGCTTCCTGATTGCCCTCTGCTTGATATCAGCTTTGGTGTTTTTACACTGAGCTTCCAACATTTTCATTGAGCTATTTGCATAGTGTTGTCAGGGAAGCTTTATCACTAGATGAGCAAACATCTGAGCCACAGAGCTTGACAAGAGACACAAACAGTGACCAGGGAAGTGCTTCTAAATAAAACATGACAGGTGTGAGCCACCATAGCAGAGACAGAAAACTGTCAAAAGTAGTTCGTCGGAGTTAGGAGTGACAGGTGTGTGGGTGGGTGTGAGTGGAAGTAGGGTAGATGACAGGGTTGAGAGATTACCTTGAGAATACGGAACAGATGTTACAGAGAGAGGAAGGAAGTAATCTGTTGCTTTTGTTGAATCTCCTGTGATTGTTTCTATGCCTATTCATAGCATCAAGTAGTTAACATCAAACATTTTCCAGCCAGTGCACTATATGAGCAGATCATTGGCTCACTAAAGAAGAGGTTGTGGCTAAATCAGGACACCTTGGAAACTGACATCTGAAAGGCAGGAAGAAACCCTGGTCAATCACTGGTATATGGTTCATAACACTAAGTCGCACTCAGCCTTAACACAGTCCTTTGATAGGGCCCGATTACGAGTCTGGCAGTCCAAGGACTGATAGACTCGCAGAGGCGTGGCGGTGGCAGTCCAGCCACCGCCGCACCGGCGCTCCGACCGTCCTATTTCAACTAGGGCGGTCAGACCGCAATTTCAGCTGTCCAGAAAACCGCCGATCCCTGGCAGTGGAGCGTCGGGGTAGAGGCAGCAATATGCTTTGCGGGACTGCCGCAGTCCCACCAAGCATATTACGAGTTTCCTCTCTGCCACGGTTTTCATGGCGGTTCTTCCTCCATGAAAACTGTGGCAGAGAGGAAACAAAGGGCTCCCTACGGGGCCCCCTGTTGCCTCAGGGCCATGGGGTGCATGCAGGGGGGCACAACATTTGCCCCCCTGTGTGCATGCACCCCAGTTCCTGCACGGCATGGACTTTACAGTCCATGCCGGGCATGCCGGGCAGGAATATTTTTGGGCATTCCCATTGAGGTGCCCATTTTCAGGGGCACTGCCATGGAACCACCCAAAAAAGCCCATCAGACACGAGAAACACTCGTAATCTGGGGGGGGGGGGCAGTGCGGCCTTACCAAGGGTTTGGCTTTGCAGGAGTGGGCTAGCGGCATGGCGGTCCGCTCCCGCACTGCCAAACTCGTAATCAGGCCCATAGTGAGTTACGTCCAAAGTTAATTCTGCTCAAAGTAAAGCTACTCATGCAGGTCAGATTTGTGAAAAGTTATTGTCTGATCCACATAGACGCTGATCACTCGATCTACATGATCAGGGTGTTCCTCGGATGATGAAGTAGAAACCAAAAACTAAATAAGGATAATATCCAGAAACCATGGAAAGTTGGGGCAACAAAACAGAGCCCATATCTTGCAAGACTATAAGTTGAAATGACAGCAACTAGAATGCCAGTTTCACAGAACAAATGTCAAAATATCTGCAAATGTGCAAAAGGAAGAGGTTGTAATGCAGGGAACCCCCCAAGGAGTTCCTAAGCCAGTGAACCATTCGAGGCTCCAGAAAGGCAAACAAATATCCAGATAGAAAGAAAAAGATCTAGTTCAAATAGCTAGCTAGTTAGATAGCTGGCTAGACCGACAGACACATAGACAGACAAACAGACAGTAAGGTAGGTGGATAGATAGATCGATAGACAGACAGACAGATGGACGGACGGATGATGGATGGATGGAGAGATAGAAATTTGTCATATAAAGGCATATTTTAGAGCATCTTTAATAAATATATAAACCATTAAAAACAGACAATGGACTACAGTATGTATGTAACTAAAGCACAAGTCAAATTGTATGTGAATTCAAAGAAACATTATTAATTTGAATCCCAGTTCAGAAAAACGATTTCTTCCACACTATTTAATTGACATCTTCCAATTATCATTTGGCGGAAATTAATTCATAGAATTATTTTTTCAAATTTGTTTTGTCAAGGTCCTAAAAATGGGTTCGCTGTTTTTCTAAAACGATTCTATATACCCTGTTCCCTTCACCGTATTCCCCTTACCATGCCATGATGTACAGTCATTTTAATGTTAGTCTTTTTAGTATGTTTTTGAATTCTCTCTGTGTTTGACTGCAAATCTACATTTCCCCTGCCTGGTTCTGCAATGCCACTGCATGGTGGACCCTGGCAGGGAAAGTGAGTGATGGTAACTGTGATCTGGCAGCCGACTGGCAGATAGTGACTGTTGCCATTCCAATGTAA